>CM070623.1:14845742-15254542 GCA_036346255.1 Ampelocalamus luodianensis
GACCATGAAGTGGACGCCAGAGATTCGTGCGAACAATCGGATCAATGGTAAAAAGCTGTCACATTGGTTCATTTGGGAATGGTACTACACTGTGTTGGAAATGTGGATAACATTTTAATTCCAGGTTTGATTATGAGGCAAAAATCACAAATAACTAGAGATGCATAAAGCGATATCAATAGCAAGCAACACATTGCACTTCTAAACATACTCAACAATATTATTATAGCAGAAAAAACTAGTCGAACGACTAACTTACAGTCATGCTTGATGAAGAACAGGTAGCAGTGCAGACTCAAAGCAGTGGTCGAAGCAGTGCAGATCGTAGATGTCGTAGTGAAGCGAGTAGTCGTAGGATGCAGTGCAGAGAGCGGTCGCATAGATGCGCTACCTAGAAACCTTATTGCCCTCTGTGACAATGGTTCGGAGATATCCTCTCACCCTTCTTCCTTGTGCACGCCAAGGAGAAGGGACGACATGGTTCGATAGCTCAATTCCTCAACACAGTTGATCAGAGAGGAAGATGGAAAAATGGAATGAATCATCATCTTGTTTGGATGTCTCTAGATCTTATTTATGATCGAGACAATTACTCTCTAGTAATTGTCATAATAAACCACTGGTAATCGCTAAGTCAAAGCCAATTAATGGTCAGCAGTGTTTATTGATCCTGATTGTACCCTAGTCTAAAGCTTCGACTAGTGTATCACAACCACACTGGTCTAAGGATCCGACCAGTTGATTATGACCATATTGGTCTAAGCCTTTGACCACATTGGTCTATGGCTTCAACCATGGAGTTTGGACCATTGGGTATCAACCACACCGGTCTTATAGTTTCGACCACTGAGATTCGACCACTCGATTTCGAACACTGTGTTTTGACCACCGAGTTTCACCACTCGCCGACCAACGTGTTTCCACCACCGATTTCGACCATACTAGTCTATGCCTTCGACCACACTAGTCTATATCTTCGACCACACTGGTCTAAGGCTTCGATCACATAGGTTTATGCCTTCTGGTCTAAGACTTCTGGTCTAAGAATTTGCATACTTTGGAATTTTAGGAATGAATGGGCCTTTACACATATGTACCCAATTCCAACAATCTCCCACCAATTCTAAAGCAAGCAGTAAAAAGGAATGATAAAAATTATTGTGCTGAAGAGTTGATGATATACCAGTCTTTCAGTGTAAGTCCCGTACAGGTTAAACTTGCACCTAGAATAATAAGATTCATCTTCTCATAATTGATGAATGGACTATGCTTTGAATTCACAGTCTTTCGTTATTAGATTTCACTTGAAATCTCAACTATTATTAGGTTGTCAAAGAACCAAGCCTAACTCAGAGCTTTATTTGGTCATGCTCCCTTATTTTCTCATGAGCTTTCTAGAAAATGCCTATATTCTCATGAACTACGACCTCAGTTAAGCTCAAGTAGGTGTATTCATTCTAGGTATCCTGTAGGCTAATACATTTTTTCTCATTGGACACTAGAATACATTAAGGCTTTAAGCAGGCCTCTTCCATACAGTTGAGAGTACTTTGTCTATTAGGACATGGGTATATATTTTATTAAAATGTACTCTCTTATTCAATCATCAACTTGTTTTTTCCATTGCCTAAGTCACGGGATCTCCGATCAAAAAGGTAAGGGTTACTATTGAGTTCTAACTTAAATGGGCACCATTATCATGTCCATAGACGCAACGGAAATCGCCTTCCGTGCTAGCCCCTTTGTGAAAGGGTCTCAGATTTTTCTCAGCGCAAATATAATTCACAATAATCACTCCGAAGTTCCTCAGTTTCCTGACAGATTTAAGCCTACACTTCACATGTCTGGAGGACTTCATGTTATCCTTAGTGCTTGTAACCTTAATCAACACTATTTGATTATCATAGTACGTTAGGATTGCCAATATTGGTTTCTCAACCAATGGTAAGTCCAACAGAAGCTCTCTAAGCCATTCAGTCTCAACAGTGGCGTGTCTAGTGCTATAAGTTCAGCTTCCGTGGTTGACCTCGTCAATATGGTCAGTTTACATAACCTCCATGAAACTGCAGCACCTGCAAGGGTAAACACATACCCACTTGTAGCTTTGTCTCATCTGCATCAGAGATCCAATTCGAATCACTATATCCTTCTAATACAGATGGATACCCAGTATAGTGAATTACATATGAGGTTGTGCCTCTCAAGTAGCGTAACACTCTCTCAAGTGCCTTCTAGTGATCATCTCCTAGGATAGAAGTAAACCGACTTAATTTGCTCATAGCAAATGATATGTTTGGTCTTGTGGCACTAGATAGATACATAAGGAACCCAATAATTTGTGAATCCCTTATTCTTTCGAAGCTTAACACTAGCATCATAAGGAGTTGGGGAATCCATGCAGTTATCAGAACTGAATTGGCTCAAGATTTTCTCGCATAATGGGATTGGTTCAAAGTGATCTCACCCTCATTTTTGATCAATTTGATATTCAGAATAGCATCTGCGTCTCATAGGTCTTTCATATCAGAGTATGTAGATAAGAAAGATTTGACCTCGTCAATAACAACAGTGTTTGTCCCAAATATAAGTATGTCATCGACATACAAACACAAAATCACTCCTTGACCCCACCATAATGATAATACACACACTTATCTCCTCATTCAAAAAAACCAAAGAAAGTTAAAGTTTAATCAAACTTCGTGCCATTGTTTAGGTGCTTGCTTTAGACCATACAAGGATTTAATTAATTTGCATACCTTATTTTTCCTATCTAGAAATCACAAAACCATCCGGTTGCTCCATATAGATTTCTTCCTCTAACTCTCCATTAAGGAAGCTATCTTCACATCCATTTGATGAACGTAGACAATGGGAATATGCCAATACAATAAGCACACGAATGATGGTCACTCTGGCAACAGCTGAGTAAGTATCAAAATAATCCTCACCTTATTTCTGGGTATAATCCTTGGCCACAAGTCTTGCCTTATATTTATCAATAGTACTGTCAGGCCTCATTTTCTTTTTAAAGATCCACTTGCATCCAACAGGTTTACATCCTATAGGATGTTCAATGATGTCCCAAGTCCCATTATCCATGATGGAATCCATCTCGCTATGGACTGCCTCTTTCCAATACTTAGCATCAGGTAATGCACAAGCCTCTGAAAGAGTGTTTGGCACATCATCCATGAGATATATAATAAAGTCTTCACCAAAGATTTTCTCAACCCTTTCTCGCTTGCTCCTGCAAGGAGCCTTTTCGACTAAATTGTTATCTTCCTTAGGAAAATCACAAACTGGTGGTATATCATCACTCACTGCTTCAGAGATGGTGGTAGGTTCAAAATTACTATTATTCATAGTTTGATTATCCTCGCCGAGCAAGATCGCCATAGCTTCATAGGATAAATATCCTCAAAAAATGAAGCATCTCTGGACTCCATTATTGTGTTAACAATAATCTCAGGAGTTTCTAATTTTACTACTAAAAATCTATAGGCCGTGCTGTTATGAGCATATCCCAGTAAGACACAATCGACTGTTTTAGGTCCAAGCTTTCTCTTTTTCTGCAATGGTATATTGACTTTTGCCAAACACCCCACCCCAAGTTCATAGAAAATTAACATTGGGTTTTCTCCCCTTCCATCCCTCATACGGAGTAATCTCACAACTTTTAGTGATTACTCTGTTTAGAACGAAAGTTGCTATCAAAATAGCTTCCCCCACCATATCTTAGGTATACCGGCACTCTCCAATATGGCATTCACCAAGTCTGTTTGTGTCTGATTTTTCCTCTCAGCCACTCCGTTTGATTGAGGTGAGCATGGTAGTATAACTTCATAGACAATTCTATATTCAGACAAAATTGGGAGAAATAATGAGAGATATACTCTCCTTCACGATCGACCTTAGTATTTTAATTTTCTTTTCTAGTTGGTTCTCAACCTCGGCCTTATAAATTTTAAAGTAATTTAAAGCTTCATCTTTGTTTTCAGTAGATACACATAACAATATCGTGATGCATCATCAATAAGAGTTAGAAAATATATTTTGCCTCCTTTTGTTAATAATCCATTCATCTCACACAAGTCAGAATGGACAAGATCTAAAGGTGCCAAGTTCTTTTCCTCCTGTAATCCCTTAAAGGGTCTTTGAGGTTGTTTTTCTTGCCCACAAGTTAGGCACTTTGATCCTTTGATAATTTCACATTTTGGAATTAAATCTAATCTAGACATTCTAGCAATACTATCAAAACCAAGATGAGAAAAACGAGAATGCCATATATTGGCCTCACAATTATTCAAACCAGTGGCAACATTCAGATTATAATACTCTAAAGTACTTATGCGGACCAAGCCTCCGCTCTCATAGCCTTTACCAACAAAGTTACTAAACTTAGGCAATACAATTTTATTTGACTCAAATACTAGCTTATACCCATCCCTTCATAAGAAAGAACCACTAACAAGGTTCTTATTTATGGTTGGTGTATGCTGCATGTTCTTCAAGTGGGGCAATCTTCCTTGAAGTATGCCTCAGATCCACCGTGTCAACACCAAGAACAGAAGCATGCGACCCATTCCCCATTAGGACGGAGGAAGCCCCGACTACCTAATAAGAAGAAAACGAGGAAATATCAGAACATGCGTGAACCTTAGCTTCAGTATCAACCCACTATTCAGTGGATTGACATGCTAAAAATACAACAGGTGGATTGCCATACCCTCCTGTTGAGGCCTCGCCTATGATTATGTTGACAGCTTTTTTCTTTGGCTGTACACCATCCTTACTCTTGCGAAAATGACAATCTTTCGCCATATGACTGTTTTTCCCACACACAAAGTAGGTGATGTTCCTCATATCCTTCTTAGTTTTCTTCTTAAATCTAGAATTTTTTTAAAAATAATATAATTTTAAAAGATATTTACAAAAATAAATAGCCGCCCCAAAAAATTACAAAAATATGTCCTATCGTCACTTGAACTGGTGACAGGGACCCTGTCGCCCCCTTGTCGCCGGTTGAGGTATATATCGCCAGTTGAACTGGCGACAGGAAGCTATCGCCAGTTCAACTGGCGATAGATACCTCAGCCCTATTCTACTTAGCCAATTTTTTATTTTCATAAATTTTAAACGGTACGAAATCTGTTAGACTCGTAATAACATTTTGTCATCATCGTATGTTGTTCTACTACGGTTAATTTCTGAAGAATTTAGCGAGGACGATTGAGGTATCAACGATTCGTAAAGAGGAAGGTAAGTGATATTGCGATTTGCCTGGGAATTCATACACACTAATATTACAGAACTTGCAGCAGAATGTCATAACACTTAATTGAAATGATAATTCATAACATTGGCAATAATATATTACTACTGTCCGTTTTTCTCATGGTCACGACCTCAACGTCTCCCATGTGGACTGCCTCGAGTCGGGCACCGGATGAGGTCCCTGCAGTGACGTCCGGAGTGCTGATGTCTCCTTGGTCCTGAGGATTTCGCGTGGGGCATGTCTTGAAGGTGTGACCAAACTCCCTGCAAATGGAGCACTTCTTTGTACGACGTCTAGCTTCTGCCTCGTCCATATCGTTCCTGATGTGCCGCACCTGTCGTTGGCTAACCGTTCCCTTGAGCCTACCAATGTCCGTGCCCCAGATTAGTTTCTCCCAGGTGGGATGGCCAGTGAAATGGCCAACCGCGGTGTAACCATACATCTCTCCACTCCATATTTGCATCACCGCCTCCTTGGTGAAATAGTTAGAGAGGTACTGGCCGGGATGCTGCGCCACCGTCGAACAGGTGGCCATGACATGGGAGCAGGCCCTATGTAGAAGAAGGGGCTTGTTAGAAGTGCATACGCAACTATCGCGGCGTAGCGTGCACTCATGGGTGATCCTCTCGCGGTTCGTCCCGTGACGTCCTTTATCCATGCACATTATCTCGAAGCGAAGCTCCCTCGTGCCCATCTTGAATGTCGAGTGCATCTTACCCTTCTTGCTCTTCTCCGCCATGTATTTGGTGATCATGGCGGAGTAGAGTACTCTGTCATTTGCCATGGAGAGCGACGCATTGTTGCATCTGTTAAAAAAGTAGTTTGTGGTACCACAGAGAATTGTCTCCACAATACCAACCAAAGGGAGGCACCTGGCGCCGCGCATGACCCAATTGTACACCTCAGCTAGATAGGTTGTCATGATACCATATCGAGCACCACCCCTATCATGTAGCAGCGACCACTTCTCCTTAGGCTCATGCTCAATCCAGTCCGAGAAGCATTTCACCTGTGCCCCTGTCTTCCTCGTGACACTAGGACCGTCTGTGGGTAGCTGTGGCAATGCTTCGGGGGCCTGGTCAGCGCTTGGGGCAGCCCTTCTCGCTGCCTCCCTTCTGTGGGTTTGGGTCCGATCATCCAGAATCTTCTAGAGTGTTTCTAACTTCCGCTGCTGATTCTGGTTGCACAGCCGCTTGAATAGGTTCATCAAGTCCTTGTTGCGGAACTCCTTATAGAAGTTTGCACCCAAGTGACTCATGCACCACCTGCTCTGTAGATCCGTCCATGGAAGTGGTACATTCTCTCCTCGTTGTAGCTGAGTTATTGCACGCAGCAGGACTGCGTGCCGATCATGTATGAGGCATACGTTGGGATGGCCTTGCACAATAGAAATTCTCACATTCTTCAGGAACCACAGCCAGCTATCTGTGTTCTCGCTTTCAACAAAAGCGAATGCCACAGGAAGAACTTGATTGTTTTCGTCCATCGCTATTCTGATCAATGATTCGCCCTTGTACCTCCCAGTCAGGAATGTGCCATCGATGCACAAGATTGGACGACAGTGCCGAAATGCATTGATGCATGGACCAAAGGCGAAGAATGCTCGTTGTAGTACCCTCTTATTGGGCCACTTCGGATGCGTGGCGTCTTGAATGTCGACATGAGTGTCGGGATTCCTGTCTTGTATGACTTAGAGTTGCCCAGGGAGGTTGTGGTAGGAATCCTCGAACGTGCTAAACCTTGATTCCAATGCCTTATATTTTGCCCTCCAAGCCTTGGCATAGCTGATAGTGTACTGAAACCTTGCCTCAATGGCCCGAATGATGGATCATGGCTCAAAATCTAGATTATCCATGATCTCACCATACATGAGGTTGGCGATGAAGCCTGATGACGAAGTTCGATGGGATGCAGCGACCAACTGACGACGCATGTGTAAGAGACCACTATAGAGCACTTCCAGTAGGTGTCCCACTTAGGCTGAAATGCGTGCACTCGCCAAGGGCATCCCTCTATGCCGCACTTCACGTCGTAGCATCTTGGGGTAGACTTGACGACGGTGAATGTGCGCCGCACCGACAATGCCAGGTTGACCGCATCTGCGCACGGCCTCCTTGCATTTGTACATAGCTCCTAGTCCGACTCTGCTCGTCGTACTCCCAAGGCACACGGAGCCTTCATTGACGCACGAGGTTGTCGAACTGGTATGTGTTCCACTCTGATGGAACCGTCTGCTGGTCCGCATCATCCTCATCATAGGAACCTTCATCTTCGGACAATGCCATGTAGTCCCGGTCTTCGAGATCCATCCTTTACACTAGGGCTTCGGCTCCTCACCCTCGCAAGAAGCCCACTAGCTTGTCTCACTAAAGGAGCTACTCAAAGATAGTCTTCATTGATCAGACGCAACCTCTTGTCCTTCAAACCATTGTGTGCGCCTACCGAGTCCTCGATTTCTTCTTGGTGTCGGCGACCCCTTCTTGTTCAACCACGGATGCCGGAGTGGGTTTGGAATATGCCCGACCGGTATGACCAATTTCCACCTCTCTCCTCGCCATGCGTACATATGACCGCCATGAATTTGTTCCCTTTAGTTGCACTAACTCCCAATACATGGGCTGTCCTGCCCGGGGGCAAGGCAAATCAATGTCAGATCGTAGACATCACGGTCCACTTGGAACGTGTGGAACAACCACCGCATCACAACGCCGAATGTACGCTGCTCAGGTCTTGGTAGGGGCACGTCCACTGACTGGAAATAACTCAAATCAATTCCCTCGGGACCCTCCATAATAGTCTCTCGACCATAGTAAATTTTGAAATTGATGACGTCAGACATATTTGGCGCACTGCAGTGTAAAGAACATTTACACGATTAACTACATATCTAAAACTAAACAGCCCACAAAAAAAATATTATGTAAAACGTACTGCACTACATAACCATACATCGAAAACTATGTAATCCATTCTGTTAAAAAAATTGCCCGAGAGGTGAGCAACCGGCCAAACAGCGCTTCACTAGCTTTTCTTCTTCTCTCTCTTCTCTCTTTTCTTTTTTGTGAATAAACCGAGTCACTGTCGAATATTGAGGGTTTCAAGAGGGTTTTATAGGTCAGGGGCCTGCGCGCTCAATCAAGTTTCTGAGGGCTTGTCACCGCTTAAACGGTGATAACTTCACGTGCGCCGACTGAACTAGCGATAGATAGCTCAACCGCGACAGGTTCAATTGCAGCATGAAAGTCATTTTTAATTTTTGGGGCGGTTATTTATTTTTATATATCTTTTAAAATATATTATTTTTGAAAAAAAAATTACAACAGGCTCAATCATGCACAGAACTCGAAACCCTAAACAACTTGCTTTGTTTGTGATTTTCGCATAATTGCAACGGTACGTAATGGGTTAAACTGACAATAGGATTTTGTGATCGTCGTGTATTGTTCTAGTAAGGTGAATTTTGTAAGATTTTTTTTAGGACGATTGGGGTATCGATGATTCGTAAGTATGAAGCCAAGTGATATTACAATGCGTCCGGGAATTCATACACAACTCCCTTGGAGAACTTTGGGGAAATGACGCAACGATAACAACACGATATTTGATCGGACAAGGGGGTTACATGGCACGCAGGCTAACGAATCGAGGACGGTACACACATGCCATTAGAGAAATAAAAATACATAGGATATGTGGACGAAGAGGGTAGAACTACTACGTGGTAACGTGGCCATTTGCCCTTGCGGCCCAGCTCGGCGTTGTACTTCTCGCCTTGTGCCTTAGCTCTCGCCGCGATGGCTCTCTTCCGATCCCTCTCAGCCTCCCTTCACCTGGCATGCTCACGCTCCTGCTCCTCACACTGCCTGTCCCGCCTGCCCTGCTCAGCCTCCTCAACTTTCAACTCTTTGAGGCGCCTTTCACGGGTCTTGATGTCCTCCCTGACCCAACTCTTCCGTGTTAGCAACCACCACATGTCGTAGGGGTGGATCTTGTCATCGATGAACTGCCTGAAGTTGCATAGGCGTGGTGGAGACTGCGGTGGGTAGAGAGAGTTGGTTATGCCATTATGGGAAGAAAAATAGTATTGTACACCGAAATGTGATTTCATTACCGGTTGCCTGTGGTTCTGCGTGTGCACGACATATTTTGGGCAGCACCAATAGCACTGACCAATGGTCCACTCGTCGGTTGATTTGACGCACTTGCAGGCGTCCCGACACCAGCATAGGGGTGGCGCCACCCCTATCGGGGGCCCTTCTAGAGGGCGTTCGGTGGGCATAGGTGGGGGGCCGTGGCTCGACCCTGAATCATTGGGCGTACTGCGAGGCAGCTTCCTCAGATCCACCAGCTCTGGAAAAGTTTGGTGTGTGAAAGGCTACTGACTAGCGGCATGATGGCGAGCAGCTGTCTCGTGGGGAGACACCCAGTCCTTCAAAAGCTTGCTCATTTTCTCCCATTCCTTCTACTTGTCTGTAACAGCCCTAAGTTAGGGTTTGTATTTTAAATGTAAATTATTAGGAGAAATAAAAACTTTTGATGCCTCATGAAATCATTTGGAAGTTTTCCAAATTTTCCCTAAACAATTTCCATTTTCTAAGGTTTAATTCTTGTGAATGGAAATTGTTGCCAACAAATTCTTGACCTTAAACTTGTGATCATCCTCTGCAAATATTTTTCCTATCATCTTGACCATCCTAGCTACCTCTCTGAAAAATTTCACAATTTTTAGATTTTGTTGCTATTTCAAATGGCCTAGTCAAACCAGTTTAGAATCTGTCAAACCTCCGACAACTGTTTGTGAATTTTCTTGGGAGAAATTTATTGCATGAAAATTCCTGGAAAATTTCACAAGGTTTTCTCCTCGTGTAAGCTCCCATAAAATTTCAGAATTTTGGAGCTCAGGAGCTATCTCTAAAATTCCCAAACCCGCCACCTTTTGAAATCAAATCTGAAATCATCATTTTATCGGCTCGAACTCAACTCGAGCTCAAGTCCGACACGCCAGCGCTTGACTCGGCCGCACCGCCTAGCTGCACCGCTACGAGCCCGATGGCCATCGCCGTCCGATGGAGATCGCACGGTCCATATTGCGTGTCTCGTCGACTGTCCGAATGCATACATTGATCTCGCCGTCCATCCTAGATCCGGCGGTCGGCGTTATTGATCGAGTCTAACCAATTGTTCACGCCACGCTGACATCGGCTCGCACCGCGCCATCGCTTTCCGACCGTAGTGGGCCATCCTTGTCGTTCTTCCTCGCCTTCTCGCCTCACCGGAGCTCGCCGCGCTTCGCGATGCTCGCCACGCCCTCGCCGCCGCCACCTTTCGCCCTCGTGTCGACCGAGAAGCATCGCCGTGACTCCTTAAAGCCTTTGAGCTCCCCATTCGTTGTTTCCTTCGCACTCTCGCTTTCTCCGCCTGCTTACGCTTTCGGCCGAGAAGGGAACAACTAGCGCCGCCGTGATAGCGCCGCCATCGAGCAGCGACCCGCCGTTGTGCTCCTCTCACCACGCGCCTCCATTTTTGCCGCCCGATCATTAGCGCATCGATCGCTGGAGCGACTTCATCGCCTCCGCTCCGTGATCTTGGTCCGTAAGCTTTCTAGCGATCTAGGAGTATCATGTTTCGCATTTGGTCCCTTAGGATCGCCTCGATCCACCGAGTCTAATAGAAGTCTTGTTTTCCTCTTTGGTACATCACCAGGTAGCGCAACCAGCTTCTTCCTGCCGGTGATTTCGCCGCGTTGATGATTCCCGCCGCCTGCATCTCCTTCGCCGGCTGACCGGGCTTATCCTTCACAGGATCAAGGCGGGTGGAGGCGCACTCTTCCGGTCTTCGGCTTGCGGCAGTCTTTTCCGCGAGCACCGCACCTTCTTCTCCGCCTCCCGCCGCCGCGAGCTCATCTCCGTCGACCATCGAGCTCCGCGATCACCGCCACCGGTTCGTGAGGTCTTTGCGAACCTTAAGGTACCACTCACTCGCTTTGAAACCTCACCGTTCACGAGATCCATCATGCAGCCGCGCCGTCGCCGTCTCGCGGCGCGGAACCGCGGCCGTGATTAGTTTAGCACTAATCTTGTTTAGTTTGAGTCCTCGCCTTGTGGGCCCTCTCGTTAATCGCGGGAAATCGCTAATCCAACCGCTCGTTATACTACGTCGCCGCCATGTGGGTCCATGCCGCCGCTTTAGGATTGTGTAAATTCGTTATACGCTTTTCTCGCTGGAAGCGTATTTTATCCGGGCATGTGTTTGAGGATCGCGTTGCGTTAAGGCGAAGACGTATTCTTTGAATACGCCGACGCCACCTTGCGGGTCTGTCCGGCCAATAGCGTGAGCCCGCCTGCCGCTGGTCGAGGCTAGCTTCATTGCCGGTAGGAAGAGTATTAAATGTTTAAGTTTTTCCAAATGGTTTTCTACTCTTTTAATTCATTTAAACCTAGAAAATACATAACTAATTCAATTTTTCTCCTAATCGCATGAAACCAGGTGTTGTTAAATTTCATTTTAAATGTATTATTTACTAAAATTGTTTTCACCCATGTCTCTATTAGCAAGAATCTGGTTATTGATTAAATGGTGTATATTGTAATTTCCAAATTAGGAAATGCATATCCCTTTCAATAATTGTCCAAATCTAGTGAAACCAATTTTGTAAATTATCATTTTTTAGTGAACTAATTATCGTAATAGGTTTTGGGTATGTTTCATATTAAAATTTTGTTAAGTATTTAACTAGTGCTTTAATGTGTATGTTAGCTTAGGAAATTGCTAGAAAATTCATCACCACTTCAAATAATTATTTCTCTGCTTCTAAAAATGTGCTAGACCTTTGCTTAGGCCAGCAGTGAGTTTTGGTATGTTTTGTTGTTTGAGTTTTGTCGGTGTTATTCGCTCTATTCATTGTTATTTGTTCTATCGTTAGGCTTCGACATTTGCGGTGAACCCGAGAGTGATCCTCTCAGCATGTGTTGAGCACTACGAGCAAGAAGCAAACAAAAAGCAGTTTGATCATGTTAATCCCAGATTTTAAAGTCTAATATTTTGTTTCAACCGTATGTATGCATCGCTTAATTTGTGTTAAATTGGTTAGTTAATCCTTTAGATGCATAATCTGTAGGCAAATGATATTACTCTACTACCGAGCCTAGGTTATTTTGTCGTGATTAGAGATCGATGATGATCTCTTTGTCACTTAGTAGATCCGGTCAATTTGCTTAGACATGCTTAGCTATCGGTAGAATCAAGCGTTATCGACTTTAGTCGGTAGTCCCGATCACACAAAAATTATTAAAACTTTATAGTTCAGCATTTTGCTATGTTACTTGTGAAAACTAAAAATGAAAACGAAATGATTTGGACTTGGGCACAACGGTATGATTGGTGTGATCCGTTGGTGTGGCCGAATGGTGCCCAGCCGCCATGACCGAGTTACGGCGCCACCGCATCGAGCTTTTTGCGCTAACCACACTAGAGTATATGGGACCTCTCTTGACCCAAGATTTGGCGGTATTGGCTTCGGTCGCAGGAGGTCGCAGGAGGATGGAGGAGGGAGCATGGTAGTTGTCCGAAAAGCTTTATCCCGAGTGGGTAGTTGTCTTTCGGCTTTACCATGTAAGCGCATGGATTTCATCCATACGAGCTGCCTCGTAGTTAATACACAATATTGGAAAAAGTCTCAGAGGACTTAGTCGTGTGGCATACCTTCTAAGTGTGCTTGGCTTAAAGGCGTCCAAGTGTGGGTACATTGGTACACCCCGCAGGTTAAAACTATTCGAATAGCCTCGCCCCAGGTTATGGACACGCTCGGATACGCCCGTAAAAACTAGACTACAACATTTGAATTAAAACTTGATGGGTGGTACGAACTGGGATTCGTGTTATGTGGTGGTGACTATTGGGATAGTCACTTCTAGGTGGTTACTTGTATCTATCTTTATTTGCAGCTTATTTCAACAAGAAAATGAATTGCAAACTTGCCTTTAAACTGTATTACACTATTGCAAATAAAGTTAGCTTTATGCAAATGAAACATATGGCCTCCACTGTATAAACTCGCATGTAGCATATGAACAGTGCGCTAGTCCACACGTTGCCTTGCGAGTACAAAGACAATCTTTGTACTCACCGCTTTGCTTAATGTTTTGTTGCAGAGGAAGAAGGTGAGCCCGAAGGGCCTCACTCGTGAGTTTTTTGCCGCCGCGTGCAGCGATTTACTAGGCTTGGCGGTCCGGGCAGGATGCCTTGTGGGTTGAAGGCACACCGATTGGCCTTGTTTATAGCCATCTTATGGCAATTTTTGCTTCATTGTCATGCCTTGTGTATTCGTGGTATATTTTGGCCGGTCGGTTTTTGTGCGTAATAACTTTTCTGTTACCTCCCCGCTTAGTGTGATGTTTGGACTCTATGTTTGGAATGGAGTTGATGCATAATTTGTTGTGAGGTGTGTATCTTTTCAGAAGTATACATATCTCGAGGCTCGCTTATTTGCTTTGTGATGCTAGGACCAGACGGTTGGTTGCTGCCACAAGCCAAATAAATTGGGGTCCTCACAAAGTTGGTATCGAGCCATTCGACCGTAGTAACCCAAGCATAGTCGTCCTTAGGATATTTTAGAAAAGCTTATTTTCAAATTATAAAAGGTTTATGAAAACCTAGGCGTGTTCTCGATTTTGCTCCTTACCTATCTTAGCTTTCTACTCTCACCTTACTCTAATTTGAGTTTTGAAACTTGGTTTTCTCTTTCCTTTCAAAAGATAGTTACTTGTCCTGTGGGATTAGTTTTGGGAGAACCATGAGGGATTAATCTAACTAAAACTTGTGGGAACATAAGGGTAAAATGTGTTGTAAGTCCATAAGTCTCTAAATTTTGTCACTTGGCTTTGTGACTTGAAGTTTTATGCTTAGTTCGTGGTTGTTTTTAAACTGCTTTGGTGAATTATCGATTTCTTGCTCTAAGTTTGGCACTAACCTATCTTAGCAAAACAGATGGCCGGAGGACACGTGGCGGCCGCCAGGTGGTCATGATGAGGAGCTTCCCCTCCTCCCACCATGGCCGAGGTTCTCGCGATCGAGCAAAACCGCATGGACGGGATTTATATCTTGGAGGTTATTAGGAATACTTCCACTCCGCCGGTGCTCTCCGGATCCGAGGTGGCGGACACCGCATCGGGGACTTGCAGAGTTCCTCCATACGCAGCCGCCGACTTTCTCCCGCCCGAGGACCTCTCGATGCGATGATTGGTCGCGCATGGTTGAGCGTAAAGCTCAACATAGCTCGATGTCGCCCAGAGAAGGCATTTTTCGCGCCCCACCACCTTGAGGGCGCAGACATTCATGGTGGGAGAACTATTCGCCATGCAGCCCGCGGGCCGTGGTGGTCTCGTGGGAGGAGTTCGCCGTCGCTTTTCGTCGGGCCCACATCCTCGATGGCCTGATGAAGTCAAGAAGAAGGAGTTTCGCGCTCAAACAGGGGCGCAAGTCCGTGATTTGAGCAATTGCACGAAGTTCAATCATTTGGCTCGCTATGCTCCGGGGAGGTGGCCTCACGATGAGGCTAAGCAGAGAAGTTTATGGATGGCTTGTCCGAGAGCCGCAGGATGTGGTGTCTATTGTGGACTTCCCGACTTTCGTGCCTTGTTGATAAGGCCATTGTTGCCGGAGCACAAGGCAAAGGTGTCGGGTGAGTCCCGCAAGCGCAAATGGGAGGCCCATCGACCGCGACAGCCACCACGCGCCCTCGGGCCGGGCAAAGACTGGGCACGTTCTTCGCTCCACTAGCACCGAGGCCATCGCGCTTTTCCTTCATCGCAGCCGTGCTTCACCCACGTGCGCTGCGATCCAAAGCAGAGTGGCCTAAGCAACCGGCGGCCGAGGTTACTTGCTTTTTCGCCGCCACAACAAGGGCCATTATGTGAATGCTCGCTTAGAGTGTTGCAGCAACCGCCCTAATGGAGGGCGTGGATGTGGGAGTGGTCACCACCGACGTAAGATCGCCCGAAGACCTGTGGTGCGAGCGAATGGTCGAGTCAACCATCTTTCAATAAGGAGGCTCGAGGCGCCGATGTCGTGGATGGGTACACTTCTTTGTCAATTCTCGCCCCGCCTGCAGATTATTTGATTCAGAGCATCGCATTCTTTATTTCAAGATCGCTTTGCTGCTAGTGGTCTTCACTATGTTCCTTTGGGAGTCCCTTTGCTCATTCGCCTCGTGGTCGGAAATGAGAGCTGATTTAGAATATCGGATGTTCCCGCCGGTTAAAGGAGTGGGATTTTGGCAAATCTCATCCCGCTCAACTCGAGCCCTGGATGTAATTCTTGGCATGGATTGGTTGTACCAACACTTGGGGCGATCGATTGTGCCAAGAAGATGGTTTTTCTCACCAACCGTTATGGCGAGCAGTGTTGGCTTTTCCCAGCACCGCAAGGGTCAAACCTTTGTGCACTTGTAGCAAAGCCCACTTTGAAGATTCAGGAGGTTCCCACCGCTTGTGATTTTGAGGATGTTTTTCCGATGATTTACGGGATGCCTCCTGCTCGAGATCCGGAGTTTGTCATTGAGTTGCTTCCTGCACGCCCTATCTCAAGGCGCCGACGCATGCCTCCCAATGAGCTAGAAGAATTGAAGAAGCAGCTTGGTGAGCTCCAAGCAAAGGGTTTCATCCGCCCCGCCATCTCCTTGGGGTTGTCCGGTGATCTTTGTGAAGAAGGACAAGACCTTGCGCATGTGTGTTGATTACCGCCGCTCAATGAGGTGACGGTGAAGAACAAATACCCTCTGCCCCGCATTGATGATCTTTTTGACCAGTTGTCTGGAGCTCAGGTGTTCTCCAAGATTGACTTGAGATTGGGATATCATCAGTCCGGATCGAGTGAGGATATTCAAGACGTCGCCACTACTCGTTATGGTCTTTACGAGTATACCGCCATGTCTTTCGGCTTAACTAATGCTCCAAAGATATTTCATGAACCTCATGAACTCGGTGATTCATGGAATATTTGGATAAGTTCGTGGTGGTTTTCATTGATGATATTCTTATCTATTCCAAGATCAAGTGAGCATGCCGAGCATCCAAGATTGTTTTGGGCAAATAAGTGAACACCACAACTATATGCAAAGTTCAAGAAATGCGAAGTTCGGTTGAAGGAAGTGGCATTCTTGGGCCATGTCCTTTCACCGAGGCGAGCGTGGATCCACAAAGTCAGCGATGTTCTATCTTGGGTCGGCCCAAGTCACCACAGATGTGCGGAGTTTCCTGCTTAGCAAAGCTACTACGCCGCTTATCGAGAATTTCTCCAAGATCGCAAAACCAATGACTGAATTGCTCAAGAAGGATAAGAAGTTTGTGTGGTCCTCGCTTGTGATGAGCTTTCGTGAGCTCAAACAACGATTGACTTCAGCTCAGCCTTACTCTTCCCGATGTCCACAAGAGCTTCGATATCTTTGCGATGCCTCTCGCCGTGGGACTCGGATGCTCTCATGCAGAAGGCAAAGCAGCTTGCCTATGCATCTAGGCGCTTGAGACCTCATGAGCTCAATTATCCCACCCATGATTTAGAGCTTGCTGCTGTGGTTCATGCACTTAAGATTTGGCGCATTATCGATCGCAGAATCGTGTGAGGTGTATTCGATCACAAGAGTTTGAAATACTTGTTCACCCAAATGGATCGAACCTCGTGCGAGAGGAGATGGTTGGAATTGATCAAAGATTATGACATGGGTATTCAAGATCATCCTAGCAAGGCCAATGGTTGCCGATGCACTTAGTCGAAAGGTGTATTGCAATACTTTGATGATCCAAGAGCAAAGAACTCGCACTTCTTGCGCACTTCAGCGCCTCAACTTGGGTTTGTTGAGCATGGTTCCCTTTGTCGCTTGGTTGTGCAACCGACCTTGGTGGATCAAATCAAGGCAACACAACAATCGATGATGGTGTGGGTAAAATCAAGTAGAACATCAAGAATGGATCAGCGGGTGTTTCACTGAGGATGAGCACGGTGTTGTATGGTTTGGGCAGCGCCTCGTGGTTCCAAAGGTTCCGAATTGCGGGATTTAATTCTCCATGAGGCCCATGCTTCGCCCTGCCTATTCATCCGGGGCCACCAAAATGTACCAAGATCTCGCGCCGAGATTCGTGGACTCGCATGACGCGAGATTGCCGTTCGTTGCTCAATGCGACGTATGTTGTCGCGGTCAAGGCCGAGCATCGGCCCAAAGAGGTCTTCTTCAGCCTTGCCTATACCGCAGTGGAAGTGGGATTCAGAGGCATGGATTTTATCATCGGTTCGCCTGCATTCTTCTGTGGAAGGATGCTTTATGGGTTATCATTGATCGATTGGCGAAGGTGGCTCACTTCCTTCCCGTGCGATCAAGATTGATGTGAATCGCTTAGCGGATCTTTACATATCCCGCATTGTGAGCCCGCATGGTGTGCCAAGAACAATTGTGTCGATCGTGGTTCTCTGCTCACCTCTCGGTTTTGGCATAGTCCAGAGGAAGCCATGGGGACCCGTCTTTCTTTAGCTCACCTATCATCCTCGGGATCGATGGTCGACGGAGCGCACAACTGTGTGCTTGAAGATATGCTCCGTGGCTTGTGTTCTCTCCTATGGGAAGAATTGGGAGAAGTGCCTACCGCTTGCCGAAGTTCTCCTACAACAACAGCCTTCCAGCTAGTCTCTGTGATGGCACCATTTGAGGCCTTGTATGAGCGGCGATGCAGAACACCGCTGATCCGGTCGAACCGTGAAAGGCGCTTCTTTGGCCCGCATTCCATCAATGTGGCTGAAAGTCAAGTGCGCTTGATTCGTGAGCACTTGCGCGTAGCTCACCCGAGCAGAAGAGCTATGCAGCATCGCCGCCGTGAGTTGAGTTTCAAGCCCAATGACTTTGTGTATCTCAAAGTCTCACCTTTGAAGGACATCGCGTTTGTGTCAAGGGCAAATTGGCTCCTCGGCATGCCTGACCCTACCGCATCATCGATAGAGTGGGAGCTGCTGCATACAAGCTAGAATTGCCGCCACACTCGAGGAGTACATGATGTTTTTCATGTATCACAATTGAAGAAGTGCCTCCGTGTTCCGCTTGAGGGAACACCGTTGGAAAATATCGATGTGCGTGAAGATCTGCCTTATCGTGAGCGCCTGCTCGCATCCTCAAGAAGCTGAACGAAGAACAAGGAACCGTGTGATCAAGTTTCTTAAAGTTCAGTGGTCGAATCACTCGAGGATGAAGCCACTTGGGAGCAGGAAGATCGCCTCCGTGCGCACTACCCGCCCTTCTTTTCCTAGGTGATCGTAATCTCTAAGCAGATTCCTGTAAGGGGGAGGTTTGTAACAGCCCTAAGTTAGGGTTTGTATTTCAAATGTAAATTATGAGGAGAAATAAAAACTTTTGATGCCTCATGAAATCATTTGGAAGTTTTCCAAATTTTCCCTAAACAATTTCCATTTTCTAAGGTTTAATTCTTGTGAATGGAAATTGTTGCCAAGAAATTCTTGACCTTAAACTTGTGATCATCCTCTGCAAATATTTTTCCTATCATCTTGACCATCCTAGCTACCTCTCTGAAAAATTTCACAATTTTTAGATTTTGGTTGCTATTTCAAATGGCCTAGTCAAACCAGTTTAGAAATCTGGTCAAACCTCTGGACAGCTGTTTGTGAATTTTCTTGGGAGAAATTTATTGCATCAAAATTCCTGGAAAAATTTCACAAGGTTGTCCTCTGTCCCTGTAAGCTCCCATAAAAATTTCAGAATTTTTGGAGCTCGGGAGCTATCTCTACAAATTCCCCAAACCTGCTCAGCCTTTTGAAATCAAATCTGAAATCACTATTTATCGGGCTCGAACTCAACTCGAGCTCAAGTCCGACCGCGCCACTTGACTCGGTCGCACCGCCTAGCTGCACCGCGCGAGCCCGATGGCCATCAGCCGTCCGATGGAGATCGCACGGTCCATATTGCGTGTCTCGTCGACTGTCCGAATACATACATTGATCTCGCCGCCCATCCTAGATCGCACGGCCGACGCGTTATTGATCGAGTCTAACCAATTGTTCACGCCGCGCATTCCGGCCGCACCGCCATCGCTTTCATCGACGGGTGGGCCATCCTTGTCGTTCTTCCTCGCCTCTCGCCTCACCGGAGCCGCGCCGCCGCGCATGCTCGCCACGCCTCGCCGCCGCCACCTTCTCGCCCTCGTGTCACCCGAGAAGCATCGCCATGACTCCTTAAAGCCTTTGAGCTCCCCATTCGCTGCTTCTTCGCACTCGCCCGCCCGCTCGCTTTCGCCGAGAAGGGAACGGTTAGCGCCGCCGCGTTAGCGCCGCCATCGAGCCAGCCGACGCCGCCAGTGCTTCTCACCACGCCACTCCATTTTTGCCACCGATCATTAGCGTGCATCAGATCACTCGAGCGACTTCATCGCCTCCGCTCCGGTGATCTTGGTCCTCGTAAGCTTTTCGCGATCTAGGAGTATCATGTTTCGCATTTGGTCCCTTAGGATCGCCTCGATCCACCGAGTCTAATAGAAGTCTTGTTTTCCTCTTGGTACATCACCGAGGTAGCGCAACCGCTTCTTCCTCGGCTCGGTATTTCGCCGCCGCAGTTGATTCCCGCCGCTCGCACCTCCTTCGCCGGCGTAACCGGGGCTTATCCTTCCCGGGATCAAGGCGGGCCGAGGCGCACCTTCCGGGTCTTCGGCTCGCAGCTGTCTTTTCCGCGAGCACCGCACCTTCTTCTCCGCCTCCGCCGCCGCGAGCTCATCTCCGTCGACCATCGAGCCCACATCACCGCCACCGGTTCGTGAGGTCTTTGCGAACCTTAAGGTACCACTTACTCGCCTTGAAACTCATCGTTCACGAGATCCATCGCGCAGCGCGCCGCTGTCCTCGCGGCGCCGCCGGTGAACGCCGGTGGTGATTAGTTTAGCGCTAATCTTGTTTAGTTTGAGTCCCCGCCTTGTGGGCCTCTCTCGTTAATCGTGTTTAGGAAATCGCTAATCCAACCGCTCGTTATACTGCGTCGTCGCCATGTGGGTCCATGCCGCCGCTTTAGGATTGTGTAAATTTCGTTATACGCTTCTCTGGTCGAAGCGATTTTAGCCGGGCATGTGTTTGAGGATCGCGTTGTAAGTCAAGACGATTCTTTGAATACGCCGACGCCACTCTGCGGCCGGCCGCCCCGTCGCCGTCGTCGCGCCCGCCGTCGCTGGTCGAGGCTAGCTCATTGCTTCAGAGCAAGAGTATTAAATGTTTAAGTTTTTCAAATGGTTTTCGTTACTGTTAATTCATTTAAACCTAGAAAATGCATAACTAATTCAATTTTTCTCCTAATCGCATGAAACCAAAGGTCATAAATTTCATTTTAAATGTATTATTTACTAAAATTGTTTTCACCCATGTCTCTCATAGCAAGAATCTGGTTATTGATTAAATGGTGTATATTGTAATTTCCAAATTAGGAAATGCATATCTCTTTCAATAATTGTCCAAATCTAGTGAAACCAATTTTGTAAATTATCATTTTTTTTAGTGAACTAATTATCAGAATAGGTTTTGGGTATGTTTCTGTTATTAAAATTTTGTTAAGTATTTAACTAGTGCTTTAATGTGTATGTTAGCTTAGGAAATTGCTAGAAAATTCATCACCACTTCAAATAATTATTTCTCTGTTTCTAAAAATGTGCTAGACCTTTCCTTAGGCTGCTGTGTGAGTTTTGGTATGTTTTGTTGTTTGAGTTTTGTCGGTGTTATTCGTTCTTATTCGCTGTTATTTGTTCTATCGTTAGGCTTCGACATTTCATGTAACTCCCGAGAGTGATCCTCTCGCAATGTGTTGAGCACCCTGAGCAACAAATGTTGTGCAAGCGCGCTTGATCATGTTAATCCCAAGATTTTAAAGTCTAATATTTTGTTTCAACCGTATGTATGCATCGCTAATTTGTGTTAAATTGGTTAGTTAATCCTTTAGATGCATAACTGAGGCAAATGATATTACTCTACTACCGAGCCTAGGTTATTTGTCGTGATTAGAGATCGGATGATCTCTTGTCACTTAGTAGATCCGGTCAATTTGCTTAGACATGCTTAGCTATCGTTAGAATCAAGTGTTATCGACTTTAGCTCAGAGCTCCGATCACACAAAAATTATTAAAACTTTATAGTTCAGCATTTTGCTATGTTACTTGTGAAAACTAAAAATGAAAACGAAATGATTTGGACTTGGGCACAACGGTATGATTGGTGTGATCTGTTGGTGTGGATCGAATGGTGCCCGAGCCGCTTAAGGACCGAAAGTTACGGCGCCACCGCATCGAGCTTTTTGTGCTAACCACACTAGAGTATATGGGACCTCTCTTGGCCCAAGATTTGGCGTGTATTGGCTCCGGTCGCAGGAGGTCGCAGGAGGGATGGAGGTGGGAGCATGGTATTTGTCCAAAAGCTTTATCCCGAGTGGGTAGTTGTCTTTTTCGCTTTACCATGTAAGCGTATGGATTTCTATCCATACGAGCGCTCGTAGTTAATACACAATATTGGAAAAAGTCTCGTAGGACTTAGTCCGGCCGCATACCTTCGGAAGTGTGCTTGGCTTAAAGGCGGTCCAAGTGTGGGTACATTGGTACACCCCCGCAGGTTAAAACTATTCAATAGCCTCGCCCCAGGTTATGGACACGCCGGATACGCCTGTAAGAACTAGACTACAACATTTGAATTAAAACTTGATGGGTGGTAATGAACTGGGATTCGTGTTATGTGGTGGTGACTATTGGGATAGTCACTTCTAGGAGGTTACTTGTATCTATCTTTATTTCGCAGTTATTTCAACAGTAAAAATGAATTGCAAACTTGCCTTTAAACTGTATTACACTATTGCAAATAAAGTTAGCTTTATGCAAATGAAACATATGGCCTCCACCAGATAAACCTGCATGTAGCATATGAACAGGTCTGCTAGTCCACACGTCAGTCTTGCGAGTACAAAGACAATCTTTGTACTCACTGGCTTTGCTTAATGTTTTGTTGCAGAGGAAGAAGGTGAGCCCCAAGGGCCTCACTTCTGTGAGTTTTGCTGCCGCTTCGTGTGCGATGACTAGGCTTCGCGGTCCGGTCAGATGCCTTGTGGGTTGAAGGCACACTGATTGGCCTTGTTTATAGCCATCTTATGGCACTTTTGCTTCCGCTGTCTGTCTTGTGTATTCGTGTATATTTTGGCCGGTCGGCTTTTGTCTGTAATAACTTTTCTGTTGTTACCTCCTTCTTAGTGTGATGTTTGGACTCTATGTTTGGAATGGAGTTGATGCATAATTTTGTGGTGAGGTGTGTATACTGCTTTCTGGGAAGTATACATATCTCGAGGCTCAGTTTATTTGCTTTGTGATGCTAGGACCGCACGGTTGGTTGCTGCCAAGCCAAATAAATTGGGGTCCTCACATTGTCCATGTTTTCTAGTTAGTGGTGCGGTGTGGAGTTGCTGGATGAGTAGCACTATATTTATAGCTAGAGCAGACGCAGTCGTAGCGGGGGCTCCATTGCAATGTTGTGCGGATGCATTTGGTGTTCGTGGGTCATGTCGTCTTGAAAAGTTGGCTCATCGGGTCACATCGTCCAGAAAGTTTAGCTCATTTGGTCACGCCGCCGTAAAAGCCGCTTGTCGTCACATCGCCCCGAAAAGCTTCTCTCGCCACGCCGCCCTAAAAGGCCGCTCGTCGTCACATCGCCCCAAAAGCTAGCTCGCCCGTCACGCCGTTTCTAAAAAGCTAGCTCATCGGGTTACATCCTCAACGAAGACATCATGCACTAATGTCATCCGCGTGTACCAGTACAAGTAGTCACATGTGCACAGGCTCTAAAGTCCTTGGGGCGCACACACGTGCACCCTCTCTGGAGTGTACAGTGTCCAGATGACGCGGTCATCCATCAGCTGATCGAACATCGCAACGTACTCCGGGCCCCTGCGAAGTGATCGATGTATAGGTGACCTGTGCAATAGAACATCGTAAAGTTAGCACTGAAAATCGTGATTATAATATGAAAATAACAAATGGTCATGAAACTAACCTGTCGGCGACACCACAACATGCCCATTGTCGGCCCGACCACATCGTGGTCCTGGGCGTACAAGCTGACCGCGTACGCTCCCAAGTTCAGCTGTGGTCGTCCAATCTGGAAGCGCTCCAAGGACCAAGGCTGCAGAAGTAGCCGGCATCTAGAGAGGATGGAGCTGTCCCGGCACGGTGGCACGACGCACAAAGGCGCGCAGACGAGCGCACAACACGGCCGACACCAAGCGCACGCGGATCTCGCCGATCGGTGAGTCCACCACCACGCACGCATCGGACGTAGTGCTTGTCGACGCCGCCGCCGGGGAGCCTGTGAACAAGACCCACCTAAAAGCCACAGCAGTGTGCCTCAAAGTGCCTCCTAGCAACGACGTCGCCGGCTGCGCTATACGCTCCAACTGCAACAAGGCATGTTCACGTCAGCATGTTTCACATATCAATTTATACGAGAGGACAATAGTTATGAAGACTTACGAACCGCAAATCCACTCAACGCCACTCGCAAGCGGTCGCCAACTCGTGTACCACGCCGCGGGGAGCACATCGTGGAACTCGCTAGGAGGTCCGTGCGCCACGTGACCGGGATGTCGTGCGCCACCAAGGGGGAGCCTGTGCACGGCAACTCAGTCAGAAAGCCCACGTCCTGCAGCGTTGGTGTCATCTCCCCGCACGGTAGGTGGAACGTGTGCGTCTCTGGCCTCTAGTGGTCAACCAGCGCCATCAGTAGGGCCCAGTCGTATGGAAAATGCCTAGACGTATGACCAGCACCGCGGTCCTGGTCGTCCTCCCACGTCGCCTTCACCATCCTCACGAGTGGAAGGAGGCCTGCCGCTCGCAACCTGCGTCAAAACGATAAGAACAAACATGACTGCATGTCAAGTAAACAAACCGCGGTGGAGTGCATTACGTTACAAATCTACGAACCTCGGAATCCATCCTGCATACAACCTCCATGCCCTGATGGGCGTGCGTAGCCGCAATGCGCCAAGCTCAATCGGCGCCTCGCCCTCCGGGGGAGCATGGTACTCAGGCGGCTACGGTGATGCGCGTCAACCACCGGATCAAGAAACTCGTACTGGCCTGCGTCCGCCATACCTAAAAATGCAGCAATAAACAAAGTTCACTATCTTTACGTACGTGTAACATCCCATCTTCGGACTTGTGTTTCAAATGTAAGAAAATCAGTAGAAATTAAAACTTTTTCTTACATCATGTATTTCCTGTTGTGCCAACCAATTCTTGTACAAGGGATTATGGAAATACAATGTCACAAGTCTATTTGATCCAAACTTTGTTATCCCAAAAACAATCTTGTCAAATTTTGTGATCATCCTTTGGAAATATTTTTCCTAAGTTCTTGGGATGGTATGTAGCCCCTCTGAAAAATTTCACAATTTTTAGAAATTGTTTGAATATTTTTAGGGGTACAAACTTGTTTGACTCTCACCAAACATTGAAACAGAGCCTTGCAGAATTTTTGGAGATTTATTCACAGTATAAAACCTCTGAAAATTTTACACAAGGTTAATATCTGAGTTAGCAAGCTCCTGTAAAATTTCATAATTTTTGGAGTTATTTTGCTACCTCAAATAAATCCTTCAAAGTCTCTGTTCTAATTTAGAAGTCAAACCTAGTCTCACTATGCTTTGGGTTCGAGTCGACTCGAGCTTGAGCCAATTGACTCGGTCCACCAACTAATCGCACCGAGCCTCTCTTTAAAAACGCGCCTAATCTCGTCCGTTGGATTTCGATCGCACGCCCGCGCGTGTAAACATTCGACCTTCCGCTGCATGCGCAAATGTCGATCGTTAGATCTCCATCCAACCGCCTGATGCACCGAAACTTTCGGACCCTCCGTTGTTGGTTTGAACTCGAGCCGTTGGATTAAGATCCAACGCCGCCTGCTCTCGTTGTAAACCGCGTTTGCGACGTGGGGCAACTGAGCCGCTCATTTCTAATCCTAGGGCTCATGATCTTTTCGTTGTGTTTTAAAGCCCTGAGGCGTGGCGCTATCTCAGCCGTCCGATTTGAATCGTAGGGCTCTGGAACGCCCGAGCCTTTTGCGCTGGTCATCTTCAACCTCTAGCCGTGCGGGCACAGTGTAGGCCATGGGGTTGTCTTGTCGTGCTTCCTACAGCCACCCTAGTCAATAGTGAGGGTCGTGGGAGACACTTTCGGCCATGCCATGCCCTATCGCACCATCTATTATCTTTTCCTTGCTCACGCACCTTGTGCTCTGTGTTTTGCCGCCCGAAAGATTTGTGGTGCAAACCATAATGCTTCCAAGGCTTTATAAACACTCTCAATACTTCCTGGTATTCCTTTAGACCACCATCAAGCTCCATTCTCAGTATTGGAGCTTAACACCTCAAGAATGGCAAGTTGCCATTGTTGACCCGAAGAGCTCCATTGGTGTTCTTGGTGTTCCAGTGGTTCTCCTTCATGTTTCTTTGCCCTATCCTCATCTATTTACTTCCTTGAACATTTCCCCTCACTTAATTTTGGATTTGATTCTCAGGAATTGTCCAATTTGGGGTTTGTTCAAATTCGGCCGAAATTGGTCATCTTCTTCCTCAGCTCAGGTGAGTGCTCCATTTTCTAATTCCTTACTCTTGTGGCTTCTGTGAGTCATTATGAAGCTATACTGATGCTTTGGAATCACTCATTTGGCTCAGGGTGTCATTTTCAATCCTTCTTCTCCAAGTCCGGCGAGCTTCCACCGTGATCAAGCATCTCCGGCCATCTTTGAAGCTTCCCTTCATCAAGGTAGCTTCTTATTAGTCCTTAGAAGCTTTGGCACCCGCTCTTGGACCGCGGTGAGCTTTCGCTATTTTCGCGCTTAGCAAGAAATGCTCCTTTTTCGTTTTCCGGCTAGCCGGCGTTCTTGTCCCTCACCGCCGGCGAAAATACCACCATTAGGTTCGTAGTGCTATTGCGATTCCATTTTGGTTCTTGTCCGGCGCCACCGCGGCCAGTGTCGCCGGCGATTAGCCGTGAGAGTCGCTCGGGTTTTGCCGGCAAAGAACTCCCGTTTTCGTCATTTGATTAGGACACATTAATTACACAGTGATTGCTAATCATTAGTTCATTAATGGTGTCTTAATCTTCTTCGTTGAGCCACTGACCAGTGGGCCCAACATCTTTAAATCACCCTCTGGCTAAATCCCGCGCTGTTCCGACATCATTAATGCTTAATCATTGGTTAATTATCGTGTCGGCATTTAATCTCTGTCGAAATCACCTGCGGTCGACTTGTGGCCCGAGAGGTTATAATCCAAATCCGTGGGTCATTAGTGTCTATTTAATGTTAATCATTAGAAGCATTAATCATGTCCTAAACCGCCACTCTTAGTCGTTGACATGTGGGCCCAAAGCACGCGGCGTGGGTTAAACGTCGCGATCGTGACTTGAAGTCACCGACATGCGTCCCACGTGTCAAGATCTCTTTGAACTCCGATCTTTAGCCACCGCCGATCTCGTGATCAACGGCCCGCGATCGTGAGTGCATTCGACCCTCCGGATGCCTTGATCATTCTCGACCGCCGATCTTGCGATCAACGGCGGGATCTTGTATGCAATCGGACCTTCCGACCGCAGTGCGCTCGACCGCCCATCCGCAGATTCGCGGCCGATTGGCCCAAACAACCGCACCGCCCGATGCATACACTTCGTGAGCCGTTGGATCGTGATCCAACGGTGGGTTCCGATTAGGTTTCGCGCGCGGCGCTGTTTTCGCGCGCGTGAGCCGAGGATTTTAGATCAAGGGTGGAGAAGTGTCCACGCCTTATTCTATTATTTGAGTTTGTCTCGTATTTTGTAAGTAGTTATTTAACATCCAAAATGATATAAAAACTTTAGAAACTCATAACTAATTCATTTTAATCGCTTTTAGATACTTCCAACTGTAATAAATTGTGTTATCACTTGAGTTTAGTATAAAATGGATTTAAGCATGTTCTAATAGCGTAAAATTGTGTAACTAGAAATAACTTGATTTGTCATTTTGAATATTCCGAAATAGTTTTAACCTTGAAAATGCATATCTTTTTCTCAGATAAATCCAATTTGTGCAAAATAAATTTTGTTAAATTCATCTGTTAGTATAATTTCATAAATAAGGTTTGAGCATATTCATAATTTAGTAAAATGACTTGCATTAGATTTACAACTTAGAAAAATCATAAGTAAATGTGTATAACTTCAAATTTAGTAAATTCAACTTTGTTGTTATTAGGATGTCATAATCTACCTGCTATAAAAATTTCAGACCTTAGATCATTCTAGAAAATTTCGCCATGAACAGTGCTATTTATTAATTAGGTTGTTGTAAGGTCGAGAAAAAGCATTTTGTTCATATCTTTTGCATGTTAAGTCCAAATTGCATAATTCTTGTTCCTATCATTGTCTTAGATCATTCCTAGCTGTTGTGTAAATTTTATTAGATTTGGATGTGTTTTGTCGTTGGAGTTATTTGGTGTTCTTCGTTCTTATTTGCTTATCGCCTTTTCAAGTAGGTTCCAAGATAATTTTATTGTCGATATTGAGCCACGCACCATCGATCCTCGCACTCAAAGAAGGCAAGCAGATGTAGCATTCATTTGATCATATTGTTCCTACTATTTTCAAATTCTAATATATTGTTTGCAAATTCTATGTATGCATTGCTATGTTGTTTTAAACTATTGTCGATAGTTGGCCCAAGAGTTGCATAATCGTGAGGAAATGTTTAATCCTCTACCATCGAGCCTAGGATTACTTGTCGTGATTTTGGGTTCGCTGGATGGACCCTTGTCACTTAGTAGTTTACGTGTCATTATGCTTAGCCATGCTTAGTTATCGGTAGAAATGGGCAGTTATCGACTTGTCGATAACCTTGATCACACAAACTGGTATAATATGTATATTTCAGCCTTGTGCTTTGTCTAAATTGCAAAACTAAAACTGAAAATGAAAACAATTTAGACTTGGGCACAATGGTAAGATGGTGTGATCTTTTGGGTGTGATTGGAATGGTGCCCGGTCAATTAAGGACCGAGCTACTTGTTACACCAAACCAAGCATTTGTGCGTATAACCACACTAGAGGGATATGGGACCTCTCTTAGCTGAGTACTTTGGGTGTGTTAATTAATGAGTCGCGTGGTGGGTTGCATATTTGATTATATGCAACATGGACACGCTTGTAGGAGAGGAACACCGCCGAGGGCGGTGTATCTTGCTCCACGATGGGTCCTTGTGATCCATATTTTCGGCAGATCACTAAGGATTAACCCCATACGCATGCGTCTCTTGATTAGCATATTCCATTGGAAAGGGTTCAGAGGACTTAGCCGTGTGCATACCAAAGGAAGTGTGCTTAATAGCTTGGCAAAAAGGCGGTCTGAAGTGTGGGTACATTGGTACACCCCTGCAGGGATTAAAACTATTCGAATAGCCTTGTCCTAGGTTATGGACACGCTTGGGGAAGTCTTTCAAGAGTTAGACTACAACCTTTTTAAAATTAAAACTTGTTGGGTGGTATGAATCAGGGATTCATGCTATGTTGTGGTGGCTTTAGGGAAAGTCACTTCTAGGTGGATACTTGTTACTTATGTTTACTCGCTGTTATTTAAATGCTTAAAAACAGATTTTACAAACTGCTGTTCAATCTATTACATTATTGCAAATAAAACTTGCTTTGTGCGTCCAAAGAACCATATAACCACATTTCTTTGAATACAGCTTTCATGTAGCTATGTATAGGCTTGTTACTCGTAAGTCTTGCGAGTACATTTTTGTACTCACCTGCATTGCTTGTGTTGTGCAGAGGATGATAGTGAGTCCGATGGACCTCACTTTTGTGAGTTGTGTTGTGGCGCTTAAGGCGATTAGCTTGGCGGCCCTGGCCGGTTGCCCTGTGGTGTTATGTGGCTAACCGGTCGTCTTTTGGTTTAAGCCATCTCATGGAAACTTTTGCTTCATTGTTACTTATTTGGTACTTATGTCATTTGGCCGGTCACTGCTCAGTAATAACTTATATTATGTATGTCTTTTGGTAGACTTGTTATATTCTGTTGTATGGAAATGATGCATGCTTTGATTTGATGTATGTGTGCTGCTTGTTCTGGGAGGCACATGTTCATCGAGACGCGGATTATTCTATTTGTGATACTAGAACCAGTAGAAGATTATGTATTACAAGTTTAATAAACCGAAGTCTCACAGAGTTTGGTATCAGAGCCATACTGACTGTAGAAACCCCTAGCTTGGTCGTCCCTAGTATATTTTGAAAACTTACTTTCCAAATATCAAGTGTTTTTCTGGAAATCTTAAGTAAGTTCTCAGATTTTACTCCTTATCTATCTTAGCTTGCTTATCTCACCTTGTTCTGAACTGAATTTGAAAGCTGAGTTTTCCTCTCATCTTCCTTCAAAAGATAGTTGCTAACCGAGTAGATTGGTTTTGGGTAATCGTGAGAGTTATAAAATGAAAGTGTTGGCTGTCTTGGGAAGATCAGGAGCTTCTGGAAGCTACAAATTTCGGCGAGGAGCTTGATGGAGGAAAAATCTGGACAGCAAGCAGGAATTCTGGGCAGCTAGCATTTGAGTAGTAAAAGGTGCTGAAATGAGAGGTTAAGTCAACTAAAAATTGTGGGAATGCAGGGGTAAGAAGTGATATGAGGTAGCTAAGTGTCTAACCATTCTTTAGTAAAAATTTTTCACCCTGTTTCCTAGCTGTTTCAAACCGAAGTTGAAATCCTGAGAATTACCTTCCTGAAAAAGTGATTACTCGTTCTTTAATACGGGTTAGTCATAATGGGAAGATGGATAGTATTTTTGTGATCTTGCTGCAGTTTTATGTGGTTACTTGAGTTTTTCAAGTTTGTTTGTTTAGGGTTAGTTGTTTTCTTTGTCTCCTGCTCGAGTTGTGTTTAACCTATTTTTGTGGAACAGGATGGCAAGAACCACCCGCAACAGTCAGCCAGCTGGTTCCGATGAGGAGCTTCCTCCTCCGACCATGGTCGAGGTTCGCTCAGACGAGCGGAATCGCATGGACCAGACCCGGATCTTGGAGGTCATTGCGAGGAACACCTCCACTCCTGCTGGTGCTTCGGGATCTGGAGGTGGTGGCCACCAGTCTCGTGGTGGGCTTGCGGAGTTTCTCCGTACGCAGCCGCCTACTTTCTCACGATCGGAGGACCCATTGGACGCGGATGATTGGCTGCGTCTTGTTGAGCGAAAGCTCAATATCGCTCAGTGCCAGGAGCAGGAGCGGGCACTCTTTGCATCCCATCAGCTTGAGGGTGCAGCACTCTCTTGGTGGGAGAATTTTCTCGCCATGCAGCCCGCAGGCCACGTTGTTTCGTGGAATGAGTTCAGATCTGCTTTCCGTCGGGCCCACATTCCCGATGGCCTGATGAAGCTCAAGAAGAAGGAGTTTCTTGCGCTTAAACAGGGGCGCAAGTCTGTATCGGAGTATCTTTACGAGTTTAATCACTTGGCTCGTTATGCTCCGGGAGAGGTAGCCTCTGATGAGGCTAAACAGGAGAAGTTCATGGATGGTTTGTCCGAGGAGCTGCAGGACAAGCTATCTATTGTGGACTTTGCTGACTTCCAGGCCTTGGTTGACAAGGCCATCGTCGCCGAGCACAAGGCGAAGGCGCTGGGTGAGTCCCGCAAGCGCAAGTGGGAGGCCCATCGGTCTGCACAGGCCGGCCTCACTCGCCCCCGTGTTGGGTCCGCACCAGGGGCTCGTGCTTTGACTTCACCACCGCCGAGGCCGTCGGCGCCAGTCGCTCGTCCCCCGCAGGCCGTGTTTCAGCCACGTGCACCTGCGACCCAGCAGCAGGTTGCGCTCCGCAACCCGGCTGCTGATGTCACCTGCTTCGCCTGCAACAAGAAGGGCCACTATGCTAGCAGTTGCCCTCAGAGGATCGGAGCAGCCTCTCATCCTAATAGAGGACGCGGAATGGTCACACACCGACCGTAAGGTGATCCGAAGACTGTGGTGTCGGGAGTGGTCGAGTCAACCACATCTCTACCGAGGAGGCTCGGGAGGCACCCGACGTTGTGTTGGGTAACGCCTTGTTAGTTATCGCCCCGCTGCAGTATTGTTTGACTCGAGCATCGCATTCCTTTATTTTGAGATCATTTGTCGTTGATTGTGACCTTCACTTTGTTCCTTTGGGATTCCTTTGCTTATTCGCTCTCGGGAGCGGAAATGAGAGTCGATCAAGAATGCCGGGCGTTCCCATTAATATGGAAGGAGTGGAATTCTTGGCAAATCTCATCTTGACTCGATTCGCGCTACTGGATGTGATTCTTGGCATGGATTGGTTGTCCCAACACTTGGGGCAAATCGATTGTGCCAGGAAGATGGTTTTCTCACTAGTCCTCAAAGCAGCAAGTTGGGATTTCACCGCACTGCAGGGCCACATCTTTGTGCCCTTGAAGCTAGGCCAGCCATGGAGATTCAGGATGTGCCCACAGCCTGTGACTTTGTGGATGTCTTCCCTAAAGATTTGCCTCGTATGCCTCCAGTTCGAGACTTGGAGTTTGTGATTGAGTTGTTGCCCTGCATCGCTCCAATTTCTAAGGCGCTGCATCGAATGCCTCCTAATGAGTTGGAGGAGTCAAGAAGCGATTGGGTGAGCTTCAAGCAAAGGTTTCATCCGTCCTAGCTCATCTCCTTGGGGTTGTCCAGATTATTTTTGTGAAGAAGAAGGACAAGACCTCACAGATGTGTGTTGATTACCGTCCGCTTAATGAAGTGACGGTGAAAAACAAGTATCCTTTGCCTCATATTGATGATCTCTTTGACCAGTTGACTGGAGCTTGTGTGTTCTCCAAGATTGACTTGAGATTGGGGTACCATCAAGTCCGGATCAGGGCTGAGGATATTCCAAAGACGGCTTTCACTACTCGTTATGGCCTTTACGAGTACACCGTCATGTCTTTCGGCTTGACCAATGCTCCAGCTTTGTTCATGAATCTTATGAACTCGGTGTTCATGGAGTATTTGGATAAGTTTGTTGTGGTTTTCATTGATGACATTCTTATCTACTCCAAGAGTGAAGAGGAGCATGCTGAGCACCTGCAGATTGTGTTGGGCAAGCTTCGTGAGCATCAGCTGTACGCCAAGTTCAGCAAGTGCGAGTTCTGGTTGAAGGAAGTGGCATTCTTGGGCCAGGTTCTTTCAGTAGGTGGTGTCGCAGTAGATCCTAGCAAGGTCAGTGATGTCCTATCTTGGGGGCAGCCCAAGTCAGTCACCGATGTGAGGAGTTTCCTTGGTTTAGCGGGCTACTACCGCCGCTTTATCGAGAACTTCTCCAAGATTGCAAAGCCCATGACCGAATTGCTCAAGAAAGAAAAGAAATTGTGTGGTCTGTGGTCTTGTGAATTGAGTTTTCAAGAACTCAAAAGGCGATTGACTTCAGCCCCAGTGCTTGTTCTCCCTGATGTGCATAAGAGCTTTGATATTTATTGTGATGCCTCTCGGCAGGGACTCGGTTGTGTTCTTATGCAAGAAGACAAGGTAGTGGCCTATGCATCGAGGCAGTTGAGGCCTCATGAACTCAACTATCCTACCCATGATTTGGAGTTAGCGGCAGTGGTCCATGCACTCAAGATTTGGCGGCATTACCTCATTGGTAATCGTTGTGAGGTGTATTATGATCACAAGAGCCTGAAATATTTGTTCACCCAGCCAGATCTGAACCTCAGGCAAAGGAGATGGTTGGAATTGATCAAGGATTATGATATGGGCATTCAGTACCATCCGGGCAAGGCTAATGTTGTTGCCGATGCGCTCAGTCGCAAGGTGTATTGCAATACCTTGTTACTTCAAGAGCAACAACCTGCCCTTCTCGAGGAATTTCAGCGGCTTAATTTGGGTTTGATTGAGCATGGCTCTCTTGCTACCTTGGTTGTGCAACCGACTTTGGTGGGGCAAATCAAGGCTGCCCAGCAGACAGATGTTGGTGTGATCCAAATCAAGCAGAACATCAAGAACGGGACAGCTAAGTGTTTTTCTGAGGATGAGCGCGGTGTTGTGTGGTTTGGACAGCGCCTTGTGGTTCCAAAGGTCATGGAATTGCGGGAGTTGATTCTCCGCGAGGCCCATGACTCTCCTTTGTCTATCCATCCTGGAGCTACCAAGATGTATCAAGATCTTCGACAGAGATTCTGGTGGACTCGCATGAAGCGCGAGATTGCCAGGTTCGTTGCTGAGTGCGACGTGTGTTGTCGTGTCAAGGCTGAACATCAGCGTCCAGCAGGCCTTCTTCAGCCTTTGCCAGTACCTGAGTGGAAGTGGGATTCTATTGGTATGGATTTTATCACCGGATTGCCCCGCTCACCCAAAGGGAACGATGCCATTTGGGTCGTGATTGACAGGCTGACTAAGGTGGCACATTTTCTTCCTGTCAAGACCCAGCTCCGTGTGAAGCCCTTGGCCGAGCTTTATGTCTCAAGGATTGTGAGTTTGCATGGTGTGCCACGAACGATTGTGTCAGATCGTGGTTCTCTTTTCACCTCTCGCTTTTGGCATAGTCTGCAAGAGGCTATGGGTACACGTCTTTCTTTCAGTTCGGCTTATCATCCTCAAACTGATGGTCAGATGGAGAGAGTTAACCAAGTGTTGGAAGATATGCTCGTGCTCGTGTTCTTTCCTATGGGAAGAAGTGGGAGAAGTGCTTGCCGCTTGCGAGTTCTCCTACAACAACAGATTTCAAGCTAGTCTTGGCATGGCACCTTTGAGGCTTTGTATGGGAGGAGGTGTAGAACCCCTTTGAACTGGTCAAAAACCGGTGAGCGTCAGTTCTTTGGGCCGATTCCATCAATGAGGCCGAAAGCCAAGTCCAGCTGATTCGTGAGCATCTGCGCGTGGCTCAGTCCAGGCAAAAGAGCTATGCGGATCGTCATCGTCGAGAGTTGAGCTTTGAGCCCAATGACTTTGTGTATCTCAAGGTCTCACCCTTGAAGGGCCATCAGCGTTTTGGCATCAAGGGCAAGTTAGCTCCTCGATATGTTGGGCCTTATCGCATCATCGAGAGGATTGGAGCTGTTGCATACAGATTGGAGTTGCCAGCTTCACTTGAGGGTGTGCATGATGTGTTTCATGTGTCACACTTGAAGAAGTGCCTCCGTGTTCCAGTTGAGGAAACTCCATTGGAAAATCTCGATGTGCAAGAAAATTTGACCTATCATGAGCATCCTGTTCGTATTCTTGAAGAATCTGAACGAAGGACAAGGAACCGTGTCATCAAGTTCCTTAAGGTTCAGTGGTCAAACCATTCTGAAGATGAGGCAACTTGGGAGCGCGAAGATCGTCTTCGTGCAGATTACCCATCCTTCTTCTCCGAGTAAACAGAATCTCGGGGCGAGATTCTTGTAAGGGGGGGAGGTTTTGTAACATCCCATCTTCGGACTTGTGTTTCAAATGTAACAAAATCAGTAGAAATTAAAACTTTTTCTTACATCATGTATTTCCTGTTGTGCCAACCAATTCTTGTACAAGGGATTATGGAAATACAATGTCACAAGTCTATTTGATCCAAACTTTGTTATCCCAAAAACAATCTTGTCAAATTTTGTGATCATCCTTTGGAAATATTTTTCCTAAGTTCTTGGGATGGTATGTAGCCCCTCTGAAAAATTTTACAATTTTTAGAAATTGTTTGAATATTTTTAGGGGGCAGTCAAACTTGTTTGACTCTCAGTCAAACATTGAAACAGAGCCTTGCAGAATTTTTGGAGATTTATTCACAGTATAAAAACCTCTGAAAATTTTACACAAGGTTAATATCTGAGTTAGCAAGCTCCTGTAAAAATTTCATAATTTTTGGAGTTATTTTGCTACCTCAAATAAATCCTTCAAAGTCTCTGTTCTAATTTAGAAGTCAAACCTAGTCTCACTGTGCTTTGGGTTCGAGTCAGACTCGGGCTCGAGCCAATTGACTCGGTCCAGTCAACTAACTGCACCGAGCCTCTCTTTAAAAACGCGCGTCTAATCTCGTCCGTTGGATTTCGATCGCACGGCCCGCGCGCGTGTAAACATTCGGACCTTCCGGTTGCATGCGCAAATGTCGACCGTTAGATCTCCATCCAACCGCCCAGATGCACCGAAACTTTCGGACCCTCCGGTTGTTGGTTTGAACCTGAGCCGTTGGATTAAGATCCAACGCTCGCCTGTTCCTCTGTTGTAAACCGCGTTTGCGACGTGGGGCAATCTGAGCCGTTCATTTCTAATCCTAGGGCTCGTGATCTTTTCGTTGTGTTTTAAAGCCCTGAGGCGTGGCGCTATCTCAGCCGTCCGATTTGAATCGTAGGGCTCTGGAACGCCCGAGCCTTTTGCGCTGGTCATCTTCAACCTCTAGCCGTGCGGGCACAGTGTAGGGCATGGGGTTGTCTTGTCGTGCTTCCTACAGCCACCCTAGTCAATAGTGAGGGTCGTGGGAGACACTTTCGGCCATGCCATGCCCTATCGCACCATCTATTATCTTTTCCTTGTCGGCCGCACCTTGTGCTCTGTGTTTTGCCGCCCGAAAGATTTGTGGTGCAAACCATAATGCTTCCAAGGCTTTATAAACACTCTCAATACTCCCTGGTATTCCTTTAGACCACCATCAAGCTCCATTCTCAGTATTGGAGCTTAACACCTCAAGAATGGCAAGTTGCCATTGTTGACCCGAAGAGCTCCATTGGTGTTCTTGGTGTCCCAGTGGTTCTCCTTCATGTTTCTTTGCCCTATCCTCATCTATTTACTTCCTTGAACATTTCCCCTCACTTAATTTTGGATTTGATTCTCAGGAATTGTCCAATTTGGGGTTTGTTCAAATTCGGCCGAAATTGGTCATCTTCTTCCTCAGCTCAGGTGAGTGCTCCATTTTCTAATTCCTTACTCTTGTGGCTTCTGTGAGTCATTATGAAGCTATATTGATGCTTTGGAATCACTCTTTTGGCTCAGGGTGTCATTTTCAATCCTTCTTCTCCAAGTCCGGCGAGCTTCCACCGTGATCAAGCATCTCCGGCCATCTTTGAAGCTTCCCTTCATCAAGGTAGCTTCTTATTAGTCCTTAGAAGCTTTGGCACCCGCTTCCTTGGACTGCAGCTGAGCTTTTCGCTATTTTCGCGCTTAGCTGAAAAGCTCCCTTTTTCGTTTTCCGGCTAGCCGGCGTTCTTGTCCCTCACCGCCGGCGAAAATGCCACCATTAGGTTCGTAGTGCTATTGCGATTCCATTTTGGTTCTTGTCCGGCGCCGCCGCGGCCAGTGTCGCCGGCGATTAGCCGTGAAAGTCGCTCGGTTTTTGCCGGCGAGGAACTCGTGTTTTCGTCATTTGATTAGGACACATTAATTACACAGTGAAATATAATCATTAGTTCATTAATGGTGTCTTAATCTTCTTCGTTGAGCCACTGACCAGTGGGCCCAACATCTTTAAATCACCCTCTGGCTAAATCCCGCGCTGTTCCGACATCATTAATGCTTAATCATTGGTTAATTATCGTGTCGGCATTTAATCGCTGTCGGAAATCACCTCTGGGTCGCTGACTTGTGGGCCCGAGAGGTTATAATCCAAATCCAGGGGTCGTTAGTGTCTATTTAATGTTAATCATTAGAAGCATTAATCATGTCCTAAACCGCCACTCTTAGTCGTTGACATGTGGGCCCAGTGCACTGTGCACGTGGGTTAAACGTTCGCGATCGTGACTTGAAGTCACTGACATGCGGTCCCACGTGTCAGCATCTCTCTTTTGAACTCCGATCTTTAGCCACCGTCGATCTCGTGATCAACGGCCCAGATCGTGAGTGCATTCGGACCCTCCGGATGCCTTGATCATTCTCGACCGTCGATCTTGCGATCAACGGCTGGGATCTTGTATGCAATCGGACCTTCCGACCGTTGGTGCGCTCGACCGCCCATCGCAGATCCGCGGCTGGGATTGGCCCAAACAACCGCACCGTCCGGATGCATACACCTTCGTGAGCCGTTGGATCGTGATCCAACGGTGGGTTCCGATTAGGTTTCGCGCGCGTGCGCTGTTTTCGGCGCGCGTGAGCCATAGGATTTTAGATCAAGGGTGGAGAAGTGTCCACGTCTTATTCTATTATTTGAGTTTGTCTGTATTTCGGTAAGTAGTTATTTAACATCTGAAAATGATATAAAAACTTTAGAAACTCATAACTAATTCATTTTAACTGCTTTTTAGATACTTCCAACTGTAATAAATTGTGTTATCACTTGAGTTTAGTATAAAAATGGATTTAAGCATGTTCCAGTAGCAGAAAATTGTGTAACTAGAAATAACCTGATTTCTGTCATTTTGAATATTCCAGAAATAGATTTAACCTTGAAAAATGCATATCTTTTTCTGTATAAATCCAATTTGTGCAAAATAAATTTTGTTGAATTCATCTGTTAGTGTAGTTTCATATGAAATAGGATTTGAGCATGTTCATAATTCTGTAAAATGACTTGCATTAGATTTACAACTTAGAAAAATCATAAGTAAATGTGTATAACTTCAAATTTAGTAAATTCAACTTTGCTGTTATTAGGGTGTCATACTCTACCTGCTATAAAAATTTCAGACCTTAGATCATTCTAGAAAATTTCGCCATGAACAGTGCTATTTATTAATTAGGTTGTTGTAAGGCTGAGAAAAAGCATTTTGTTCATATCTTTTGCATGTTAAGTCCAAATTGCATAATTCTTGTTCCTATCATTGTCTTAGATCATTCCCTAGCTGTTGTGTAAATTTTATTAGATTTGGATGTGTTTTGCTGTTGGAGTTATTTGGTGTTCTTCGTTCTTATTTGCTTATCGCCTTTTCGCGTTAGGTTCCAAAGATAATTTTATTGCTGATATTGAGCCACAGCAGCCATCAGATCCTGCACTCCAGCAAGGCTAGCAGATGTAGCATTCATTTGATCATATTGTTCCTACTATTTTCAAATTCTAATATATTGTTTGCAAATTCTATGTATGCATTGCTATGTTGTTTTAAACTATTGTCGATAGTTGGCCCAGTAGTTGCATAATCAGTAGGAAATGTTTAATCCTCTACTACTGAGCCTAGGATTACTTGCTGTGATTTTGGGTTCGCTGGATGGACCCTTGTCACTTAGTAGTTTACGTGTCATTATGCTTAGCCATGCTTAGTTATCGGTAGAAATGGGCGGTTATCGACTTGTCGATAACCTTGATCACACAAACTGGTATAATATGTATATTTCAGCCTTGTGCTTTGTCTAAATTGCAAAACTAAAACTGAAAATGAAAACAATTTAGACTTGGGCACAATGGTAAGATGGTGTGATCTTTTGGGTGTGATTGGAATGGTGCCCGGGTCAATTAAGGACCGAGCTACTTGTTACACCAAACCAAGCATTTGTGCGTGCTAACCACACTAGAGGGATATGGGACCTCTCTTAGCTGAGTACTTTGGGCTGTGTTAATTAATGAGTCGCGTGGTGGGTTGCATATTTGATTATATGCAACATGGACACATTTGTAGGGAGAGGAACACCCGCCGAGGCCGGTGTATCTTGCTCCACGTATGGGTCCTTGTGATCCATATTTCGTCGGCAGATCACTAAGGATTAACCCCCATACGTGCGTCTCTTGATTAGCATATTCCATTGGAAAGGGTTCATAGGACTTAGCCGTGCTTCAGCATACCAAAGGAAGTGTGCTTAATAGCTTGGCAAAAAGGCGGTCTGAAGTGTGGGTACATTGGTACACCCCTGCAGGGATTAAAACTATTCGAATAGCCTTGTCCTAGGTTATGGACACGCTTGGGGAAGTCTTTCAAGAGTTAGACTACAACCTTTTTAAAATTAAAACTTGTTGGGTGGTATGAATCAAGGATTCATGCTATGTTGTGGTGGCTTTAGGGAAAGTCACTTCTAGGTGGATACTTGTTACTTATGTTTACTCGCTGTTATTTAAATGCTTAAAAACAGATTTTACAAACTGTTGTTCAATCTATTACATTATTGCAAATAAAACTTGCTTTGTGCGTCCAAAGAACCATATAACCACATTTTTTTGAATACAGCTTTCATGTAGCTATGTATAGGCTTGTTACTCGTAAGTCTTGCGAGTACATTTTTGTACTCACCTGCATTGCTTGTGTTGTGCAGAGAATGATAGTGAGTCCGATGGACCTCACTTTTGTGAGTTGTGCTGTGGCAGTTTAAGGGGCGATTAGCTTGGCGGCCCGGTCGGTTGCCCTGTGGTGTTATGTGGCTAACCGGTCGTCTTTTGGTTTAAGCCATCTCATGGCAACTTTTGCTTCCGCTGTTACTTATTTGGTACTTATGTCATTTGGCCGGTCGGCTGTTCTGTAATAACTTATATTATGTATGTCTTTTGGTAGACTTGTTATATTCTGTTGTATGGAAATGATGCATGCTTTGATTTGATGTATGTGTGCTGCTTGTTCTGGGAGGCACATGTTCATCGAGACGCGGATTATTCTATTTGTGATACTAGAACCAGTGGAAGGTTAAGTATTACAAGTTTAATAAACCGGGTTCTCACAGTACGATACGTAGCGATTACAGATTTTCTTTACGATTTTCATGTGTCAGGCTATTCTCCGAGATTAACTGGTATTTCTGGCATTAATAATATAATTACTCTACTTAGCTACTCAATACATTTTTAATAAAATAATTACTTTTCCTATTTCTGGATATTGATCCTTAATCGTTCCAATGCTACATAATTCCGACCTTACTCAACTACTCTGGATTTTCTTTATAATCTTCAAATGTGTGATGCAATTTTTCTAGTTCAAAAGATAACTCTTGCATTAATAATATAATAACCACGCACAAATGGGGAACTTAATAAAGTTGAAATTATTCTGATTCTGCCATTGTGCTATCACTACAGCCTACCCAACTTAAAATACATGCTACACAATTTAACTACTTTTATCTAACCTACTCAACCCTATGTCGCTATTTTTGTTTGCTAACCAATAAGGTTTTAACATAATGTACAAAGTTTCAGAAAAATGTACCTACGAGATGACCGATGGGACTCGATGCTATGATGACAATCTCTGTCCTCTGCGACAAACTGACAGAGCTTGCTACCTTTCTTCTCTCCCTTTCCTTCTCTCTCTCACTTTTTTCTGGAATTAAAATTAATTATGGACTGATTTTTCGCCGTTTTTATAGCTGAGTCTCTGTCGCTAGTTGAACTGGCGACAGGAACCTATGGCCAGTTCAACTGGCGACAGGGACCTGTTCAACTTCCTGTCGCTAGTTCAACTGTCGATAGGTTCCTGTCGCCAATTGAAATGGAGACAGGGACATATTTTTGTAATTTTTTAGGGCGGCTATTTATTTTTGTAAATATCTTTTAAAATTATATTATTTTAAAAAAATTCCTTAAGGTAGTTGTCTTTTTTGGTTTAAAGCCTTTGTTATTCTTGCCATATCTCTTTGCTATGACATTTGCATTGATTTGATTATTCTGACTGGAAGTGCTTGGTGCATCTTTTGCTCTTGCCTTTTTTCCACATCAAGGGCAGCAATGAGATCTTTAATAGATATTTCTTCCCTCTTGTGCTTTAAGCCAGTGGCAAAACCCCGCCATGAAGTAGGAAGTTTGGCAATAATGCCAGCAGCTACAAACTTAGGAGGCAAAACATAACCGAGATGTGCAATCTCTCCGACCAGTAACTGTAGCTCATGAGCCTGTGCAACTATCGACTTAGCATATCGTCCATGCTGTAGTCGAAGAATTGCTCGCACATATAGAGCCACTGACCAGCCTCAGCTTTGGCATATTTGTGCTCGAGTGCATCCCACAACTCTGTGGTGGACTTGAAGTCCATGTACACATCATAGTGCTACTCCGATAGTATGGTTAGTATGCATCCAAGGGCTATGTTGTTATCTGTGTCAAACCGCATGGTCTATTCACTCGTAATTGGATACTGTGTATGGATCACCCACCACAGCCTCAAAGACATGAGCTAAAACTTGACCCTTGTCTGCCATCGACAAAAGTTCTGACCAGAAAACCTGTAAGGATTCATAGCATCAAAAGCACCAGCCATTGCTGAATCACAAAATACCACAATAAGGTTTCTGGATTGTTGGAAATGTGGATAACATTTTAATTCCAGATTTGATTATGAGGCAAAGATCACAAATAACTAGATATGCATAAAGCGATATCAATAGTAGGCAACTCATTGCACTTATAAACATACTCAATATTATTATAGCAGAAAAAACTAGTCGAATGACTAACTTACAGTCATGCTTGATGGAGAATAGGTAACAGCGCAGATTCGAAGCAATGGTCGAAGCAGTGCAGATCGTAGATGTCGCAGTGAAGCGAGTAGTCATAGGATGCAGTGCAAAGAGCGGTCGCACAGATACGCTGGCTAGAAACCTTATTGCCGCCCCGTATAGGTGAACTCTGCAACAATGGTTCAGAGATATCCGCTCACCCTTCTTCACGATGCACACCGAGGAGAAGGGACGGCTTGGTTCGACAGCTCAATTTCTCAGCACAGTTGATCAAAGAGGAAGATGAAAAAATAGAATGAATCGTCAACTTGTCTGGACGTTTCCAGATCTTATTTATAGTCGAGACAATTACTCTCTAGTAATTGTCATAATAAACCATTGGTAACCGCTAATTCAAAGTCAATTAATAGTCATTAAGCAGTGTTTATTGATCTTGATTGTACCCTAGTGTAAAGCTTCGGCCACTAGTCTATAGCTTCGACTAGTGTATTACGACCACACTGGTCTAAGGATCAGACCAAATGATTCCAACCATATTGGTCTATACCTTCGACCACAATGGTCTATGGTTTTGACAAGATTATTTCGACCATACTGGTCTAAGCCTTCGACCACACTGGTCTATGGCTTCGATCACGGAGTTTCAACCACTGAGTATCGGCCACACTGATCTTCTAGTTTCGACCACTGAGTTTCGATCACTCAGTTTCAACCACTGTGTTTCGACCACTCAGTTTCGACCACTCAGCTTCGACCATACTGGTCTATGCCTTCGACCACACTGATCTATGTCTTCGACCACACTGGTCTAAGGCTTCGATCACACTGGTTTATGTCTTCTCATCTAAGACTTCGACCACCCAAGTCTAAGACTTCTGGTCTAAAAATTTGCATGCTTTGGAATTTTAGGAATGAATGGGCCTTTACACATATGTGCTCAATTCCAACACACCGTTCCTTAGTTTTTCTATAGAAAAAAGGTCATGGAACAAGCAAAGTTTTGTACATGCCCATGTATGATTCGCACCCAATGAATAAAAGAAATAGCTATAGTTTCGTCCTTCTCGATTTCTCATTCGGCTCTAATTCATGTATATTCTCTTTAATTTCTATACAACATAATTTTTTTTTACTGAATGTTAAGTCTACAAGCCCTCCAGAACTTGAGCGATAAGAACTCAAAGAGATAAACCTAAGGAGACAAAATATTATAAATTATGGCATTGACTAGAGAAAATGAAAAGAAAGCTTACCATGAAGTCAGTGGACCCTTCAATTATAATGACTAGGATTATATCTAGCCTTAAGTACAATATGAAAATTGACATTTTTGGTGTCCACATGTTATGTTTCAAGTTGTATACAAGTTTGAATTAAAATTTCAATATCCACACTAAATTATATATGCATGGTATCTAATCCAATCAAATATAAAGTGGAATTAAAATTCAAACTTTCAAATGGTTGGAATTGAGATTTCAAACTAAACAATCTGCTATCCAGATGTATATAAATTTTGGATTGAAATATACATGAAGTTGAATTTACAATTTTGAATTTACATTTACTAATTAAGATCTCCAATCTAATTACTAGGTTTAGTGTCGTTTAAGTATTTGTTCCTTGTTCCATTAGAATTAGTTTATTTTCGTAATAAAAAATAGTTATAGCATCTAGCCCATGCAGGCGCACAGGTTAATAACTAGTCTATATCTATACTAATTGGAGGCTCTCCTAGAAGCCCCGATATTAATCCTAGGAGATAAAAAGGTAGAAATTCTCATATTAATCGGAGAAATGGAAAAAATGCTAGAAATTCCCACATTAATCAGAGAAAAGGGAAAATTCGAACCATCCAATTTATCATATGGTACAATCTCGGCTTGGATTTATTTTTTTTACCCACGTGTAGGCATGCTGATCGACCTAATTAGAGTTGGACTCTGACATTCCAATATCCAAACGTACATGGCGTTTTCGTTTTGAACGTATATAGCTTCACCAAATAACCATGTAGGATGCGGATACTTACTAAATGAGATCTTAAGATTAATGTTAAATCTATAGCATTATAATCTGGACGAACAAAATAGGTACGAATGATTTGTTCGCGTACATATACTAAAAGTGATTTTACAATTAATGTGAATATGAACTTAATTACCACATTGGCCTTGGTCCTTGATGGGAGTAATAGCACCTTTCGTCCTCCAGTCCACGGAAGCCGGAAGGGCGTCGAGGCTGACATTCTCATACCTGAATCCCGTCGTCCAGCCCTTTTTTGCGACGGCCGGCCTATATCTGGTCCGTGTGGCCTTGAACTCGTCGTCGGTGAGATCGACGAACTGGTTGGCCTCGAGCCAGAACTTGTGGTTCCCGACATTGACAGACTCGATGAACGCAACGTTGCCCTTGAATAACACAAACCGCCGTGCCTTGTCGGCAGCGTCGTTGTACACGCGGCCATACATTGCCATCCACTGCTCGTGCCTCTCGACCATAGACTGGTCGGCAAGGTCGCGTACTGCAAGAGCGTTTAGTGCACAGCCGCACACGAGTACGGCGGCAAGGAAACCCAGTGAGTAACTAGCCATTGTGTTGATGTCAAAGAGTCACTACTATAGAAAAGGTATTCATAGACAGTTTAAAAACATCATCACTGACGGTTTGTGAGCTGTTTGAGTTTATGGATCAGTAATGACATGAGTCATAACAGATAGTTTTCGAACCGTCTGTGATGCAGACAATCACAGACGATTATTAACTTGGAACCATATGTGATAGCTGAGTATCATAAATGGTTTGTAGCTGAAACCGTCTGTGATATATGATGTATCATAGACGATTTGTAGTTGAAACTGTCTGTGATGACTTTTCTCTATAAAGCCTATAAGCAGTGGTTGTTTGTGCCTTTAAAACCCGCTTTATATATATATATATATATATATTGTTCGTAATCCCTTAGCCACTTTCGAGGGATATTCCACGTAGCTTGAGGAGGATTGGACAGTAGCCATGGCAACTTCATCGAGCCCTACAAGTTCAAGAAGCATGGATGCCACGAGAGCGCATGCTACATCCAATTATCTGGATGTCGTCGATAGGTAATTGGACGTCGCTATGTTCAGAAAGTGACATAGACGCACAGGTACTCTGACTGGGAAGTGGCGTCATGTATCAGTAACCAACCATTCCTCGATGTCAAGGTGGAAGCTTCGGGCGGCGGTGTCGAGGTGGATTTGGCCGCGGGGAGGTCGATTGGACCGGCGGCGGCATCGATGACGGGGTCAGGGAGAAGGCGCGACTTGGGGGTGGCCGTCGGGGAGGAGGTGGGGAAGGGAATGGCGAGAGTAATGGCGCTGGGGAGTGACGAGTTATGGTGCAAACCCTACGGGCTCCTACTAATAAAGAGATATCACAGACGGTTCTATTATAGAACCATCAGTGATACTTACCACAGACGGTTCCATAATGGAACCATTTGTGATATGAGACCATATCACGCGGTTCCATAATGGGCTGTCGGTGATATGAGACCATATCACCGATGGTTCTGTTATGGAACCATCTCGTGATATGGTTGTTCAAAGTTCTATGTTTTGAGCATATATTTGTCATGTATACATTTACATGATATGAAGAAATTACATGTTTATATGTCAATTTTGTCGATTAAATCTTGCTAAAAATTTGCTTTAACTATGATACATATCATAGACGGATATTTGTTCCACTAAACTGCTTATGATATGATATATATATATATATATATATGTGTGTGTGTGTGTGTGTGTGTATATATATATATATATATATATATATATATATATATATATATATATATATATATATATATATATATATATATATATATATAGAGAGAGAGAGAGAGAGAGAGAGAGAGTTCAACATATAATATATAGTAATTCGATCACCTCCAAACTATATTTTTTTCATTTTGGAATTTACATATGGCCAAACAGCATGGCTAGACGCTTCTTACAAAGATTTATATTTTGGTATATCATGATTTTAGATGAATTTAGAAAAAATAATCATCTCATTTTGGAGTTGTTATGCAAAAGTTATTAAGGTTTTAATTTCGTTCAGTTTGAAAATTCTAGAGAAAAAAAAAGGAGACATCAAAAGCGTATTTTCTGATATTTACGCTTTCTAGCATAGAAAGTGTATTCTCTTCTATGTTCTATTGAGGTTTATGCTTTCTAGTAAATGAAACGAATTTTCCTCTGAGCTTTACTGATGTTTACGCTATTCAACCGAGGAAGCTTATTTCCTTAGAACTAAAGCACACTTTTCCATTTTCATCTGAATTTCATTAATCTGACCTATGGGGTCTATATATCAGTGACCCATCTATTAATATTGCGTCAGGACCTGAAAATGCATCTTAGGAACCCTCTATGCATTCTGAACTAGTCCTAGATCAGTAGCTAGCTCACATAGGAAACACTGATGAAATAATATCCATTTATTCGATGTAACTAAAAAGATTTCAAATTAACAAATAATAATAACTGGACTTAACTTGCAACACAGGGCTAAAGAAACAAATAAACTCTTGCAGCGGAATGAAAATCTTGAAATGGCCGATCAACATGCCCACAAGCAATCGAGTGGAGAACGCATCCTAATCCTCAAAACCTTCATAGTAACCTACATTGAAGCTGTGAGTACATAAAGCACTCAACAAGTCATGGGGGAAATGTATGCAAATAGTATTCATGCATGGCTTGATCAAAGGTTAGTTGTATGGTTCTTTTGCAGAAAGTATCATTGACAATAAATAGATTAAAACAACCAGTGAACTACCCATCCACTTCCCAAGACAAACCATCAAGTGAATTACCCGTTCACCAAACAAACATTATATTCATCAAGTGAACTTTCCATTCACACTCCAACTCATTTTATAAGAAACTCTATCTCTCATATGAAATACCCAGACATGTCCATAACCGAGGACATGGCTATTTGAATAGATCAATTAACACTCTGCAGAGGTTGTACACTTTACCCACAAGATACAATTAACTCATCATGTCTGCCATGACTTGCCATACGAAGGTATGCGATTGAGCAATTATAACAAAACAAACTCAAAAATTAAATAAAAATCTCAGATAAATAGATCTCGAATTTAGATAAATTTAGAAATTTGAATGGGCTCAATCGAAGTTCAGATACAAAAGATATGGGCTCTGGAAGATTCAAATCACATAAAATGCTGAAAATCAGCATTTATGGATTTACTGGAATTATTTCTCCAAAAGAAAAATAAGTATTGTGTCAGCTGATGTCATCAAGGAGATTTCAGTCGAAAAGGAAAAGAAAAAGGAAATTGAAAATATCTTGACATGTGGGACCATACGTTAGTGAGATGGCGCACAAGGACTAGGTTCATCGAGACATGGGATCGGTATTTGGATCCTGTTTACACGCAAGTGCTAAGGTGGCTGCCATCCAAGGGACACATGGGCAGAGAAGCTAATGCGGCACTGAGGTGGACAACATGGTGGCTCTGACGTGGATGTCAGCGGGTGGTGGCGCTCGGTTCTCGATGGTCGCCGATGAATTGTGTCTCCTCACCAATGGTGAAGGGCACCAACGTGAAAAGAATACTATTGCGAACCTATCAGTGTACTTACTGGTGGATGAGGACAACAGGACTGCTCGATGGCGAGGTTTAAGCGACAGAGGAGGTTCGGCTTTTGTCAGAATTGAGCTCCGATGACGCTTCGGCGGCGTGAAGGGATGCTAGAGGTAGACTGTGCAACGGCGAACTCGGTGGAGCAGGTCACGTCGACATGGTGGCAACAAAGGTGGTGCAATTCGCGAAAGAGAGCTTCGGCTAACAAAACCCTAATTCTTGAATTCTGGCTAGCTTGATGGGTTTGGGGCCCAATCGATCGGGGATTCAAGATGAGGGTGCAAAGGCGATCCTTGGAGTCCCTTTTATACCCTAGGGGCGTGCCAAATTTGGTAGATCCCAAAAAGAGTTCGAAGGTTCTACGAGATGGTTACATAGATAGAAGAGGTTACGGGATAAGATTTTGGGAGATTTGAATGCGGGGAGATAAAGGAGATCAAAACGACATGATCATGCAAGATTTTCTTGTTGAGATTCTTGTTGTCGGACGAAGCTTTGAGCTTCGACCATGGCGGACGAAGGAGACCTCGTGCGGAGAAGAAGGTTGGAGGAGGATGAAGATTGATCTGATAGGGAGGGCCCACCTGCCAGCGAGGCAGAGTGAACATGCACATTCGGACTGGGCGAAAAGTCACACAGCCCACAGTCACTAAGAAGGGAGGTGCGCGCACATTCGGACAAGTCCGAAAGTAAAGCCACGCGAGCTGGGCTACACGCAGAGCTAGGCTGAGAGAGAATAGGAATGGGTCGGCTCGGATGAAATCAGCCCAAAGAACATTTCTGAGATTTTAATAACTTTTCCTTTTTAGAAAATAACAGAAAATCCAAATATCAGTTAGAAAATAGCAAATGAACTCGGAAAAATTCTGAAAAAATCTAGAAAATATATCCAAGCAGATAGAATCCAAATAAAATAATTTTGACAATGGTTGATGTTGGCATTTAATCATATTAAATTGTTTTTGATTCAGAAAATTCAGATTAAGCTTTAACTTTAACAGAAAAATTCAAATGCTTATTTTATTTTTAAAACTTCAAAAACAGACTAAATTATGGGATGTTACAAACCTACCCCCTTAAAGGGAATCTCATCCCCGAGATTCGGGCTGACTAAAGAATAGGTTCAAACTAACCTTGCTCACTCTTCCGAAAGATTTCTCTTACGAGAGAAACAAGCCTGCAATTGACGCAGGTCTAACTTAAAAACTTACCAGAAGTGACGTTCTGAACTGGTTGAACTTCTTCTGTAGTGAGATGATTTAGCCTTCCTCTGGATGCAGTTGATGGAGTCTTGGTAGCTTGATTTGGGGTATGAGGCATTCCTCTTCCTACTCCGGGCAATGAAGTCCTGGCTGGTGTAGATCCCAAATTGAAAGGAATTGGGGTCATCCCTTGCTTCTGTGGACACTTGTTAGCATAATGACTTGTCTCATGACAATTGAGACAAATGATTCTTGCGGCATGAGAGGAGTTCTTCTGCGACAGCTCTTCTGCTAGTGTTGCTGTCTTGATTGGAATAGCTTCTGGAATTCAGTCCGGGGTAACTGCTAAGCGTCCTTGTGGGCACTTATTGGCATAATGTCCCATCTCATGACAATTGAAGCATTGTATTCCTTCCTTTGATGTATTCTTCTTTCGAGGTCGGCCATCATTGTTGTCGCTGAATGATCGCACCAGTGGATGTAGTGTTGATCCTAGAGTCACGAGTGTGGTTGATGTTGGTGCTTCGTCGATCCGGTTCATCATGTTGACTAGGCTTCAGCAGTCTGATTCTGTAGATTCATCACTTGATTCATATTCTGCATCATCACGTTCATGAGCTGAGTTTGCGTTGCTAGAAATTGACCATGTTTGGATCGATGATTCCAAGTACTGGTGACTATCCATTGATAGTGGCATTGACATCATTTGACTGAGTACGGCTCGACATGTTGCGAGTTTCAACCATCTGTAACGATTCTCCACTGGTTTTAGTAGGTAAGATAGAAAAGCAAAGTAGGCAAGAGGGAAAAGCACAATAGGCGAGATAGAATAAGGTAGAAAAGATAGAAACAACTTAATTAGGGGAACAGATTATACCCAAAGGCAAAAGACAAGGAAGACATAGTTGAAACGCTATGAAAGAACAAACACAAATAACTCTTCAAATTAAAGCCTTAGTGTGACTACAACATAATGCTTGACAGCAAAACTGCAGCTCCCACTTACACACAACCCAATAAAGACCTATTTCAACAACAATCTAAAAACACTACTCAAACTCTAATAGGACGGCTCCTACTCTGAACTAGGGAACGGAGGCTCTTTCAAAAACAACTGGAATGAGGCGACGTCGATACCCTTGACGATTGTCGGTGACTTGACTTCTTTTTTCCGGACTAAAGAAATTAATGAGGCAAGAAAGTCAGTTTAAGATTATAAAACAAAATTCAACAAAGACGAGGAACAAGATTTCTAGAACAAGATGAGAAAACAATAGACTAAGATAAGGATAGAATAGACCGAGGTGAGAAAAGAATCAGAATAGATGAGAGAAGAACAATCACTTAAATCAAAGTAAGTTGATTTGATTTAGAAAACAAGTTTTGAAGCTTTTGCCTAAAATGACTATGCTAACTAAGGCTGCGTTCTACTGTCGATATGGCTCTTATACCACCTCTGTTGGGGTGATAAAATACCATCCATTTATTCGATGTAACTAAAAAGATCTCAAATTAACAAATAATAAATATTAACTGGACCTTATGGTCAACGTTTACTTAACTTGCCATGCAGGGCTAAAGAAACAAATAAACTCTTTCAGCGAAATGAAAATCTTGAAATGGACAATGAACATGCCCACAGGTAATCGAGTGGAGAATGCATCCTAATCCACAAAACCTTCATAGTACTCCTGGGTGAAGAACTCTTGAGCAACTTGATATTCTTCGACTGAATCGCAGAAATTGAAGCCATGAGTATATAAAGCACTCAGTAGGTCGTGGGGAAATGTATGCAAATAGTATTCATGCATGGCTTGATCAAAGGTTAGCTGTATGGTTCTTTTGCAAAAAGTAGTATTGACAATAAATACAATAAATAGATTGAAATACATAATTGAAAAGAATAATAAGTAAATAAACAATTCTTTGAAACAACCAGTAAACTACTCATCCACTTCCCAAGACAAACCACAAAGTGAATTACCCGTTCACCAAACAAACATTATATTCATCAAGTGAACTTCCCATTCACACTTGGACTCATGTTATAAGAAACTCTATTTCTTGTGTGAAATCCCTAGACATGTCCTTAACTGAGGATATGACTATTCGAATAGATCAATTAACACTCTACAAAGGTTGTACACATTACCCACAAGATACAATTAACTCATCATGTCTGCCATGGCTCGCCATACGGAGCTATGCAATTGAGCAATCATAACAAAACCTTTCAGAAATTTCATCTCAATAATTGACTCTCCCATTTTATCTACAACCACCCAAAACCTCATCGTGGTTGACGTAAACGTTGGACATGGAGACGGTGAAAATGCTACCCATAGATGTGACCTTAGAAAAAGATACACACCTCCACCCACATACTACCTGAAATGTCAACTGCCAAAACTCCATAACTTACTAAGTTAGGCCCATCCCATACTAGGCATGTTGTTGTACAAAAAGGCTCAGTTCAATGGCGCACAAGACTAAGTCCTTGACAAGTTACTCAGGCGAGATTACCACAAACCCACAGTGTACTCATCGCACCCTCCATATCCACCAACCACTCGCCCGAGTGAAAACTATTTTGTCTAACCAAGACAAATGACAAACCCCGTCGTGGTACGCAAATTTTAACAAAGGTGGCTAACCAGCACAATTCCACATTTCATTAAGTCAAATTTAATCATTATGACATATGTGATGATGAACCCATCGTAACTAAGCTGAACTAAGCAACAATATGATACCCATGTTGGTAATACAATATGTCCAACTAAAATTATCTATGCTAAGGTGACAAAGGATTCATGGCATTCAAATGTTCAATGGAGGCATAATGACAACAGGTAATATCTAAACCCAAAACCATTTGTATCAAGATAGCATGCAGTTGTATAAAATAATATACTTTTGAATTCATAGGTTCAATATGATCAAAGTACCATGACTTACCTTGGAATAAATCTTGGGATTGATCTTGATCTTTGTGCACTCCTCCTTGCTCAAAACTTCCCAAAGTATCAACATCTACTCGAAAAAAGAGCAAATAAATAAATAAATAAATAACAGAGGCAAAACAAACTCCAAAAATTAAATAAAACTCTCAGATAAATATATCTCTAATTTAGATGAATTTAGAAATTTGAATGGGCTCAATCGGAGTTCAAATGCAAAACATATGGGCTTTGGAAGATTCAAATCACATAAAATACTAAAAATCAGGATTTAGGGATTTACTGGAATTACTTTTCCAAAAGAAAAATAATTATTTGCTTCAGCTGATGTCATCAAGGAGATTTTAGCTGAAAAGGAATAGAAAATGGAAATTGAAAATATCCTAACATGTGGGACCCACACGTCAGAGAGATGGCTCACAAGGACTAGGTTCACCAAGACTTGGGATCGGGATTTGGATCTAGTTTACACGCAATTGCTGAGGTGGCTACCACGCAAGGGACACATGGGCAGAGAAGCTGATGCAGTGCTGAGGTGGACAACACGATGGATCTAACGTGGATGTCAGGGGGTGGTGGCGCTCGGTTCTTGATGGTCACCGGCGTTGGCGGCTCGTCACCGACGGTGAAGGGCACCAACGCGAAGAGAAGACTATTGCGAACCTATGATGTACTTACTGGTGGATGAGGACAATAGGGCTGCCCGACGATGTGGTTTAAGCAATAGAGGAGGTTCAGCTTTTGTCAAAATTGAGCTCCGATGACGCTTCGACGACGGGAAGGGATGCTGGAGGTAGACCATGCGACGGCGAACTTGGTAGTGCAGATGACGTCGACAGGGCGGCAACAGAGAAGGTGCAATTCGCGAAAGAGAGCTTCGGCTAACAAAACCCTAATTCTTGAATTCCTGCTAGCTTGATGGGTATGGGGCCCAATCAATCGGGGATTCAAGATGAGGGTCCAAAGGCGATCCTTGGGGTCCCTTTTATACCCTAGGGACGTGCCAAATTTGGTAGATCCCAAAAAGAGTTCGAAGGTTCTACGAGATGGTTACATAGATAGAAGAGGTTACGGGATAAGATTTTGGGAGATTTGAATGCGGGGAGATAAAGGAGATCAAAACGACATGATCACGCAAGATTTTCTTGTTGAGATTCTTGTTGTCAAACGAAGCTTTGATCTTTGGCCATGGCGGATGAAGGCGACCTTGCGCGAAGAAGGCTGGAGGAGGACAAAGACAGATCTGATAGGTGGGGCCCACCTGCCAGCGAGGCGGAGCGAACGCGCACATTTGGACCAGGCAAAAAGTCACATGGGCCCACCGGTCAACGAGAAGGGAGGTTCGCGCACGTTCGGACTGGTCCGAAAGTAAAGCCACGCAAGCTGGGCTACGCACAGAGCTGGGCTGAGAGAGAATAAGAATGGGCCAGCTCAAAGGAAATCCGCCCAAGGGACATTTCTGAGATTTTAATTAGCTTTTCTTTTTTAGAAAATAGCAGAAAAATCCAAATAGCAATTAGAAAATAGCAAATGAACTAGGAAAAATTCTGGAAAAATTTAGAAAATATATCGAAGCACATATAATCTAAATAAAATAATTTTGACAATGGTTGATGTTGGCATTTAATCATATTAAACTGTTTTTGATTTAGAACATTCAGATTAAGCTTTAACTTTAACAGAAAAAATTCAAATGGTCATTTAAAAAAAAAACTTCAAAAACAGACCAAATTTTGGGATGCTACTTATTGTTTAGAATTAGATTTTCTTTAATTTTTTGGCTCGGTCCCACATGTTAATCTAACAAAGGGGTATTTAACTCAAACCTAATTATTTTTCTGTCCTAATCGATACTTATTTGGTCTTAATGATCGAGCTACAGTGCCGGTCCACTCTCAGACAGGCAGAGCAGCGAAGGGAGCTCTCTGGTGGCACCCGTCGTTGGCGAGGGAAGCAACGACAGTGACTGGGAGTGACCAAAATGGAACTCTCTCTTGACGGTGATGCCATCGGGTGGTGGGGAAGGCCGGAGAGATGACCAAAGTTGGCGCTATGCCAGAGAAGAGCGACAGAGTTCCTCGGACTTGGAGTGGCTTTCACGATTGAAGTTAATTGGCGGCAATTGATTGTGCACATTACCTTCAGGGTGCTATTGGGATGCCGTCAGCAGCACCTCGAGGACCAAAGGTCACCGGAGCAGCGGCAACATGGTTTCCCACGGTGGTGCCATGATCAACTACCACAAAATCTATGCTATGATGGCTATCCCTCTGATCTAACGCATGCTAAAGCTTCAGGGAACTACTAGAAGCTCACCCGAGTCCTTGAGGAAGTAGGGGGAAGACTAGGGTGGCACAGCGATGTTGAACAGCGGCGACACGAAGGAGGTTCCCTTTGATAGTGTGTTTCGGTGATGAAGATGCTATAAGAAGGTGTGCATTAGCTTTCTAGCACCCTGAGGATGGTAAAGACCGAAGGAATCGACAGGGGACTCACTGAGTTGGTGGCTAACTAGGAAATGGTACGACGGCCAAAAATGGGAAAGAAGATCAATCTAGAGGATTCTTTGCGAGTGAAGCTTCATTAATAGAGGGGAAAGCATCAGTGACGTGTAGGACATGATATGATGCGAAAAGAAGAGGTTCAAGCTCACTCGATTGTGAGAACAAGGAAGTCCAAAACGGGGGTGCACGTCGAAAATGAGGAAGACGATGGCTTGCGAGAGCTACGGGGTTCCCGAAGCTACATGAAGCAGAGAGAGAGTAGCAGTGAGGTAATGGGCGCGTGATGATGTAGTTGGCAAGGGTAAGGAAACTCACATGAGGAATTGGCGTTGCGGAGCCCGTTCACTAGCGTTGAGAACGACACACTCATTCCCAGCAAATTAAGGCACGAGGTGTGCTGATTATGTCCAGGGAGTGAGAGTGGCGAACTAGGCTCACTGTGACGTAGTCAGGGGTTTAAATATGGGTCAGAAGAGCACAAGAAATGCGATGAGAACGAGGTAGACGTGGTGAGAATCTCGCGGCCCTCTTCATCATCTCCACCAGAGCGGGAAGGTGAGCACCATTAAGAGGTAGCTGAGCATGGACGGAGTGAGGCGAGGTGACGAGAGTAGTTGGGGGGCGAAAATGGTGGGTAGCGCGGCTAAACTATGGGTGAGCTGTGTGGAGCTCGTGTGAGTGTTCTCTAGCGAGGGCGAGCAGAGGTGGAAGAATAAGTCTGTCGAGCGGGGCCCACTTGCCAGTGAGAGGAGAGAGAGAATTGAAAATAAGGTTTTTGGGATTAAAAGGCTGAGGCTTTGCTGAATTTTTGTACCTTGCAAACAAGGTCCAAAATTAATAAATTTTTTTATGAAGGCTCCTGACCTAGTGTAGTTGCTTAAGAAAATTTTTAAGAACTTTATATTGTATGTTATTTTCTTAAAAATTCTTACAAGTTTCTATTTTCATGTAATTGCATTGTTACCCTTGATGAAAATCTACAAAAGTTGTTTAATAAATATTTCCCTAAGCAAATATGTCCAAAATAATTCTCTCACTTATATTCATTATATTTTTCCGAAGATTCTTGCAAGTTCATGTTTGTATGCATTTCATTAGTTGCTTTATACAAAAAGTTCAAAAATCATGCATGATTAGTTTTTCATATGAATTATGCCCAAAATTATTTTCCTCTTGTATTTCTATTATATATTCTAGAAATGTGAATTTTGGGATGTTACAAGCATGGTCATTTGGGACAGAGAGTGGAGGCGTTCGATCGAGAAGAAGAATAGGGACAGAACAGCCAGGGAAAAACAAGAAAGAAAGAAAGAAATGAAAGAGAAATAAAAAGGGAAAAAGAAGAAAAAGGGAAAAAGAGGTGGGCCAAAAAAATAATTGGCCTCGGCCCGAGGATAATTCGCGGAAACAAATTCAAATTACAAAATTTGAATTTTGGATTTGGAAACGATATTTGAATTGAGAATTGAAATTTGAATTTAATTTCAAACTTGGATTTCAATAATTGTAGAAACTCAAAAATAAATCCAACTATTTTAAAATAATTAAATTAAATTAAATTTTACAACAAAGAAAAGAAATTTTGGGGAAAATAGAAAAGAAATAAATTAAATTAAACTCCAAGAAAATAGAAAAAGAATGTGGGAAAACCCAAGAAAATCTAAAAAATAAATAAACCAGTTTTGAATTTAATTGAAGTTTGATTTATTCATATTAAATTATTTTAATTTTTGAAATTTTAAACTAAGCTTTAATTATTTTAAGAAAAATTCAATTGGTTCCTTTTATTTTGAAAATTTCAAAAAGACCCGAAAATTAGGATGTTACAGGATGTCACCTACTCTTGTTGTATAGAGTAGCTGCAGATTGGGTGTTGGACGGGAGTGGGCCTGGAGGGACACTCGCTGATGTACACAACGATCGGTACAATCAGCATCGGACTGCACATTCCACTGTTGGCTAGTGGTCTCCTAATGGCTGTATTGTCCAAGAATCTACCATGTAGAGGATAGATAGGTTGAGCAGTGGGAATGTCTTGTTATCTCAAATCTGTCGCACGCTATCAGGTTGCGTGTATATTGTATGACAGTATGAGTTTGAGGTATCTTGTGAGTAAAGTTGGATAACTCTGTAGAGTATAAATTAATGGTATTCGGATACGCCGTGCTTCTGGTTAATGAAGCCGTGTTCATGGGTGATTCCAATATATGAGGCATAGTAGAGATTTTGAGATGTTAAGATGATAATTACAATTGTTGAGTAAACCTCTGATGTTATATTATTATGATTTTATTGTTTTAAAGGCAAACTGCTTTAACTCAAACGTTGCATCCCCATATACCTGATATAGTGAACCTTCAATAATCAATTGAATTCCTAGCATGTAGTTAAATAGCTTTTCCATGTGGCTTGTTGAGTACGTTGTGTACTCAATCTTGCTAAATTTTCATCCGAAGGTGCATCAGATGATTGAAGGACACTTTGGAGATCGTGTTAAGGTTATGACCGCACTCAAGCTTTCCCGTCGAAGCCATTTGGTTTTTCTAAATGTATGTTAAAGCTTGGGCATGAGATGCCCATTTTGTTGCTGCAAAATAGCCGTTAGGTCATAATTCAATCAAATTAATGCTTTTTAAATGTTCGTAAGTAGTTTTGGTGCCATTCCGGTCCGCAATCAAAATACTGGGCGATTACACAAACCGGGTATACCCTGTTCGAAAAATGGGCCGTTTCAACAGCTATTGCCTATTGGTACGCTTATGCAATGGAAGTGAGGACGCAGTAACCACTACCAAATACCAATGTCCGTATGCTCAACTAGTATGATTTGCGCACTTCGCCGCACCGTGTGTGTAGCCATTGCAATTAATATATCTTGAGGCTCAGCATCTGAGATGCCACTTGATAAAATCTCGAAAAGCCACCAAAACACCTACCTAATTAGTGGTTAGTGGGACTCGAATAATGGCCTTTAGCCACACGGATTTAGTAGTTTACAATACCATACAGCAACAGAAAGAAGAGGAAGAGTGGCTGGGATGAGCCTCTCGGCAAATTCTCGTAAATTCTTGCTATATATGTTCAACAAGTGATTTGGGACAGCGAACCCCACTAATAACACTAGCTAGCTAGAACAAATAAATTGTACCCGGCCAACTTGACAGCAGCTGTTGGCAACCTATATTAGTAGTGGAGACTAGTGGGTTCAAAAAGGGAAACCAAAGCCAGCCTATTAGGGAAGACATTAGTTGCAACCTTCTACTAATTCAACTTGGAAGGGTTACAGGCCTCAAGTAATGGATATTAGTGCCTTTTCCCATGTATTGCACTGAGCATGCCACCCTATAGTTAAATCAACGAATTAATCAGTGAAGATAGTAGTGGGAATCTTATAATTACCTACAATTCACCAGATCTATATATCCATGTTGTTAGGGAGAAATTGCTAAGTGAGTAAATTGATTAGTTGTAACCTTACGTTCCATCTAATAAAAAATAAGTGCCATCTTGGAATGCGTGTAGAAGTTCGACTAACAATATATTTAATGAATGTTTTCATTGGCTATATGAAAATGATTTGAGTGGATTTGTCTTAAAAGAAATACTTTCATGTGTTACTGTTTTATTATATTTTAAAGACGTACTACGACAGAAGCTGAGATCAAAGCAATGTTTTGGAAACCATCTCAATGCACAAACCGATACTTATTAGGCTGTTTCCAATGGGCAGTATTTTAATACAGTTTCTTAGTGTATGAGGAGTGTTAGGATACTATTTTTTCAATGCATGGTTTCTTATAGTGTAGTATCTTAGACGGTTTCATTTAATTACATGCATGATCTTTAACTATGATTTCTTATGGTATCTTAGGCTATTTCATTTAATTAGTAGTATTTTTGCGTTGGATTTCGAGACCGAATCGATATCCAGATTAGATACTAGAGTATCATCTCTCTTCATTAATTATGGTGTCACATTATCATTTTGCCTACATGGCAGACTTAAGATACCAATCAAGGTGGAACACTAAGAGCAGCCTTACGCGATTTGGGTGAGTAACGATTACAAGTCAAAAGAGAGTTCATGGGTCTCATATTACGGAAACTAGTGCCATTACTCTCATATCCATGGCACTAAGAAAATCACTCCATGATTAAATCAGGATATACTTCAATCCACGCCATGGCCCACAGAAGAAAAAGACCGTCACCAAGTTGGTCAAATCAGCACTACTCACTGCACGTAGAACGTTGTAGAAGCTCATCTGGGCCGGTCACTAACTGCTGGCTATCGTGACATGCATAATCTACTTCAGTGGCAACCTCTTCGATCGACCTGGGCAGGAAACACTAGTGGGCTGCCCAACCACGCTGTTGACAGTCAGTGGACTGGACAGTGGAAGATTTTGTTGATGCGCTTGCCGCTCTTTCGCACCAACACAAAGGCTAGGTGCGTGGGTTTCAGAAATGCGTCCTACTTCCCTCCCTCCGTTCTTTTTATTTGATGTTTTCTATTTTTTCACGGTTTTCACGATATAACTCGACGGTTACTTTTATAACTATATATTAAGATATACTAGTCATCAATCCGTGCGGATGCACGGACATGACAGTTTTTTTATATTATTTTCAGGGCTAACAATTTTTGTAACTTTTAGCTCCTAACTAATATGAATTTGACATATATTTTTAGTTCAAAATTATCGCTCAAAATTCTAAAAGTTTTAAATTTATACAATTTAAAATTTTGTTTTTATATTTAAGTGAGAAATCTATATATGTTCGCCTTCGATTTTTGATGAATCCAGGTTATAACGCAATAGTCCGCATCCTACACGGTTATTTGGTGAAGCTATATGCGTTCAAAACTAAAACGTCATGTATATTTGAATATTGGAATGTCAGAGTTCAACTCTAATTAGTAAATACAACGTAGGTCAATCAGCATGCCTACATGTGGGCTAAAAAAATAAATCCAAGCTGCAAGTTGTACCACATAATAAATTGGATGATTAGATTTTTTTTCTTTTTCTCTGATTAATGTGGGAATTTCTAGCCTTTTTTATTTTTCTCTGATTAATATGGGAATTTTTACCTCCTAAGATTAATATAGAGGCTTCTAGGAGATCCTCCAATTAGTATAAATATAGATACTAATAAGATTATAATATTATGAAAATATGTGTAACAACAAATCTAGTGACATAGTGTTTATATAACAAATCTAGATATTTTTAAACATAATAGTGATAGTTTGACGGCATGATTTTTTTTGACGGCACAGATACTAGGCGTCAAATAAAAAAGAATGGTAAAAGTATAAAGTGGCTACGCCACTGCCTTCACTTTTTTTTCCTTTTTTTTTTTTTTTTTTTTGCTTTCACGCTGTGTGCATGGGATGGGAACAGATGTGACTGACCACATCCATAACAAGGACTGAGCTAGATACGTGCGTTTGAGCACGCAAAATGCCATTCATTGATAACGCTGCCGTATCCATGGAAGCGATCAAGGATCTGGAAAAACGTATCATGAAGGGCCATTTTAAAAAAATGGAAATAATAATATTACTAGTATTCTAGGCAGTAGCACAGCCTCCAAGATCAGACTCTGAATACTAAATTTTCACAATACCATTTTAGAAATAAAATTGGAAATAATAATATTAGAAAGTATTTGTGTGTTCATATATCGATTATATAATTTTTTTTATTTTTCTACATACTTTTGCATATAATAGTTTGACCGCATCTGCATGCAAAGCATACCACAATTACATATATTTGCGAACAGGCAATATAGCGCACGTACTAAGGGCTCAGATAAAACTTTGCTCATGTTTTGTTCTTGTGAGAACATCTATGTCCATAAGATGAATACCATGCGTCGGTGATTTAGAACCAATCTTACATATGAATGGTTATATGGGGGTCTCCACACAGAAAATAACATAGGGATGTTATACATATTCAGGTTTTCTCCGAAGAGAATAACAACCCTACTCCTATATTGAGTGTACTGATTACAATCAAGAGAAAGACTAAGGCTTGAAGTCTTGATCGCTTGTCGCCTATGATCCTCCCCTCCTCTCGCCTCGACTTTAGCCTTTATACAGCGTATGAAGATGTGGCGATTCTTTCAATCAAGACATCCCAACGTTTTAAATGATGAACCGTTGATGGAAGTTATTATCGAGAGACAAGTCCTCCACATTGCCGGTAGTTATCGTCAAAGACAGAGGAAAACATGCAATTTATTTCAAAGAACAACTGCTTATGTTAATAGTGTGTATTGAGCATGATGTACTAGACTCCTAATCGATTAGACCCACAAGACAACAGACCCTATCAATTATAAGGGTGTCGTGACCAACCTTGTCGTAGGAAGATCACGACTACAAGGTGGTCGAGAGGAACTACAACTATTACATGGTCGTAGAAAGGCTTACGTCCATAGGATGGTCGTATAAAGTCTTACGACCACATGATTAGGTTTCTCCCTCATGAGCATTAAGGGGTATGCTTAAGATTAACATAAAGATATATTCGTTTACACATAAATAGTAAATGGAGGATTATTATATCCTCGTCATCTAGCCCCCAAAACTTCAAGTGAAAATGACTTACTTGGAAAAGAGGTCGTAAAAGATCTTACAACTATAGAGTAGTCGTAGAATAAAGGTTGTCGAAAGCAAAAACTTTTTTGACTGGTAATTCATTCGACTAGAAATAAGCTTGGTCAAGTAGGTAATTTCGCTTGAATTGTAAAGCCATACTCATTTTTCTCGAACGGACAAATTTAAGAATCTCAATCGACTCTCACGGACACATGCATTTGGGCGATTCGAAGAGGTGACAACTATTGAGTACCCACGATCTTTAAACTCAAGCGTGCGGCTATAAAAACTTACCGCAGGTGTGATTCTAGGGTTCTTACTTTTCCCCCATTTGTTTCAACTATTTCCTCGAGACCTTGTTCTTTCCGTCGCCGCCCAAATTGTACGATCTCTTGAAACCTCCCATACCCAAATCCACCTCACTTAGAGAAGATGACCGGAACCGCTTCTAAGTGAGCTGAATCAGAGATGAATGAGGCAAAGTTGAAAGCGTTGGTCGCCGCCAAGAAGATCCCGAAGAAGGAATTCATGAAGTGGGTTAAAGCTTTTGGACAACATTGGTCGTTAGGGGAGATCGGCCAAATTCCATTCTTTCAAGCGTACGTGAGTGTGGCCTTTGATTGTCTACTCACCCCTTCCTCACACTCGTACTCGAGCACTTTGGGGTGGAGTTGGTGAAACTTATTCCCAATTCTATCACAATGTTGAGCGTGTTCGTGTACCTGTGTGAGGCTTATCTGGGGATTCCATCAAACCTGGAGCTCTTCTAGTCTTGCTCTGAGGATGGGCCAACAAGTGGAATCGCGGAAGGCGTGGTCTAAAGCTCCACGAGAAGTCGAAGGAGTACATTTAGTGAAGGGATATGGGTAGGCTATGCTAGCGACAAATCAAAATTTCTACCACATAAACCAAGAAGCCAAGCAAGTAGATCATCACGGTCGTTACCACGGGCGTGATGCGGTGAGAAGAAGAGTTAAGCGACTGGTCAATGAAGAGCACATCGATGAAGTGGTCGTGAGTCGATCGTCCAGCGCCCTCGCGAATCGAACGTCTTCTCCAGCAACCTCTGAAGTTCCTTGTGAAGATCGTGGATCATCCTCAAGTACAACAGTCATCGCAGTAGCACCTCCACACATCCAGGGAAGGAACAAATGGGCGTTAGTGTGCTAGTACCAAGTCGCCGCGTGACTTTCGGGAAGATGGCGGCTAGGGTTTGGTGGAGTAACTCACATCTCTCGCATATCCCCTAATAGACTTAAGCATCTCCTTATATAGTGCCCATGACGGATCCTATCCGAACATGTTTTGTTTCAACCCGTTAAGTGTGTGACCCATTAGGTTTATGTGTAGTCGGTTGTGACTCAGAAACCCTTTTTCGACCACGAGTCGTAGCGGTCCCAAGTAGGACATAACGATTTCCGAATTCACACAAATTATATCGGACAAACCTTAATGCAACATGATCTATGACCAGGTCCTCATCACTTACGACCAGCTCGTATCTCATCACGACCAGTCCGTATTTAAGTATGACCAGTTCGTAACTCCTTACGACCAGTTAGTACTTAAGTATGACTAGTCTGAAACTGTGTACGAACAGTTTGTATTTAGTCTCGACTAGTTCATAACTCCTTACGACCAGGTTTCGACCACTCTGTGATTATGTTCGACAAGTCTACAACTAGCTCGTATCTCCATATGACCAGTCTGTAACTAATCGAATTAAGTGACCTAATCGTGTATTCTCCCTTTGCCTCACGATATCTGGTTTGAACTCTAGGTGAGATATATGTCATTTATGGACTGTTCAATACTTTCTCGATCGAGTATCGGATAACCTTATGTGGTCGAACTCTTCAACAGCCAGTGGCATGGCCATGCACTTTCTTTATCCAACCACTTTGAGGAGCCCAGAGATATCTCTCTTATTATGTTAGGAGGGGCAAATCCTATATCCGACCAGTCACATCCCTCCACATGTTTCATAGCATACCCGAAAGCTACCATTATAACTACGGATCTGAGTAGCGTTTGCCAACCCCTAAGAGTGCTATTACATTTAGGGAACCATGGTGATCTCGGTCTAAGGATTATACATTATCATTGCTTGAGACCAACTAATGGCGCATAGAATCATAACAATCTCAATATTATCTCAAGATGGGTCTATCAACCCATGTTCTCTAACATGTGTTCACATTATCGATTCGATATCTCTATATCCATGGCGGTGAAACATGGTCATCAATCAATGCGTGTCTTTGGTCGTAGAGTCGGTGTTATGACTAGTGACATTCGACGAGGATACTTTAAACGACATCATATAAGTTAAAGAGTTTCACCAACAAGTTACATACTCGTTGATCTATATAATGATGATTCATTCAAGAAGCAGAATAACATTTATTCAATAACTCATAAACATAGATGTGATACAATCATCTCCATGATTTCCTCTAGGGCATATTACCAACATTCATATGTTCACGGTCATTGTGGCGGAGTGGAAGAAGATGTTGTTCTGCGAGAAGCGGACCAAGGGCGACGACCTCTCCTTCGTGGGAAAGCTGCGAGAAGAGTTCTATCGGGATTCAACTCCTCCAACCTCGGCCGGATTGCCCACTACATTCAAGCCATAAAGGACTTGAAGAAAGAGGGCTTACGGATGTACGTGGTGAAAGATTTAGATCCGCGCGTTGTATCGACCATTGAAGAAGCAGTACATGCCATGTGGAGGTACTCGGGAGCGAAAGATCCGACACGGGATTTTAAGAAGGGTAAGTAAATTTTCAACTCATATCTTTCTTTTGGTTAATTTAGAGCTCAATTGTTGAAGTTTTATTTACCTATCTAGATCTCCTGCAAGCAAAAATCTAGGCTTGAGTGAAAATGCGTTTGCGAGAAGGCTCAGGCCCTACCATAGGGCTTCCTCAAATCCTAGCGTAACTGCAAAGGAGAAGGAAGAGGGCCTAAAGGTAACTCAGCGATTTCATTTCTAGGGTCTTGTAGTCGTAAAATTGACCACGAGTAAATTTTTCTAACTTTTGCAGAAAGTAGCCATGAATGACCGTCAAGATAACCAAGAGGTTGGATTGATGGTCATCAAAAAAGCGGCGAAGGAAGCTATTGCTCCTCGGCCAAAAAGCATCGCTTAGTGAAGGCCATTGATAAATGCGATGCAAGCTCAAGCTCGCTCCCCTCGACCACCACTGTCCAAAAATTCTTTGTAGATGTAATCATTGTAGAGAAAAGTGGGGCGGTCATAGCGATCAGCAGCTTGAGCAAAAGCCCCAAGATCAAGGTACCATTTTACTATGATGGCAAGACTTTTGGTCTCTGCTTCTCATGGCTTTGTTAGCGACAAGAAAAGGAGAACTCGAAAAGCTTTCTATCTTTTGTGAAGAATACTGCGGCGTCGCGAGTCCATGGTCGAGGAAGCGCTGCTCCTCGGTGGTGAAACTAGTTTCGATCACTAGGAGAAGCGAAGAATTCAGAGTAGCAATTCTTGCTCAAGACCCATGACGGGCGTGGTCATGGCGATCCTCGACTTGAACATCGACTAGGCGTGGTCGAAGAGAAGAAACAAAGAAATCTTCCATAGGGAAGGTTTCCTCTGGATTCAAGATCAAGTCCAAAAAGTGAAGGTATGTAAAAAATCAAAAGCGTAAGAACAACATTTACATTTTGTTTTCTGCAATTTTGAAATGCTTTTCTTTCGTGATCTTAGCCTAACTCCTCCGGCCAGAGGGCATACGTCGAGAAACCCACAATCATCTCTCTGCGATCGAAGGCGGCAGTGGAACTAGTCAAGGATCGACCAGCATTGTTGCGAGGTGGGAGAAGACGTCACTGCTAAGGTTACTGTGACCACTGAGGTGGTCATTGCCACTAAGGGGACTGCGACCACTAAGGTGATCATTCCCACTGAGGCTACCATGACCACTGAGGTGGTCGTGGAGGTAGAGGCGAAGGCGGCAAATGAAGCAGAAGAAGCATCTAGCCAAGGTGGTGGAGGAGCTTCCGACCACCACGCCAGGAAGGAAGTCGTCAAGGACATCCCTCCCAGCCCTCAAGCAGAAGCTGCCATCACCAAAGAAGAAGAAGAGTACCTCAACTTCTTTTCTGAGTTCTTTGGCCCTACATCCGTTGTGGGGTCTTCTTCGTTCAGGTCTTGCAACAGAGTCCCTCACCCCAAGGATATTCCTAACAGGGGGAATATTTTCGATGACGAGCATCTCGAAAAGGTGTGGTTGGATCGAGTCTAGGACATTGATGAACTCAAAGATTCCTGGATGGTATTATCCAATTTCACTCGAACGAGAATTAATGTAAGCATCTGATACCAAACATTTACATATTTGATTTTCTTCCTTCTCACTGTCTTTCTTCATGCAGAAAGTTTTGGAACAAATTATCACTGTTGGTGAATATGACCGACAACTTGTACTGCTACGACAGAAAAAAAGCGAAACTCTACGAGCAGGCAGAGAGATGGTAAGTCACTGACATGTGTAGTCTTTTGAATTTCGACTACTTGTCTTGTTCTCATATCAATCTTAACCTTTGCAGGTTTAAGAGTGATGAAAAGACCTTGGCTGATGCACTCAATTACAAGAAAGTCGAGATGCAAAAGCTAAGGAAAGACAATGAAGACATGCTAAAAAAACTTCAGGAGGCAAATTCTACAACTAGCGAGTTGCAAAATGAAATAAATAGTAAGTGCTCAACTTAAGACTACTCGTATGCTTGACTTTCTTTTCTTTCTCTAACTCTGTTCCCTCGATAGAAAAAGAGGTCGAAATGGGTAAGTTCCAAACTGAGGTCGAATAGAAGGCCGTGGTAGTTGGTGAACTTACCCATCTCGACAAAGAAAAACACAAGATGATCAAGTCTTGGGAAGAGCAATGCGCAAAGCACCCTACCTCCCATGACATTGAGGTCAAGAAGCTTGACTCTCGACTAGCAGGTAAGCAACTATTTACCCACGACTAGTTAGGTTTAGCTGGTATTTAGTCTGACCAGTTGTACTCTATTTTCAGAGCAAGCTGTCGAAATAAAGCGACTCCACAATGTTTTGACCCGTAGTCAGGAAGAGATGAAGTCGATGAAGATCAACCTTCAAGACAACATTCTCTCCTGAACAATGTACTCAGTAGGCTATGTGCTAAGGAGGTCACTCCTCTTGAAGACACGATAATTGCTCACACGAGTACCATCGGAGAATAAGTCGGAACTTTGCAATAGTTGGTGACTACTCTGAAGACCAATCAAGCTAACTCGATAAGAGAGCGGTCGAAGCGCGATGAGTTATGCCCTAGCAAAACTTAAAGCCCATGACCCTAATCTTAGTATGCAACCAATCAAAGCCGACTTCGACTGCTCTGAAGCAGAAGCGGGGCAGTTGATTGAAGAAATGCAGTGGGTTGTCAAGAAGGTCGCGGAGGAGATGCAAATAGGATCTCCTTCGTCAGAGTAGTATGTAAAAGGAAACTTGTAAAGAAAAGCTTTTTTATGTATATAAAGCTTTTTTTCCTGCAAATTATCTCATGGAGTAGTTAGTAACTCATAAGACAATGAAAAGAAAAAGAAAATAAATTTAAAACTAAGAATTGAAGTCATATTAATAACTTTATCCTAGCCTCTAACTACTTGCTTAGTTTATTTATATAAACTAAGTAAATAGTGTGACATGGGTTGGCTTATTAAAAAGTTGTTCAACCTTTGTTGTTGATCTCGATTATCTTGTTCTGATTGCGAAGAGGTAAGAACATGTCCAAACTAGGAAGTTCCTTCTAGTAGGTAGGACCACGTGCGGATATGAAAGGCTTTGACTAGTTGATGTCCCTTTCTCCAACCAGGTTTACTGAATTGTAGAGATCGACACAACTAACTCGATTAGCATGCTTTGGTAACAAGAGTTAAAGACAGTATAGCGCTAGGAAGTTCCTTCTAGTAGGTAGGACCATGTACAAAAAGGAAAGACTTCAACTAGGTGATGTACTTCCTCCGACCAGGTTAATCGAATCGAGCCGTTATAAGCTAGTCGAACAAATTTTAATAAGAGCTTGTTGTGAACCATTTCGACCAAAATTTGTTGAATCTAGTTTCCTTGTGTTTGCAGCAAAAGTTAGGAATAGGTCGACCCTAAAAAGTTCATTCTAGTGGGTAGGACCACATGCAAAAAGGAAAGACTTCGACTAGGTGATGTTACCTTCCCTCGACCAGTGTAAGGAAAACCAAGCTTTGAAATTGTGATCGAACATCAAAGCATTGCTCAAAAAATAATTGCAAAACAATAAAGATTGAACAAAACTAAAACTTTATTGAGAAATAAGGATGTTACACATAGAATTTACGTAATTGGTTGATATTCCAAGAGTTTGAAAGGACTCGTGCGTCTTCCAATGCAAGTCGTGCAGAGCACAGTCGCGTGACCCGACCATCGTGTAAAGACCCTCCACGTCGGGAAAGTTTGTTTTGATTAGGCGGGATTAAATTTTCTTCAATACCAAGTCACCTACAACAAGGCTATGAGGTTGGACCTTACGATCGTAGTATTTGCAGGGGCTTGTTGATAGACTCTGAGCGGATTAAGGCTTGGTTCCACTTCTCTTGAGTAGATTGATGTCATCTGCTAGAAGTTGTTCTGAGTTAGAGTCATTGAAATTTTTGACCCTTGTTGATGAATCTTTAGTTACGGTGGAAGCATGGCTTGACCCAAAAACTAGAAAAAGGGTGTATCACTGTGGCTCGACTAGCGATCGTACAACTACCCATAATCTGAGGGTAACTCTTGTACCCAAGCCCACGAGTGCTTGACAAGTTGGTCGAAGACTCAAGTTTTGATTCCCTACATAATTTGGCCATTTGCTCTTTCGACTACCCCATTGCTTTTTGGGTGGGTGTGAGGCATAACACAATTTGGTACCAAACTCGTCAAAAAATTCTTGAAATTTTAAAAATTGCTTATCGTTATCTGTAATTATTCGACTTGGAACACCAAATCGAGTAATCACACTTCTCATCATGAACCTCTTAGCGGCTTCCATTGTTATCACAGTCACAGGTTCGACTTCAATCCATTTTGTGAGCGTATCAATAGCCACAAAGGAACTCAAGCCCCTAGTGCTTTTGGGAATGGTCCTAGGATATCGAGACCCAGTCACAAAGGCTAAGATAGAGGAATAGTTTGTAATACAGGCGGTTGGAGTATTTACTTTGTAAAGCGGCATTGTACACACTTCTAAACCAACTCTTTGGCATCATGAAGGGCGTTTGGCTAGTAGAAGCCTTGTTGAAAAGATTTTCTAACCATCATTTTGTAAGAATCATGAGTTCCACAGATGTCTCCATGTATGTCATGAAGGAGATTTAATCCTTCTCTCTGTGATATGCATCACATGAGAACCCCTTGAGTACCTCGTTTATAGAGACTCTTTCGACCAAAGTATACATTTTGGCCTGACGAGATAAACGATCTGCCTCAAGATCATCATTGGGTATGGTACCCTTCTAAAGATACTCGTAGATGGGATTCATCTAGGTATCCTTGTATTCTAGAGATGCTGTCTCAATAGGAGATGCTTCTGGTGTTTCGACCAGAGACGGTTTTTGGAGCTATTCCAATAAGACCCCTTTTGGTACTTGAGATTGGGAAGAAGCCATTTAAGCAAAGCGAGTGCGTGAGGAAATCATCCTTTCGAGGATATATTATACCTCAAAATCAAAAAAATGTTTTCAAGCTTTCGACTTCGCTAAATCTGAGACATGGTTGAATTAGAGCACTAGTACTCTTTTTCGACCTGATTCATGACTAGTTGAGAGTCTCCTCTCACGAGTAGTCGTTGAATCCTGAGTGCTTTCGCTGCTCATATGCCAGACAGCAAACCTTCGTATTCTGCCATGTTGTTAGTGGCCTGAAAGTTTAATTGAATAGCATACTTTAAGGTCTCTCTTGTAGGAGATTCTAGGACCACCCCAGCTCCCGAGCCACTTATCGTAAGTGACCCGTCAAAGTACATTGTCCACTGGTCGTGGGAATCATACTGGGTATCCTAAACAGTTCAGGATTTATCCATTTGATGACAAAGTCTGCCAAGATCTGGGATTTAATGGTCGTTAGGGACATGAAATGGAGGTCAACTTCCCAAGTTCGATCGACCATTTTACCATGCGTCCCGTTGCTTCCTGATACGGAGGACTAATCCCAAGGGAAACTCAAACGACACAATTATCTTGTGCGCCTGAAAATAATGTCTCAGTTTTCTCGAAGACACGAGGAGGGTATATAAAAGTTTTTGGACCTAAGGGTATCACTCCTTAGGTCTGTGTAAAACTTCGATTACATAGTAAACTGGTCATTGGATGTTTTCACATTCTGCGACCAGTACTACGCTCACTGCATGTGCCGTGGTAGCTAGATACATTAAGAGCGTCTCTTTTAGTTTTGGAGAAACCAAAATAGGAGCACTTGTGAGGTACCTCTTGACATCCTCTAAGGAGTTGTTTGCCTCCTCCGACCACTCGAAACACTCTTGTTTCCTTAGAAGTTTGAAGAAAGGGAGTCTTTTTTCACCCAGTCATGTGATGAAACGACTTAAAGCCGCCATGCATCCTGTGAACTTCTGGACCTCTTTCTTCATGGTCGGAGAGCACATTTGTTCAATGGCCTTTATCTTTTCGGGATTAGCTTCGATACCTTGTGCAAAGACAAGGAATTCAAGCAATTTTTCTGAAGAGACCCCGAACAAACACTTCTCAAGATTGAGGTTCGAACGGTGTTTTATGAGGTTGTCGAATGTTTCTTGCAGGTCTGAAATATGATTAAGTCGCTTGATGTTTTTTATGACTAGATCATCAACATAGGCCTTTAAATTACAGCCTAGTTGAGGTGAAAAAGTCGATTGCATCAAGTGTTGAAAAGAAGCGCCTACATTTTTTAGACCAAATGGCATTTTGACATAGCAAAATATTCCAAATGGTGTAATAAATACGGTCTTTTCCTCATCTTCGAGACACATACTAATATGATGATAATCAGAGTACGCATTTCGAAAGCTTAATACTCATAACCAGCAGTAAAGTCAACCAATTGATCGATACGAGGTAAAGGGAAATCATCTTTTGGACAAGATTTATTGAGATCAGTAAAGTCTACACACATACACCACTTACCATGAGATTTTCTAGCCATTACAGGGTTGGCCAATCACTCTAGGTGGTCGATTTCTCTTATAAAGCACTGCTCAGAGTAGCTTATCAATTATGATCTAATAGCATCTCATCGATCGGTGCAAATCTTCATAACTTTTGTTTCACGGGTTTCTTCTCGGCCGTAGAGCTAGTCTATGCTTGATCACCTCCACAGGGACTTGGGCATGTCGGATGCTTGCCGCGAAGACATCTGCGTTAGCTCGGAGGAAAGTGGCGAGGGCGTCTTCCTATTTAGGGTGGAAGTGACCCCAATGCGAGCAGATCTTTGAGAGCTCCTCGGATTTAGAGGAACTTGTTTGACTTCATTGTTCACCGGTGCGACTTTAGGCCGGCGGCTTGGTCGAAGGTTGACTTGTGCTTGCTTCTCGAGTAGGTATTTGGCCAACCATCTCGAGGGATCTGCAGTCGTATGTTAGTGCCATCTTTTTATCACAGCGAACTATGATTACTCCTTTAGGACCTAGCATCTTAAAACATTGATAACCATAATGAGCAGCCATTAAACATCGTGCCAAAGTTGGTCGTCCGAGTATGGCATTATATACCGTGTCGAAATCGACCACATTAAAAGAGATTTTCTCTGTCCTAAAATTATTTGGAGAACCAAACATGACAGGAAGAGAAACTTAGCCTATTGATTTGGCCAAAGACCCTGGTATGATCCCATCCAATGAGTATTATATAGGTTTTATTCTGTGCGAGAACTTGCATCTCATCGGGGCACTCATAAATAAAATATTTAAGCGCCACCATCAACAAACACTCGATTTACTTGACACTTGTTGATGGTGGGCTCGATCTGATCGAAAATTGGCCGGGTCGAGTGGAAGGATCGAGCAATCACCCTTCTCGAAAGATATGGTGACTTGAGCCACTTCGGTAATTTATTGACAAGGCGAGGGTTAATGGAGTTTACTTCACGTTCGTGACCTTGAGTTGTCATTTTGACTTGTATGCCGAAGGTCCTCTATAGATGTGGTCGATGGTGTGCTTTGAATCTTGGAATGTCATCTCCTCATCAACATCCAGCGCTTTCGACCACTTGTTTGTCCTACCTCCTCGAGTGTAGGAAGCGGTCCTTCTTGGTATAGCGGTTCTCGAGTTTTCTTTGGAAAATCCGGTAATTGCGAAGGTCATGTCCTTCCTTTTATGGAAAAGACACTACCTAGGCTTATCGTTCTTCCGTTGGGCGCTTACCTTCATCTGGTTGGAGTATGGCTTGGAACTTCAAGGCTCCTTATAAGCTTCTGACCAAGACTTCCCTAGAAGCTGTTGGCACGAGGCTTCTAACCATTGGTCTTATTCTTGTATTTCTTAGCCTTCTTTATCCTTCTGATTCTGAACTGAATTTGACTAGCAACAACGACCTTAATTTGGCCTTTTAATTTTCTCTTATAGAGTAATTAATTCTTTTATTAAGATTCTGTTATGCATCTTGAATTTTAGTTGCAATGTCATGTACAAGGCGTCCAAGAAGCACGCCGTGGGGAGGTGCGTGGCGTTGGAGCGGGAGGAGGCGATGAAGTGGCAGAACAACAAGCGCTACCTCACTGTTGTCAACCACTTGGCTGGCGCCGGCAACCTGGAGGCCTGCTTCATCGTCGGCCTCGCGCTTTTCTTCGCGCCCCAAGACATGCAGCACGGCCTCGTCTTCCTTGAGCAGGCGGCCGTCACCGCCACAAGGCTGCGGCCTCGTGCTCGCGCTCCTCCTCTACGGCCGATGAGACGCGCGATGTTGGGAAGCACTACATCAGGTAGGTCGAGGGCTAAGGAGTGGCTGCTTGTGCTTTTAAAACCGACATCATATATATATTATATATATATATATTGTTTGTAGTCCCTCAGCCACTTTCGGGGGTTGTCCACGCAGCATGAGGACGATGAGACAGCAGCCACGGGCAACTTCATCGAGTCCATGCAAGTTTAAGAAGCATGGCTGTCAGGAGAGCGTCAGGACATCCAATTACCTGGATGTCGTTGATAGGTAATTGGACGTTGCTATGTTCAGAAAGTGATGTGGATGCGCAGGTACTCCGACTGGGAAGCCACTCAAGAAATGGTTGGTTGCTGATACATGAAGCCACTTCCCAGTCGGAGTACCTGGGCGTCCACGTCACTTTCTGAACATAGCGACGTCCAATTACCTATCGACGACATCTAGGTAATTGGATGTCCTGACGCTCTCTTGGCAGCCATGATTCTTAAACTTGCATAGGCTCGATGAAGTTGCCCGTGGCTGCTGTCTCATCCTCCTCATGCTGCGTGGACGACCCCCCGAAAGTGGCTGAGGGACTACGAACAATATATATATATATGATGTCGGTTTTAAAGGCACAAGCAGCCACTACTTGGAGACTCTATAGAGAAAAGTCATCACCGACGGTTTTATCTACAAACCGTCGGTGATATATCCATCATCACAGACGGTTTCATATGAAATCCGCCTGTGATATATCAATCATCACGGACGGTTTCATCTAAAACCCGTCTGTGATATATCAATCATCACAGACGGTTTCATCTACAAACTCGTCTGGGATATATCAATCATAATAGACAGTTATGAGTTAATAACCGTCTATGACAGTATGCATCACAGACGGTTTGAAAACCGTCTATGATGACCTCATCATCACTGACCCATAGACTCAGACGGCTCACGAAACCGTCTGTGATGACATTTTTGAACCGTCTGTGAAGACCTTTTCTGTAGTAGTGCTAGATGGTGGTAAAGTTTCAAAATGATGGCTTTTAGGACTTGTCGTGCCAGATCGGGCTGCCTTAGACGGACTCAAAAATTTGGAGGAGGAACCCTCACTATGTCCTAGGTCTGCCATGGTGCAATCCTGATTGTGGTAGGATGGACCCTTACCCTCTAAGGAATCGGGTCCCTCATCTGGACGTCCTGATTATATGGGGATCTCCACATAGAAAATGACACAGGGATTTTATACAAGTTTAGGCCATCTCCGGAGAGAATAACAATCCTACTCATGTATGGCTATATTGAGTGTACTGATTACAATCAAGAGAAAGACTAAGGCTTGAAGTCTTGATCGCTTGTCACCTTTGATCCTCTCCTCCTCTGCACTCTGACTTTAGCCTTTATACAGCGTATGAAGAGGTGGCAGTTCCTTCAATCATTGGGACCAATGCTTTAAATGATGAACAATTGATGGAAGTTATTGTCAGAGAAACAAGTCCTCCACATTGCCAGGTAGTTATCGTCAGAGACAGTGGGGGAAAACGTGTAGTTTATTCTAGAGAACAACTGCTTATGCTAACTGCTGTGTGTATTGAGCACGACGTACTAGACTCTCTAATCGATTAGACCCACAAAACAACAGTAAAGTGAGGATTACTATATCCTCATCACCATCCTTTTGGAAGATTCATCATTTGAGTATTCTCCGGCTGCAGTTTCCCTCAAATATCTCTAGGGAACAAAAGTGTCAAACAAAATTAGTAAGTCAGATCATTCTGTGCGGCCATTAGGTAACCATCCGTTTATGTGAATGAAGTCTAAGTAAACATCGTCCGCTAGTGACTAGGTAATGATCCTTTTATGTGAATGATGTCTAAGTAAACATCATCCACAAATGCACGCACTAACTAGTATGTGTAGCAAGTCAGATCATTCCGTGCGGCCACTAGGTAACGATCATTTTATGTGAATGAAGTGTAAGTAAACATCGCCCACAAATGCACGCACTAACTAGCTAGCATGAAGCCCCTTACACCATGCATGCAGGGCACGATGCAACGGCAACAAATCTAATTATTGTTTCAATTTTGGCAATGGCATTACCGTTTTAAGTTGTACATGCCTTGAAAGTTCGCCTATATAAGCCCCACAACACTTGCAACATTGAGCAAACAAACAAGAGAAAGCATTGCCCACTTCTATCTTTAGCAAGCAGCATATACTCCACTTTCCATCCCTAATTGAGGTGGGTACTACTAATAGCTAGATACAACAGAATGGCCTACTCTTGCTCCAAGAACCTAGTTGTAGCCTTATTACTTGTCACATGTCTCCACGTACTCGCGGCGCGCGAGCTCGTCGACACGGCCATGGCCGAAAGGCACGAGCGGTGGATGGCAAAGCACGGCCGCGTGTACGCCGACGACGCGGAGAAGGCGCGGCGGCTCGAGGTGTACAAGGCCAACTTAGCGTTTATCGAGTCGGTGAATGCGGGGAACCACAAGTTCTGGCTCGGCGAGAACCAGTTCGCCGACCTCACCAACGCCGAGTTCAGGGCCTTGAGGACCGGCTTTAAGTCGTCCCGCGCGAACAGGGCCCCGACTCCGTTCCGGTACGCGAACGTCAGCGCCGACGACCTCCCAACGAGCATCGACTGGAGGACCAAGGACGCCGTCACCCCCATCAAGGACCAAAGCAGTTGCGGTGGGCACGTACACACATTACATTCCTTCCATTAATGCACTCATGTTCTGGCTTGCAGTAACAAACTGACTTGCACGTATCTACGTACAGGGTGTTGCTGGGCGTTCTCGGCGGTGGCGTCCATGGAGGGCGCCGTGAGGCTGAGCACTGGGAAGCTCATCTCTCTGTCGGAGCAGCAGCTGGTGGACTGCGACGTCAAAGGCGAGGACCAGGGCTGCGAGGGAGGGCTCATGGACGACGCTTTCCGCTTCATCATCAACAACGGTGGCCTCACCACGAGTCCGACTACCCATACACGGCTAAGGACGACAAGTGCAGGAGCGGATCAAACAGCGCCGCGACCATCAAGTCCTACGAGGACGTGCCGGCCAACGACGAGACCGCGCTCCAGAAGGCCGTGGCCAACCAGCCGGTGTCCGTGGCCGTCGACGGCGGCGACCAGTACTTCCAGCTCTACAAGGGCGGCATCCTCTCCGACGAGTGCAGCACGGAGCTGGACCACGCGATCACGGCGGTCGGGTACGGCGTGACGAGCGACGGGACCAAGTACTGGCTGATGAAGAACTCCTGGGGCAAGTCGTGGGGTGAGGACGGGTACATCAGGATGGAGAGGAACGTCGCCGATAAGGAGGGCGTCTGCGGCCTCGCCATGGAGGCTTCCTACCCGAATGCGTGACGATCATCTATCTGGTCGTTGGTCAAGAACATAGACAAGTCGGTGGAGGACAACCTTGTATCAGTAAAAGGAAAGTATTGAAACTCAAATAAAACAATGGATTTGCTATTTCTAAGTCGTCTGAAATTTTCTTAAGTTTAAGTTAATTATTGTGACTATTAGATTTATATAGAGATTGATGTGTTATATGATTGGATATTAATCTAATAGATAAAATATATGACTTATACTTAATAGAATTTCAGTCACCTTTAGAATAGACAATCCCAACAATCCCAACAACGGCTATGAAACAAGTATTGGGCATATCTGTACCAAGCTAGATTTTTTGAGAAACTGAGGTCACGTTTACTGTTTTCACCGGGAGAACAGAGCGACTCAAGGGTCTCCTCATCGACTCGAGGAGCATCGATTGCCGAGATTCCATAATTTCACCATTGTTGTTTGCATGTTCTCTCAAAGTCGATATAGAAAGTTAGAAACGTATGTTTACATTAGCTAGAACCAAGTTTAAAGCAGTGCATAGCGCTTTCATTTATGCTAATGTTGTAGCTTTTGAGTTTGACCTACCATACCACTACATTGTGTCCATTTTTAGGAATAGACCAACACTACAGTGTTGGGTGGGTACAGGTCCCAAATATGTATGGGCTCTAGAAGAAATGGTCCATTCAAAATAACTGAAAAATCCCATTGTTGGATCCCGAATATACAAATTTGGATCCTCTGTGTATACTACACTAGGACAAGATCACATTAGTGTACACAGTGGCAACATCAATAAAATATCATTCTAGATACATGATTATCTAAGAAAGAGCAAATATCAATAGTAGCGGTTTTAGGGCTAAAGCTTATAATTAATGGCCTCATAGGCTAGAAATACATTGCAGCGGAAGGAAACAGGATAATCTTCAAAGATAGCCTATCCATATGCCCACAGGAAATTGACTGGGGTAGCGCGGACTAGTTCTCCACGATCTTTGAAGTAGTACTCTTCATTAACAATTGAAGTGTTGATGACATCTTCAGCAACTAAGCAGCATTGTATATAACAAGAGTGAGTACATGGAGTACTCAGCAAGTTGCGCACATATAATGCAATATATAGATGCAAGGCTTATTACAAAGGAAATGACTATCCTGGCTTGCTTTGTATAAAGTGAAGTTAATATTTAAATATAATAAATAGATTAAAGCGTAATTCAAATTGATAATAATAAGTAACCAAGAATTACACAGTGTTTCACTGTAACATCCCCATTTTGGCTTGTGTTTCAAATGTAATAAAATGAGGGTAAATTAAAACTTTTCCTTCATCATTTTACTCTTGAAACTTTTCTGAAATTCTTGTGAAGGAATTTTGGGAAATTCAAAATCAAAATCCTCATTTATCTCAAGTCAAAACCTTCTGGGTGAAATCTTATGTCAAACCCTTGGTAATAATTTTTCCTGGGTTCTAGGGTGGCTTGGTAACACCTCTGAATTATTTCATAATTTTTGAAAATTATTTGAAATATTTTAGAGGCAAGTCAAACCTTGGTCAAACCTCTGAAATCACCTTCTGGAATTTCTTGATAAAAGTTCAGTGCACAAAAACCTCTGGAAATTTTATGGAAGGTTAACCCTAAGGTCAGGAAGCTCCAGTTAAAATTTCATAAATTTTGGAGTTGAATTGATGCCTCAATTAAATCCCCAAAGTTTCAGTTCAAAAATCAAACCCTAACTGGTTTGTACTGTTCATTGGACTCGAGTCAGACTCGGGCTCGAGTCACTTGACTCGACCGAGCCAACTAACTGCACCCGGCGCGGTCGAGCGAGCGCGCGCGTCATCAGCCGTTAGATCTCCATCGGACGGCTCTCATTCGTGTAAGCATTCGGACAACTCCGGTTGCCCTATGATTCTCAGCCGTTGGATTTCAATCGGGCGGTCGACGTTTGTCCGATGCCGTTTCAACGCGATCGCACGCTAGCCCTTGGATGCAAATCGGACGGCGTCGTCGTCGCCTTCCTCTCGCTCGCGCGCGCGCGCCATGGCGGAGCGAGCATGGGTGCGATGCCCGTCACCTCCGTCTTCGTCAGCGGCTCTGCGGCGCATTAAATGCCCGTCACTCCACGCCCCGTTTAGTCGTCGTCTCAGCGCTCCGTCGCTCACGGCGACCGCGTGGCAGCGGGAACCGGCGAACAACGGTGCTCTCTTGCTCCTCGGCCTACTTAAGCCCCCATTGTCCTCCTTTATCCTCCTTTACACACCCCTTGAGCTCTCCCGTGCACCCATTGCCCTTGGGGAGCTCCCGAGCGCTCGAAATATCCTCGCCGCCATTGTTGCCCGCGGAGCTTCTCGGTGAACCCAGTGCTTCAGTGGTTCCCTGGCTCCCTCCTTGCTCCTGTTGCTTCTCCTCACCTCGGTGGTGCTTAACCCCCACTCCATTTCAGGTTGCTTCAACGGGAGCGCCGGAATTTCAGATTTCCCCCAAATCAACCGCAACTACCCCCTTTCGTCCCGGCTCGGTTAAGTCCCCCATCCCTCGATTCCTTGCTCTGGGGGCACCCTTGGGGTGTGCTGGTGCTATGCTGATGACCCGGCGTGGCTGGCTTTGCTCAGGTTGACCCCTCCGCCGTGAAGCTCCCCGCACCGCCGCCGGCCCTCGTCGCCAGCCCATCTTCGGCATCCCCGTCCTCACCGCGTCCTCCGGGTGAGTCCCTAGACCCCTAGTGTAGCTCAAGCAAGCGCTAAATCACCTAGGCGTGGCCGTAGCTCGGGCGTAAAATTTCATAGGTCGCCCCGCGCGCCTATCTCTGCGGCCGGCTCACCTCCGGTGACCTCGGTGGCGCGAGCCCTTCCCTTAAGTCCTAACACCTTCCTAGTGCTCGTGCACCCTCCGTTTCGTGTGCGGCTTAGCCATTTCACCGTTGCCGTGTTTCGTGCGGTCACCCCGCTCCGCCCGCGTCGCCGCACCGCCTCTCAATCCACCTCGTGAAGTCCCGGCTGCCCTTAGGTGCGCAATAGTGCTAGGATCCCATTTTGGCCCTTGGCGGCGTCACCATGGCGATCCTCGCGGCGACACGCCGAGCAAACTTCGCGGCGGAGCTCCTCTGTTGTCGGACGGAGCTCGGTCGGCGGCGTGGCCCATTGGCGGTCGTCCGATCCAGATCTCGGCCCTCGGCTCTCCACGTCGCCACCTCTTCTCGCGCTCGGTTCACTGTATCGCGCGTGGTTCAACCGGGGACGTCCGATCTGAGATCAACGGCTCTGGTTCGTCCACGTCTCTGGGTGTTAGTGAAGTCCCGAAAGTGCTAAGTCCAGAAATCAGTATCACATTAGGGTCTTGTCATTTTCATATCTTTGTCATCTTAGCTCCAAATTAGATGATTCCAATTTTGTTAGCTTCCTTATAACTTGAACTTAAATATAAAAATAATTGTAGACCATGATAAAACCTGGAAAACCATTTTCAGAAATAGTAAACAAGTGAACTTCATACTGTTTTTCAGAACTTTAGCAAACTTGTAAAATGCATAACTTTAATCTATAAATCATTTTTGTATGAATCCAATTGGATTAGCTTCCACTGTTAGTGTATTCGCTAGGAAAATTGGTCTCACAAATTTTACTGTTTTTAGAAATCATAAGGATCATACTTTAGTTTAATAACCTAAACAATTTAGACAAATAATAACTCTTTCAATATAACTCCAAATGAGCTGAAATTTTATATGGGTTATCACCACACCAGTAGGTAGCTACCATAAAAATTTCAGCTTCAAAATCTTTCTAGAAAATGTTTTGCTACAGTGCTAATTATGGTAGAAAATAGGTTTTTAGAAATATCTTTTGCACCCCAAATCCAAATTAGGTTTTCCAGTTCCTATGTCTAGGTATATTCCTATTTTACCTTGTGTATAAATTTCGTCGCATTTGGGTAATTTTTGCTTGCTCTTTTGTTTAAGTGTTGCTCGTCTTATTGGTTGTTTTCGCTCTTTAGCTTAGGATTCGATATTTGCGGTAACCCGAGAAACGACCCTCGCAACAAATTGAGCAACACAAGCGAAGCAAGCAGTTTGATCATTTCCCATTGATCCCATTACTTTTAAAGTCTAATATTTTGTTTAACTTCTATGTATGCATTGCTATTTTGTTGTTAAATTGATTAGTTAGACCTCTAGTTGCATAATCTGTAGGTAAATGGTTATCCTCTACTACGAGCCTAGGTTATTTCTTTGTGGTTAGAGTTCGATGGATGAACTCTTATCACTTAGTAGATTACGAATGAATGTTGCTTAGCCATGCCTAGTTATCGGTAGTATTGGGCGATCATCGACTTAGTCGATGATCTTGATCACACAAATACTTATACTACTCCATTATGTCCAACCCTTGTGTTTTACTGATTTACAAATCAAAAACTGAAAACAAAACTATATCTTGACTTGGGCACAATGGTATGTTGATGTGATCTGTTGGGGTGTGTTGGAATGGTGCCTAAGTCCCCAAGGACCGAGTTACTTGTGTCACTAAGCCAAGCGCTTATTGCGTGCTAACCACACGAAGGGGATATGGAACCTCTCTTGACTAAGTACTTTGGGAGGTGTTAATTATGAGCTGGTTGGTGGGTGTTTTGTGTGTGGTGGTTGGAGGGGAGCATTAACAAACCGGTTAGGTCGTCTAATGTGTCCTTCTCCCGTGGGTTGCGGCTCTTAATTAGCATCGTCCATTGGAAAGCGTCTTGTTAGACTTAGCCATGCACGCATACCAAAGGAAGTGTGCTAACCGTGGTGGTGGAAAGCGGTCTATCGTGTGGGTACATTGGTACACCTGCGGGTTAAAACTATTCGAATAGCCTCGTCCTAGGTTATGGACATGCTTGGTAAGGTCGTGCAAGAACTAGACTACAACCTTTTAAAAACTTAAACTTGACATGGGTGGTATGAAGGGTACTTCATGCTATTGTTGTGGTGGCTATGGGTTAGTCACTTCTAGGTTGGTGTTGTTCTCTATCTATTGTTATTATTGCCTCTCTTTATTTGAACAATAAAGTTAATTGCAAACTTGCTTTGAATCTATTACCTTATTGCAAATGAAAACTTGCTTTATCTTTGAAAATAAGTCAGAGCCTCATCCACTTAAATAAAGCTTGCATGTAGTTAATTATAGCTCTGTTATCTCACACGTCGGTCTTGCAGTACAAAAACAAGTTTTGTACTCATCGCTTGCTTAATATTAATTGTTGCAGAGGAAGAAGGTGAGCCCCAAGGGCCTCACTTTTGTGAGTTGTGTTCTGCGTTGTTTGGGACGATTAGCTTGGCGGTCGGTTGGTTGCCTTGTGGGTAAAGGCACGCCGATTGGCTTTTGTTTATCGCCATCTTATGGCCATTTGCTTCCATTTATTTAATTTAGTTGCTTATGTGTCATTTGGCAGTTGGCCTCTCTTTTGTAATAACTCTCTTTATATTATGTATGTCTTTAAGTTATTGTTGTGCTTCGGTTCTATGTGTATGAATGGAATTGATGCATGATTTTGTAACGGGGTGTGTATACTGCAATTCTGGGAAGTATACATATCTCGAGGCTTGGTTTATTTGATTTGTACTGTTAGGACCAAGTGGATGGTTAAACAGTACAAGCCGAATAAACCGGGGTCCTCACAAAGTTGGTATCAGAGCCATTCCGACCGTAGTAACCCAAGCTTGGTCGTCCTTAGGATATTTTGAAAACCTTAATTTCAGAGTATCAAATGATTTATGAAAGCTTAAGTAAGTTCTCCGATTTTATTCCTTACCTATCTTAGCTTTCTATCTCATCTTGCTCTAATTTGAGTTTTAAAAGTTGTTCTCCTTTCCTTCTCTCAAAAGATAGTCATTATCGTCTAAATTGGGTTTTGGGAACCAATGAGTTTGGCAAATTGAAGTGTTAGCTGCCCTCTACAAGGTTTTGAAGCTTCGAGTTGAAGATTTCAATTAGGAGGCTTGGATGCAAAATCGGACAGCGATCATTCGGTTCCGGACAGCAAGCTCGAGAGGTTCTAACCGGGGTAGAAAATGAGAGGTTAATCAAGTAAAACTTGTAGGAATAAAAAGGGTAAGATGTGATACTAGTTAGCTAAGTATCTAACGTTATTTTTATCGCCTTAACCTTGTTCTTGGGTAGTGTTAGATTGTTGTAGTGTGCTGAAATTTTTATCTTCTCACACTATTACTCGTTCAGTCAATACGGGTGAATGGCATTGAGAAGTTGAGCTTGGTTTGGAGTTTCCTTGCTGTTTTGGAGTTTCCTTGGAAACATTTAAAGTTGTTACTTGCTGTTTTTGGCTTTCGGTTAGGGTGATGTCTCATTCCCCTAATCGCTAGCTTTTCGCTTTCATCAACTTCTAGTGTAGTGCTTTGGTTTCTAACCTAAGTTTCTTAAAGCAGGATGGCTGGAGGTACTCGTAGCGGCCGTGGTCAGCAGCCTGGTTTGGATGAGGAGCTTCCGCCTCCTCCAACCATGGCTGAGGTCCTTCTTGGATCAGCGCAACCGTTCGGAGGGCGGGAGGGTCTGCTTTGGATGTTATTGCGCGCAACACCTCCGCCCTTCCGGTGCCTCGGGATCCGGGCAAGGGGTGGACATCGATCTCGTGGGGTTTGGTGAGTTTCTTCGCACTCAACCCCCACGTTCTCCAGTCGAGGACCACGGATGCGGATGGCCCAGGCTGCGTCGGGTTGGCGTAAGCTTCGGCGTTGCTCGATGCTGGACCGGGACGAGCACTCTTTGCCTCCCATCGGCTTGAGGGCGGCACTCTCTGGTGGGAGAACTTTTTGGCCATGCAGCCGCGGCCACACTGTCTCTTAGGATGAGTTCGGACGGCGTTCCGTCGAGCTCACATCCTGCCGCTTGATGAAGGCGAAGAAGAAGGAGTTTCGCGCTCAAGCAAGGCGTAAGTCGGTGATGGAGTACATGCGAGTTCAACCACTTGGCTCGTTATGCTCCATCGAGGTGGCCACCGATGAGGCCAAGCGGGAGAAGTTCATGGAGGGTTTGTGCGAGGAGCTGCAAGACGGACTCTCAATTGTGGACTTTGCCGACTTTCGGACCTTGGTGGACAAGGCCATTGTTGTTGAGCACAAAGCGAAGGCGTGGCGAGTCTCGCATAGCGCAAGTGGGAGGCCCAGGTGCGCACGGCCGGCCTCTCTCGTCCCCATGTCGGGCCTACCCTGGGGCCGTTGCGTAGCTTCACTACCACCAGGCCGCCCGGCACGGCTCCTCGCCCTCCGCGGGCCGTGCCCGATTCGTGCGCTGCGAACCAGCAGGTGGCCCCGCAATCCAGTGCGGGGTCACTTGCTTCGTGCAACGAAGGGCATTATGCAAATACCCCCTAACAGGTGGAGCAGCCCTCGTCCTAATGGAGGGCGCGGCGGGAGGTGGTTCTTCGGGATCGAAGATTGTCCCGCTACCCAAGGCGTGGGTAGTGGCGCGTCAACCTCATCTCGCGGAGGAGGCACGGGAGGCACCGACGTCGTGTTGGGTACCCTTTGGTTAACTCTTTCCTGCTTTCTGATTTTGTTTGATTGAGCGCATCTCATTCGTTTGTTTCGAGTCTTTTCTTTGCTGTGGGAGGTCTTCTTTTTACTCCATTGTTGGTCCCGCTGCTCATTCGCTCTCCGGTTCGGAGTTGAGAGCGAGTCCGAGTGTAGGGATGTCCTGTTGAGATAGAAGGGTAGGATTCTTGGCAAACCTTATCCTCCTTCGATCGGCGAGCTTAGATGTAATCCTAGGCATGGATTGGTTGTCTCGGCACATGGGACAAATTGATTGCGCTAGAGACTCATCTACCTCACGATCCTTCCGGCGCGAGGTAAGCTTTCGCGAGAAGCTGCAGAGTCCGCATCTCTTGGCGCTCGGCGAAGCCGACTCTAGATATTAGTGAAGTCGGTGGTATGTGACCGTTGATGTCTTCCCGGCGACCTTCGAGGATGCCACGATTCGAGACCTCGAGTTTGTCATTGAGTTGGTTCCGTGCGCCCGATTTCAAAGAGGCCTTAGGATGGACCCGATCGAGTTGGTGGAGTTGAAGAAGCGGTGGGTGAGCTTCAAGAGAAGGGTTTCATCCGCCTAGCTCATCTCCTTGGGGATGCTCGGCAATCTTTGTCCGAAGAAGGACAAGGCCAGCTGCGCATGTCGTTGATTACCGTCCATAATGAAGTAACGGTAAAAACAAATACCCTTTGCCCCATATCGGCGACCTCTTGATCAATTAAGCTGGAGCTCGAGTTTTCTCAAGATTGATCGAGTGGGATATCACCGAGTTGGATTCGACACGAGGATATTCCAAAGACGGCTTTCTACTCGTTATGGCATGCAGTATACCGTCATGTCATTCGGCAACCAATGCTCGGCCTTGTTCATGAACCTCATGAATTCGGTGTTCATGGAGTATTTGGATAGGTTCGTTGTGGTCTTCATCGATGATATCCTTATCTACTCCAAGGCGATGAGGAACACAGGAGCATTTGAAGCTTGTGTTGGGCAAGCCGCGAGCACAATTTGTATGCAAAGTTCAGCAAGTGCGCGTTACGTTGAAGGAAGTAGCCTTCTTAGGCCATATTCTTTCGGCGGGGCGTAGCTGTGGATCCTAGCAAGATCGGCGACGTGCTTTCACAGAGTCAACCCACGGTCCACCGAAGTTCGGAGTTTTCTTGGTTTAGCGGGATACTATCGTCGCTTTATTGAGAACTTTTCCAAGATAGCGGCCGATGTGAGTTTCTCAAGAAGGACAAGAAGTTCTCGTGGTCCGCTGATTGCGAGGAAAGTTTCCAGCGCTTAAAGCGATTGACCACCGCTCCGTTCTTGTTCTCCCGATGTCCGTCGAAGCTTCGATATCTTTTGTGGCGCTTCGTCGAGGCCTCGGTTGTGTCCTTATGCAAGAAGGCAAGGTAGTGGCCTATGCATCAAGGCAATTGAGACCTCATGAACTCAACTATCCTACCCATGACTTGGAGTTGGCCGCTGTGATCCATGCACTTAAGATTTGGCGACATTACCTAATCGGTAATCGTTGTGAAGTGTATTCGGATCACAAAAGCCTAAAGTATTTGTTCACCCAACCAGATCTGAACCTCAGGCAAAGGAGATGGTTGGATTTGATCAAGGACTATGACATGGGTATTCACTACCATCCGGGCAAGGCCAATGTCGTTGCGGATGCGCTTAGTCGCAAAGCGCATTGCAATGCATTGTTGCTTCAGGAGCGTCAGCCCCCTCTTCTAGAGGAGTTTCAGCGTCTCAACTTGGGTTTGGTTGAGCATGGTTCCCTCACTGCCTTGGTTGTCGACCAACCTTGGTGGATCGGATCAGTGCGCTCGGCGGTTTGATGTTGGAGTGAACGCATCAAGGAAAATGTCAAGAATGGAACGACCAAGTGCTTCTCCGTAGATGAGCTTGGTGTCGTGAGGTTCGAACAGCGCCTCGTGGTTCCAAAGGACATGGAGTTGCGGGATTTGATCCTCCGCGAAGCCCACGATTCCCGTTATCCATTCATCCGGGGCCACGAAGATGTATCATGATCTCGCAGAGATTTTGGTGGACCCGAATGAAGAGGAGATCGCAAGGTTCGTTCTTCGAGTCGCGGCGTGTGTCGTCGTGTCAAGGCCGAGCATCGACATCCGGCAGGGCGCCAGACCCTTACCAATTCGGGTGGAAGTGGGATTGGTCGGGATGGACTTTATCACCTGGTCTACCCGGTCTCCAAGAAGAATGATGCCATCCGGTGCGTCATCGATCGATTGACTAAGGTGGCTCATTTTCTTCTGTCAAGACCGACCTTGAGTGGGTCTTAGGCGGAGCTCTACCTAGCCCGCATCGTGAGTTTGCATGGTGTGCCAAGGACAATTGTGTCAGATCGTGGTTCGCTGTTCACGTCTCGGTTTTGGCATAGCCTGCAAGAGGCTATGGGAACTCGCCTTTCTTTCAGCTCAGCATTTCACCCCCAAACAGATGGTCAGGCCGAGAGGGTCAACCAAGTTTTGGAGGACATCTTTGCGAGCTTGTGTCCTTTCTATGGGAAGCATTGGGAGAAGTGCTTGCCATTCGCGAGTTTTCTTATAACAACAGACTTCCAAGCCGGTCTCGGCATGGCACCATTTGAGGCCTTATACGGGAGAAAGTGTAGAACCCGTTGAACTGTGCGAGGACCGGTGAAAGACCTTTCTTTGGCCGGACTCGATTAATGAGGCGAAGGTCAAGTCAAGCTCATTCGTGATCGCTTACGCGCAGCTCAATCCGAGCAAAAGAGCTATGCGGATCGCCGTCGTCGTGAGTTGAGCTTTGAGCCCAATGACCGTTTATCTCAAGGTTTCTCCTCCGAAAGGTCACGGCGTTTTGGTGTCAAGGGCAAGTTAGCTCCTCGATATGTCGGTCCATACCGTGTCATCGAGAAGAAGGGAGGCGTCGCCTACGAGTTGGAGTTACTGCTGCACTTGCGGGGTACATGATGTGTTCCATGTGTCCCGGCTTAAGAAGTGCCTCCGTGTTCCAACGAGGAAGCTCCGTTGGAAACTCTCGATGTTCGGGAGGATTTGACCTATCGCGAGCACCACTGTTCGCATTTTGGCTTGTGTTTCAAATGTAATAAAATGAGGGTAAATTAAAACTTTTCCTTCATCATTTTACTCTTGAAACTTTTCTGAAATTCTTGTGAAGGAATTTTGGGAAATTCAAAATCAAAATCCTCATTTATCTCAAGTCAAAACCTTCTGGGTGAAATCTTATGTCAAACCCTTGGTAATAATTTTTCCTGGGTTCTAGGGTGGCTTGGTAACACCTCTGAATTATTTCATAATTTTTGAAAATTATTTGAAATATTTTAGAGGCAAGTCAAACCTTGGTCAAACCTCTGAAATCACCTTCTGGAATTTCTTGAGAAAATTTCAGTGCACAAAAACCTCTGGAAATTTTATGGAAGGTTAACCCTAAGGTCAGAAGCTCAGTTAAAATTTCATAAATTTTGGAGTTGAATTGATGCCTCAATTAAATCCCCAAAGTTTCAGTTCAAAAATCAAACCCTAAGCGGTTTGTACTATTCATTGGACTCGAAGTCGGACTCGGGCTCGAGTCACTTGACTCGACCAAGCCAACTAATCGCACCGGGCGGATCGGCGGCGTAAGGCGTCATCGGTAGTAAGATCTCCATCGGACGGCTCTCATTCGTGTAAGCATTCGGACAACTCGGTTGCCTATGATTCTCGATCGTTGGATTTCAATCGGGCGGTCGACGTTCGTCCGATGCCGTTTCAACGCGATCGCACGCTAGCCCTTGGATGCAAATCGGACGGCTGTCCGTCGTCGCCTTCCTCTCGCTCGCGCGGCGCTGCGCCATGGCGGAGCAGAGCATGGGTGCGCAATGCCCCGTCACCTCCGTCTTCGTCAGCGGCTCTGCGGCGCATTAAATGCCCGTCACTCCACCGCCCGTTTAGTAAATGCGTCTCAGCGCTCCCGTCGCTCACGGCGATCGCAGGCGCAGCGGAACCGAGGCGAACAACGGTGCTCTCTTGCTCCTCCGCCTACTTAAGCCCCATTGTCCTCCTTTATCCTCCTTTACACACCCTTGAGCTCTCAGTGCACCCATTGCCCTTGGGAGCTCCGGCCTTCAAATATCCTCGCCGCCATTGTTGCCATGAGCTTCTCGGTGAACCAGTGCTTGATGGTTCCTGGCTCCCTCCTTGCTCTGTTGCTTCTCCTCACCTCGGTGGTGCTTAACCCCACTCCATTTCAGTTGCTTCAACGGGAGCGGCGAATTTCAGATTTCCCCAAATCAACCGCAACTACCCCTTTCGTCCCAGCTCGTGAAGTCCCCATCCTCGATTCCTTGCTGCGGGGCACCCTTGGGGTGTCTTTGGTGCTATCTTGATGACCGGCGTGGTGGCTTTGCTCAGTTGACCCCTCGCCGTGAAGCTCCCGCGCCGCCGCGCCTCGTCGCCGACCATCTTGGCATCCCCGTCCTCATCGCGTCCTCGGGTGAGTCCCTAGACCCCTAGTGTAGCTCGAGCAAGCGCTAAATCACCTAGGGCGTAGCCGTAGCTCGGTCGGCGTAAAATTTCATAGGTCTGCCCTTGCGCGCCTATCTCTGCCGCGGCTCACCTCCGTGACCTCGGTGGCGCCGAGCCCTTCCCTTAAGTCCCTAACACCTTCCTAGTGCTCGTGCACCTCTCCGTTTCTGCGCTGCTTAGCCATTTCACCGTTGCGTGTTTCCGTGCGGTCACCCCGCTCGCCGCGTCGCGCGCCGCCTCCGTCCACCTCCGTGAAGTCCCGGCTGCCCTTAGGTGCGCAATAGTGCTAGGATCCCATTTTGGCCCTTGGCGGCGTCGCCATGGCGATCTCGCCGCGACACGCCGAAACAAACTTCGCGATCGGAGCTCCTCGTTGTCGGACGGAGCTCGGGTGAAGCGGCGTGGCCGATGGCGGTCGTCCGATCCAGAGATCTACGGCCCTCAGCTCTCCACGTCGCCACCTCTTCTGCGCGCTCAGTTCCTGTAACGCGCGTGGTTCAACCGGGGACGTCCGATCTGAGATCAACGGCTCTGGTTCGTCCACGTCTCTGGGTGTTAGTGAAGTCCCGAAAGTGCTAAGTCCAGAAATCAGTATCACATTAGGGTCTTGTCATTTTCATATCTTTGTCATCTTAGCTCCAAATTAGATGATTCCAATTTTGTTAGCTTCCTTATAACTTGAACTTAAATATAAAAATAATTGTAGACCATGATAAAACCTGGAAAACCATTTTCAGAAATAGTAAACAAGTGAACTTCATACTGTTTTTCAGAACTTTAGCAAACTTGTAAAATGCATAACTTTTAATCTATAAATCATTTTTGTATGAATCCAATTGGATTAGCTTCCACTGTTAGTGTATTCGCTAGGAAAATTGGTCTCACAAATTTTACTGTTTTTAGAAATCATAAGGATCATACTTTAGTTTAATAACCTAAACAATTTAGACAAATAATAACTCTTTCAATATAACTCCAAATGACCTGAAATTTTATATGGGTTATCACCACACCAGTAGGTAGATACCATAAAAATTTCAGCTTCAAAATCTTTCTAGAAAATGTTTTTGCTACAGTGCTAATTATGGCCGAAAATAGGTTTTTAGAGAATATCTTTTGCACCCCAAATCCAAATTAGGTTTTTCCAGTTCCTATGTCTAGGTATATTCCTATTTTACCTTGTGTATAAATTTCGTCGCATTTGGATAATTTTTGCTTGCTCTTTTGTTTAAGTGTTGCTCGTCTTATTGGTTGTTTTCGCTCTTTCGCTTAGGATTCGATATTTGCGGTAACCCGAGAACGACCCTCCGCAACAAATTGAGCAACAGCAAGCGAGCAAGCAGTTTGATCATTTCCATTGATCCCATTACTTTTAAAGTCTAATATTTTGTTTAACTTCTATGTATGCATTGCTATTTTGTTGTTAAATTGATTAGTTAGACCTCTAGTTGCATAATCTGTAGGTAAATGGTTATCCTCTACTACAGGCCTAGGTTATTTCTTTGTGGTTAGAGTTCGATGGATGAACTCTTATCACTTAGTAGATTACGAATGAATGTTGCTTAGCCATGCCTAGTTATCGGTAGTATTGGGCGATCATCGACTTAGTCGATGATCTTGATCACACAAATACTTATACTACTCCATTATGTCCAACCCTTGTGTTTCTTGATTTACAAATCAAAACTGAAAACAAAACTATATCTTGACTTGGGCACAATGGTATGTTGATGTGATCTGTTGGGGTGTGTTGGAATGGTGCCTAAGTCCCCAAGGACCAGAGTTACTTGTGTCACTAAGCCAGCGCTTGTGCGTGCTAACCACACGAGGGGATATGGAACCTCTCTTGACTAAGTACTTTGGGAGGTGTTAATTATGAGCTGGTTGGTGGGTGTTTTGTGTGTGGTGGTTGGAGGAGCATTATGCACCGGTTAGGCTGTCTAATGTGTCCTTCTCCGTGGGTTGCGGCTCTTAATTAGCATCGTCCATTGGAAAGCGTCTTGTTAGACTTAGCCATGCACGCATACCAAAGGAAGTGTGCTAGCAGTGGTGGTGGAAAGGCGGTCTATCGTGTGGGTACATTGGTACACCTATGAGGTTAAAACTATTCGAATAGCCTCGTCCTAGGTTATGGACATGCTTGGTAGGTCGTGCAAGAACTAGACTACAACCTTTTAAAAACTTAAACTTGACATGGGTGGTATGAAGGGTACTTCATGCTATTGTTGTGGTGGCTATGGGTTAGTCACTTCTAGGTTGGTGTTGTTCTCTATCTATTGTTATATTGCCTCTCTTTATTTGAACAATAAAAGTTAATTGCAAACTTGCTTTGAATCTATTACCTTATTGCAAATGAAAACTTGCTTTATCTTTGAAAATAAGTCGAGCCTCATCCACTTAAATAAAGCTTGCATGTAGTTAATTATAGCTCTGTTATCTCACACGTCGATTTTGCGAGTACAAAAACAAGTTTTGTACTCATCCGCTTGCTTAATATTAATTGTTGCAGAGGAAGAAGGTGAGCCCCAAGGGCCTCACTTTTGTGAGTTGTGTTCTGCGCTGTTTGGGACGATTAGCTTGGCGGTCCGGTTGGTTGCCTTGTGGGTAAAGGCACGCGATTGGCTTTGTTTATCGCCATCTTATGGCCATTTGCTTCCATTATTTAATTTAGTTGCTTATGTGTCATTTGGCGGTTGGCCTCTCTTTGTAATAACTCTCTTTATATTATGTATGTCTTTAAGTTATTGTTGTGCTTGGTTCTAGGTGTATGAATGGAATTGATGCATGATTTTGTGTGAGGTGTGTATCTGCAGTGCAGGAAGTATACATATCTCGAGGCTTGGTTTATTTGATTTGTACTGTTAGGACCAAGTGGATGGTTAAACAGTACAAGCCGAATAAACCGGGGTCCTCACATTCACATAACCCGCCCATTTAACTCACATAGTTCTCCTTCCCAATTTGTTTAGTAAAATCTACCCCTTGTGTGAAATCTCCGAGCACGACCATGATCGCGGACAGGGTTATTAGAATAGTTTTATAACATTCTACAGAGGTTATACTACTTTTCTCACAAGATACGATCATCTTCTATTGCCACGCGATAAGCACACTTCCTTAGTGTACGATGGAGAGATCATGATAAGTCCTTTTAGAAGCTCTGCCCTGACATTGAGCCTCACAATAAGCACACTTCCTTATGCACATGTGAACCAGACCCAAACACATGTGAACCGGATGTAGGGACTCACCATTGGATTTGAGGACGGGAGCCATCCATGATGCAGCCCAAGACATGAGTCCACACCCTCTTCCCTATGCACTAAGCCTAACCTACAACCTGAGGTATCAATATCGGAACTCACTAAGCTAGGCTCTTCCCATAAAGCATGTGGTTATACGAGGCAGCTTAGTTCAATGGCACACAAAGTGAAGTCCTTAATTGACCAGGGCAAGACTACCCAAGTTCACTAACCTACACAGAGATCACACGTCTGGCACACAAAGCATGATCAGACAATACTTTCCAATCGCCCCAATCTAAATCATTTATCCACCAGTTGATTTTAAGGTGCAACATATGCCATCAAAGATAACACAAAGTGCACACAGTATTAACAAAGCACCTCCATTATTATTAGTCAGGTGTAATTTGTATTCCAAAATGATGTCAATAACCCAGCATGGCTAAGCAAGACTACACCAACCCACGTTGGTTCTACAAACTATTGACAAACTAGCATATAACATCCTAGGGTAACAATGAATCATGGAATACAAATGAGCAAGGTGGATAATTAACAAGTAGGGTTCATAGCTATTCCCAAGTAATTAATTTGATAATCATGTAGCAATGTACACTACTACAGAAAACCTCATCACAGACGGTTCGGAACCGTCATCACAGACGGTTTCCAACCGTCTGTGTAAAAGTACGTCTGTGATAACAGGCGGTTTTTGAGCCGTCTGTGATAAAAGCTATCACAGACGGTTCGGAACAAGAGCCGTCTGTGAAAACAGATATCACAGACGGTTCGGAACAAGAACCATCTGTGATAATCAATTATCACAGACGGTTCTTGTTCCGAACCGTCTGTGATAGCTGTTTTCACAGACGGCTCTTGTTCCGAACCGTCTATGATAGCTTTTTATTGCAAAAAAAATATTGTCATTTCATGGATACACTCATACACATACACTGTCATTTCCGAAGCCTCCCAAACATGGATTCATTGATACACATACATGGATTCCCAACTGCTAAGCCTCCCAATAAATTTCTCAAGCCATGGATTCATGGATACACGCATACACTCGATCATATACAAGTAACAACAGAAGTAGAATCTGGAGGAGAATCTAACAGAAATCTGGATATGAATCTAACACAAGTACCACAAGCTCATACATACAAATCTGGATCTGAATCTAATAGAACCTCATATACAAAAGTACCAATAGAACCTCATATAACAGAGACATCGACGTCGGAGGAGGACTGGAGGAGCTCGGCGTCGGCGTCAGAGGAGGACTAGAGGAGGTCAGCGTTGGTGTCGGCGTCGACTCTCAGCTGTTGGGGAGGAAGACCACGTCGAAGGTTGGGGACTGCGGGAGCAAGGGAGGACCGGAGCCTGGAGGTGTAGCGGGGCCGTGGAGCCGCGGAGGACCGGAGGAGCGGCTACACCGGAGCTCGGAGGAGGACTGCCGGAGCAAGGGAGGACCGAGCCCAGAGGAGGACCGGGACTGCGGGAGTGCGAGACTGAGCGCCTAGAGGAGGTCGGCCATAATATATAAGGACATATTTTGCCTCCCGCGCACGCGTTCAAAATTTTCAAATTCCCGCGCTGCGAATCACAGACGGTTTCATACAAAAACCGTCCGTGATGACAAATCATGACGGTTTGTATCACGAATGCTCGACAGTAACTCATCACAGACGGTTCTTAATACAAACCGTCTGTGATAAGTACCTCATCACAGACGGTTGGTATTAAGAGCCGTCTGTGATTCCGAAATGTTCATATCTAATGAGAGAGAAAACGCAAATATAGAAAGAATCAATAAGGCAATTCAAATAAATTCCAAACTGAGAATGAATGGTACCAGACAGTAGGGCTTGATTTTAGATGATTTTAGAAACCAGCATGAGGTCAATCGGAGTTCGAATGAGAGAGAACAGACTCTCGGAAGTTTGGATGGGAGGGAAAATAGAGAAAAAGAAAGAGGAGAGAGAATCTGATAGACTAACACGTGGGACCGAGGGAATATTCTGGAATCTTGGAATTTCAGGATTTATGGAAAAATACAGAGATGATGAGAGGTGGGGCCAGGGTTCATAGACCATGTCCACAAAGGAGTGTTGGTTCATGGTGGACCAAGAGCACAGAGTAGGGGATACTAACATGTGGGGCCACATGTAAGCAACAAGAGATGGAATCTAGGGTTGGGATTGGATCTGGACCATGGGGCCCATATGTCATTGCCACACAACATGCTGGCGGGTGGGACCCACGGGCAGTTGGGGACTAGAACTTGATTTGCCACACAGACATTGACTAGGGTAGAGGAGGATGACATGTGAGGCAACTAGAGACCACATGGAAAAGGGGTGGCGGGGTCCCACGTTACCGTGATATCGGCTATGGCTTAGGAACTCAGGTCCCCCATGGTCGCCGGTGCTGGGGTCGCGGCAGCGTGAACAGAGGGGTGCAACACAGAGAGCGATATCCTAAGATCTTGATGACAGGGTCGCAGCTGCCAGAGGATGACACCATAGAGCGGGCGGCGAAGTTGCTCGGCTATGACGGCAATGGCATTGCGAGAGTTCTCTAGTGAAGGCTAGGAAACACCAGGTGGAACGCAACACAGAGAACTCGGAGGTGGGGTCGACGATGAAAGAAGGTCACCGTCAACAATGGAATAGGACGGCGACGGCAGGAGGTCAGAGTTGAGGAAGATGAGCCCGATCACTACGCATAGTGGAGGGAACTTGAAATCAATTGTGGGAAAGGCAGATCGCATATGGAACACGATATAACACGAGTGGAATTAACAGAATGTAACAGCCCTAACTTAGGGTTTGTATTTCAAATGTAAAATTTTGAGGAGAAATAAAAACTTTTGTTGTCTCTTCAAATCATTTGAAAGTTCTACAATTTTCCCTAGCAATTTCCAATTTTTAGAATTTAATTCTTGTGATTGGAAGTTGTTGTTAACAGATTCTTAGCTTTCAAACTTGTGATCATCCTCTGAAATTATTTTTCCTATCATCTGGATCATCCTATCTACCTCCCTGAATTATTTCACAATTTTTAGATTTTATTTGCTATTTCAAATGGCCAAGTCAAACTAGTTGAAAATCTGGTCAAATCCTAGGTCAGCATGCTTGTGAATTTTCTGCAGAACTTCTCAGTGCATAAAAGTTCTGGAAAATTTATGAAATGTTTCTCTCTGTCTCAAGTAGCTACCATAAAAATTTCGGAATTTTGGAGCTCAGGAGCTATCTCTAAAAATTCCTAAATCTCTCACTTTTAAACTCAAAATCGAAATCATCGTTTGTCGGGCTCGAACCCGAGTCCGACTCAAACCAGACCGCACCACTTGACTCGGCCGCACCGCCTAGCTGCACTGCGAAGTCCAATCGATCGTGACCGTCCGATGCAAATCGAGCGATCCACGTTGCGGCGCAACCGACTGTCGAATGCATACACGGTCACCGTCCGTTTGAGATCCAACGGTCGATACATTCTTGATCGAGTCTAAGTATCATTCGCGCCGCATTGTCTGTCGGCCGACATATGGGTCCCACTCGCCGGGTTCTTCCTCGCCGACTCCGCTGCCTACCGGAGCTCGCTGGCGATCGCGCATGCGTGCCACGCAGCTCGTCGCTGCCACGCCGGGGACGCGTGTCTGCCTCTAGGGGATCGCCCGAAGTCCATCTACCTCCTAGGGTCGTCCATTCCTTCTCGCAGCCATTTTACGCCTCTCCGCCCATTTCTTAGCTTCGGCGGAGAAAAACCGAGAGCGGCGCCGCGTGTTAACGCCGCCTTGAGCCCGCGATCGCACCTACGTGATCCACGTTTGACGCCGCCCATTTTGCCCATCCGGGTTCTTGGCGCCCGGTGAATCACCGTGGGTGGTATCGCCGTCTCCACCTCCCGGCACTCGGCCCGTGAGCTCGTTTGCGTTCGTGAGTCTCAAGCCTCGTGGTTGATCTCACTTGATCGCAATGCTTCACCGATGCTCACGGTGGGCTCGTTCGCATCTTTGATGCATTGTGGAGGTGTGCGACTTCTTCTCGAGCCCGGTATTTCGCGCGCGGTGATTCCAGCCGCCTCGCACCTTCTTCGTCGGCATTGTGCAGGCGATCCTTCCGGCCGAGGCGATTCCGTGGCGCGCACCTTCCGGTCTTCTCGAAGCTCACGCGTCTTCTCCGCGAGCACCGCACCTTCTTCTCCGCCTCCGCCGTCGTGAGCCCATCTCCGTCGACCATCGGGCTCGCGCCACCGTCACCGGGTTCGTGAGATCTTTGCGAACCTTAAGGTACCACTCACTCGCCCTAAGACCTCCGGTTCGCGAGAACGATCGTGCGCCGCACCACCGTCCTTGTGGTCGCCAGAAGTGGCGCGGCAGATGTTAAGGTCTAACCCTACTTTTAGTGATAACCATCTTTAGTCGGTATCATGGTTTGTGGGCCCTCTTTGGTAATCGCGTTTAGAAATCCTTTAATTCAGCCCGTTATTTGTTCTCGAGTCAACGCCATGTGGGTCCATGTTGTCGATTAGGTTTGTGTAGCTCGTAATCGCGTTTCCTCTATTGGGAAGCGTATTTCTCTGAGTATGTTAGGTTTGCACTTTGGTAGTCAAGACGTATTCTTAGAATACGCCTTGACGTCACCTTCGCGGCAGCGGTTCTGGTCAGCACTTTCGCCGGGCCCTTTGTCGATTAATCGGGCTAGTTGGCTGTGGGTAGAAAAAGGATTTAATGCTTTAGTATTTCTGTAATATGTTTTCTGTTGCACTGTTAATTCATTTAAACTTAGAAAATGCATAACTAATTCAATTTTTATCCAAATTGCATGAAACCAGTCTTGTTAATTTTCATTTTAAGTGTACTATTTGATAAAATTAGCTTCATCCATGTCTCTGTAGCAAAAATCTGTTAGCTAATAAAATGATGTCTTATGTATCTTCTAAATTAGAAAATGCGTATCTCTTTCAATAATTGTCCAAATTCATTGAACCCAATTCTGTAAAATTCCATTTTCAGTATATTAATTGTTAGGATAGGTTTCAGATACTAGTTATGTTCATAAAAATTTGTTAAGTATTTAACTAGTGCTTTGATGTGTTTATAACTTAGAAAGTTCATAGAAAATTCTTAATAACTTAAAATGATTTGTTCTCTGTTTCTTAAATTTTGTTATGTCATGCTTAGGCTGCTGTGTGAGTTTTGGCTTGTTTTGATGTTGTTGTATGTTTGAGTTTTGTCGGTGTTATTCGTTCTTATTTGCTGTTATGTTCGATCGTTAGGCTTCGATATTTGCGGCAACCCTGAGGACGATCCTCCGCAACAACTTGAGCAACAAAGCGAACAAGCAGTTTGATCATGTTTATCCCGATATTTTAAAGTCTAATATTTTGTTTCAACTGTATGTATGCATCGCTTAATTTGTGTTAAATTGATTAGTTAAAGCGTAGTTGCATATCCTGTAGACAAAATATTGATCTCTACTACCGAGCCTAGGTTATTTGTTGTGATTAGAGGTATTGGATGATCTCTTGTCACTTAGTAGATCCGAGTCAAATTGCTTAGACATGCTTAGTATCGGTAGAAATGGGCGGTTATCGACTTAGTCGGTAACCTTGATCACACAAAACTTTCTATAACTTTATATTTCAGCATTTCGCTATGTTTAATTGCAAAACTAAAAATGAAAACAAAAATGATTTAGACGCGGGCACAATGGTAAGATTGGTGTGATCTATTGGGTGTGGATGGAAAGGTGCCGGTCAATTAAGGACCGAACATCTTGTGAGTTTTTGTTATCAGGGCATTTCGCGTGCTAACCACACTAGAGGGTATGGGACCTCTCTTGACCTAGTACTTTGGCGTGTATTGGCTCCGGTCGCAGGAGGTCGCAGGAGGGATGGAGGTGGGAGCATGGTAGTTGTCCAAAAGCTTTATCCGAGTGGGTAGTTGTCTTTCGGCTTTACCATGTAAGCGTATGGATTTCTATCCATACGAGCGGCTCGTAGTTAATACACAATATTGGAAAAAGTCTCGTAGGACTTAGCTGTCTTGGCATACCTTGGAAGTGTGCTTTGGCTTAAAGGCGATGCGAGGTGTGGGTGCAGTGGTACACCTGCAGGTTAAAAACTATTCGAATAGCCTCGTCCTAGGTGATGGACACGCTTGGGTAAGCTTATCGAGAGTTAGACTACAACATTTAAATTAAAACTTGATGGGTGGTACGAATCTGGGATTCGTGCTATTGTTGTGGTGACTATTGGGATAGTCACTTCTAGGTTGTTTATCTTTCGCTTTTGTTATTATTATCCTTACTGTTATTTCAATCTTAAAAATGAATTGCAAACTTGCCTTTAAAATCAGATTACCTTATTGCAAATGAAAATTGGCTTTATGCAAATGAAACATATGGCCTCCACCAAATAAGCTCGCATGTAGCATATGAGCAGTGCGCTAGTTCACACGTCAGTCTTGCGGGTACAAAGACAATCTTTGTACTCAGGTGCTTTGCTTGATGTTGTTGTTGCAGAGGAAGAAGGTGAGCCTCAGGGGCCTCACTTCGTGAGTCTTTGTCGCCGTGGGTGACGACTAGGCTTGGCGGTCGGTCGGATGCCTTGTGGGTTGAAGGCACACCGATTGGCTTTGTTTATAGCCATCTTATGGCACTTTGCTTCATTTTGTCGTTCTTGTTATTTGTGTATCTTTTGGGCGGTCGGCTGTGTCCTGTAATAACCTCTACTATTTGTTTATCTTCCGTTTGGTAGTGTGGTGTTTGAACTCTATGTTTGGAATGGAGTGATGTCTAATTTTGTAACGGGGTGTGTATACTGTTTTCTGGGAAGTATACATATCTCGAGGAACAATTTATTTGATTTGTGATGCTAGGATCGGGTGGTTGGTTAAGCATTACAAGCCAAATAAATTGGGGACCTCACAAAGTTGGTATCAGAGCCATTCTGACCGTAGCAACCCAAGCATAGTCGTCTTTAGGATATTTTGAAAAAGCTTAATTTCAAAGTATAAAAAGGGTTTATGAAAACCTAGGCGATTCTCGATTTTACTCCTTACCTATCTTAGCCTTCTACTCTCATCTTACTCTAATTTGAGTTTAAAACTTGGTTTCTCTCTTTCCTTTCAAAAGATAGTTACTACCGGTAGAATCGGTCTTTGGGAGAACCATAGAGAATTAGTCTAATTAAAATTTGTGGGGGCATAAGGGTAAGATATGAGTTTGCTAAATGCCTGATTTTTGTCAGTTGGTTTTGTAACTTAAAAGTCTTGTGTTTGTTTTGTGCTATTAGTAAGTTATTTGCAGTGGGTTGTCGACTTCGTGTTTTTCGGCTATTGTTAACTTGTCTTAGTGAAACAGATGGCGGGAGAACGCGTGGCGCTCAGCCAGTGGTCATGATGAGGAGCTTCCTCCTCCGACCATGGTCGAGGTGCTCGCTCGGATCGAGCGAAACCGCATGGACGAGACGCGCATCTTGGAGGTTATTGCTAGGAATACCTCCACTCCGCCGGTGGTGGCGGCCACGGACTCGCGGGGACTTGCGAGTTCCTCCGCACACGACCGCCGACTTTCTCCCGCTCGAGGACCCACTCGATGCGGATGATTGGCTACGCATGGTTGGCGAAAACTCAACATAGCTCGGTGTCGCGCAGGATAAGGCACTCTTGGCCCCACCACTTGAGGGCGCGCGTGACTCATGGTGGGAGAACTATCTCGCCATGCAGCCCGCGGGCCATGTGGTCGCGTGGGAGGAGTTCAGACTGACCTTTCGTCGGGCCCACATCCCGGATGGCACGATGAAGCTGGAAAGAAGGAGTTCCTCGCGCTCAAGCAAGGGCGCAAGTCGGTGACGGAGTATCTATACTGAGTTTAATCATCGGCTCGTTATGCTCGGGAGGTAGCCTCGGATGAGGCTAGCAGAGAAGTTTATGGATGGCTTGTCCGAGGAGCTGCGGGACAAGCTATCTATTGTGGACTTCTCGACTTTCGTGCCTTGGTAGATAAGGCCATTGTTGCTGAGCATAAGGCAAAGGTCTTTGGCGAGTCCATAGCGCAAATGGGAGGCACATCACCGCTCACACCACCTCACTCGTCCTCGGTGGGCGGCACGATGGCGTTCTTTTGCTCCACCGCGCCGAGGCCATCCGCACCAGCTCCCGTCCACCACGGGCCGTGTTTCAGCCACGCGCGCCGCGATCCAAGACAGAGCGGCCTCCGCAATCCGGCGGCCGAGGTTACTTGTTTTCACGCAACAACAAGGGCCACTACGCCAACGCTTGCCCTCGAGTGTTGCGTGCGCCTCGTCCTAATGGAGGGGCGGGCGTGGGAGTGGTCACCGCGACGGAAGGTTGTTGAAGACCCGAGTGCGGCAATGGTCGAGTCAACCACCTTTCACCGAGGAGGCTCGGGGCGCGGATGTCGTGATGGGTACACTTCGTTAATTCTCGTCCTGCTGCGGTATTATTTGATTCAGAGCATCGCATTCTTTTATTTCAAGATCATTTGCTGCTGCTAGTAGTCTTCTTGTGTTCCTTTGGGAGTTCCTTTGCTCATCCGCTCTCCGGGTCGGAAATGAGAGCCGATTCTGATGTCGGGATGTTCCTATCGTAGTCGAAGGAGTGGGATTTTGGCAAACCTTATTTTGCTCGATTGAGTCGGATGTGATTCTTGGCATGGATTGGTTGTCCCAACACTTGGGGCATATCGATTGTGCCAGGAAGATTGTCTATCTCACCAGCCCTTCAGGCGAGCAGGTCGGGTTTTCGCCGCAGCTACAGGGGCCACATTTATGTGCATTAGAGGCGAAGCCAGCCTTGCAGATTCAGGATGTTCCCATAGTATCTGACTTTGAGGATGTTTTTCCTGATGATTTACCTGGGATGCCTCCGGTTCGAGATCTGGAGTTTGTCATCGAGTTGCTGCCCGGTACCGCCCCGATTTCGAAGGCGCCGTATCGAATGCCTCCCAATGAGCTAGAAGAATTGAAGAAGCAACTTGGTGAGCTCCAAGCAAAGGTTTCATCCGTCACGGTTCATCTCCTTGGGGCTGTCCGGTGATCTTTGTGAAGAAGAAGGACAAGACTTTGCGCATGCGTGGATTACCGTCCTCTCAATGAGGTGACGGTGAAGAACAAATATCCTCTCGCCCGCATTGATGATCTATTTGATCGGTTGATGGAGCCAGTGTTCTCAAAGATTGATTTGAGAATGGGGTATCATCAGTCGATCGGATCGAGGATATTCAGAAGACGGCTTTCACTACTCGTTATGGGTCACATGCGAGTACACCGTCATGTCCTTTGGCTTAACCAATGCTCCAGCCTTGTTCATGAACCTTATGAATTCAGTATTCATGGAGTATTTGGATAAATTTGTGGTGGTCTTTATTGATGATATTCTTATCTATTCCAAGACTGAAGCAGAGCATGCTGAGCATCTGAAGATTGTTTTGGGCAAATTGCGGGAGCACCAGCTGTATGCGAAGTTCAGCAAATGCGAGTTCTGGTTGAAGGAAGTGGCATTCTTGGGCCATGTTCTTTCAGCTGGAGGCATAGCTGTGGATCCCAGCAAGGTCAGCGACGTTCTATCTTGGGGGCAGCCAAGTCGACCACCGATGTGCGGAGTTTTCTCGGTTTAGCGGGCTACTACCGCCGCTTTATCGAGAACTTCTCCAAAATCGCAAAGCCAATGACTGAATTGCTCAAGAAGGACAAGAAGTTTGTGTGGACCTCTGCTTGTGATGAGAGCTTTCAGGAGCTCAAACAGCGGTTGACTTCAGCCCCAGTCCTCACTCTTCCTGATATCCACAAGAGCTTCGATATTTATTGCGATGCCTCTCGTCAGGGACTTGGATGTGTTCTTATGCAGGAAGGCAAGGCAGTTGCCTATGCATCCAGGCAGTTGAGACCTCACGAGCTCAATTATCCCACCCATGATTTAGAGTTGGCTCGTGGTGCATGCACTCAAGATTTGCGGCATTATCGATCGGTAACGTTTGTGAGGTGTATTCCGATCACAAGAGTTTGAAATACTTGTTCACTCGGCGGATCTGAACCTCGAGCAGAGGAGATGGCTAGAATTGATCAAAGATTATGACATGGGTATTCAATATCATCTGGCAAAGCCAATGTGGTTCTTGATGCACTTAGCGAAAAGTGTATTGCAATACTTTTATGATCCAAGAGCAGCAACCTGCACTTCTTGCAGAATTTCAGCGTCTCAACTTGGGTTTGGTTGAGCATAGTTCCCTTGCTGCCTTGGTTGTGCAACCGACCTTGGTGGATCAAGTCAAGGCGGCACAACAATCAGATGATGGTGTGGGTAAAATTAAGCAGAACATCAAGAATGGATCAGCCAAGTGTTTCACAGAAGATGAGCACGGTGTCGTATGGTTTGGGCAGCGGCTTGTGGTCCCAAAGGTCCCAGAGTTGCGGGATTTGATTCTTCAGGAGGCCCATGATTCGCCTTTGTCCATCCATCCCGGGGCCACCAAAATGTACCAAGATCTGCGTCAGAGATTCTGGTGGACTCGCATGAAGCGCGAGATTGCGTGTTCGTGGCGGATGTGACATATGTTGTCGCGTCAAGGCCGAGCATCAGCGTCCAGCGGGTCTCCTCCAGCCCTTGCCTATACCAGAGTGGAAGTGGGATTCCGTTGGTATGGACTTCGTCACTGGTTTGCCCCGTACTTCTTCGGGGAAGGATGCTATCTGGGTGGTTATTGACCGATTGACAAAAGTAGCACATTTTCTGCCAGTGTGTACCGCCCTCAGCGTCAGTAAATTGGCAGACCTCTACATATCCCGCATTGTGAGTTTGCATGGTGTGCCACGAACTATGGTGTCAGATCGTGGTTCTCTTTTCACTTCCCGACTTTGGCACAGTCTACAGGAGGCCATGGGTACCCGTCTTACTTTCAGCACCGCCTACCATCCTCAGACTGATGGTCAGACGGAGCGGGTCAACCAAGTTCTTGAAGATATGCTCCGTGCTTGTGTTCTTTCCTATGGGAAGAATTGGGAGAAGTGCCTACCGCTTGCCGAGTTCTCCTACAACAACAGCTTCCAGGCTAGTCTCGGCATGGCACCATTTGAGGCCTTGTATGGGCGGGCGCCGCAGAACACCGTTGAACCGGCGGTGAAGCGGTGAAAGCGGTTCTTTGGCGGATTCGATCAATGAGGCGGAAAGTCAAGTGCGATTGATTCGTGAGCACTTGCGCATAGCTCGATCCGAGCGGAAGAGCTATGCGGATCATCGTCGCCGTGAGTTGAGTTTCGGCCCAATGACTTTGTGTATCTCAAAGTCTCGCCTCTGAAGGACATCGTCGTTTGATTGTCAAGGGCAAGCGGCTCCTCGATATGTCGGGCCATATCGCATCATCAAGAAAGTGGGGCTGTTGCATACAAGTTGGAGTTGCCGGCTACACTTGAAGGGGTGCATGATGTTTTCCATGTGTCACAATTGAAGAAGTGCCTCCGTATTCCGGTTGAGGAAACACCATTGGAAAATATCGATGTGCGTGAAGATCTGTCTTATCGTGGCGTCCGCTCGTATCCTCAAGAAGCTGAACGAAGAACGAGGAACCGTGTGATCAAGTTCCTCAAAGTTCGATGGTCAAACCACTCCGAGGATGAAGCCACTTGGGAGCGGGAAGATCGCCTCCGGCAGATTACCGTCCTTCTTCTCGGTGATCGAATCTCGGGCGAGATTCCTGTAAGGGGGGAGATTTGTAACAGCCCTAACTTAGGGTTTGTATTTCAAATGTAAAATTTTGAGGATAAATAAAAACTTTTGTTGTCTCTTCAAATCATTTGAAAGTTCTACAATTTTCCCTAGCAATTTCCAATTTTTAGAATTTAATTCTTGTGATTGGAAGTTGTTGTTAACAGATTCTTAGCTTTCAAACTTGTGATCATCCTCTGAAATTATTTTTCCTATCATCTGGATCATCCTATCTACCTCCCTGAATTATTTCACAATTTTTAGATTTTATTTGCTATTTCAAATGGCCAAGTCAAACTAGTTGAAAATCTGGTCAAATCCTAGGTCAGCATGCTTGTGAATTTTCTGCAGAACTTCTCAGTGCATAAAAAGTTCTGGAAAATTTATGAAATGTTTCTCTCTGTCTCAAGTAGCTACCATAAAAATTTCGGAATTTTTGTAGCTCGGGAGCTATCTCTAAAATTCCTAAAACTCTCTCGACTTTTAAACTCAAAATCGAAATCATCGCTTGTGGGCTCGAACCCGAGTCCGACTCAAACTGATCGCACCACTTGACTCGGCCGCATCGCTTAGCTGCACCGCGCGAGTCCAATCGATCGTGACCGTCCGATGCAAATCGAGCGATCCACGTTGCGCGCGCAACCGACTGTCCGAATGCATACACCGGCCTCACCGTCCGTTTGGATCCAGCGGTCGATACATTCTTGATCGAGTCTAAGTATCTGTTCGCGCCGCATTGTCCTGTCGCGACATATGGGTCCCACCGCCGTTCTTCCTCGCCGACTCGCGCCTCAGGAGCTCGTTGGCGATCGCGCATGCGTGCCACGCACTCGTCGGCGCCACGTCGGGACGCGTGTTCGCCTCCAGGATCGCTCAAGTCCATCTACCTCCTAGGGTCGTCCATTCCTTCTCGCAGCCATTTTACGCCTCTCCGCCCATTTCTTAGCTTCACGTGGAGAAAAACCGAGAGCGCGCCGCGTGTTAACGCCGCCCTTGAGCCCGCGATCGCACCACGCAGTGATCCACGTTTGACGCCGCTCCATTTTGCCCATCCGGGTTCTTGGCGCCCGATGAATCACCAGGTGGTATCATCGTCTCCACCTCCGCACTCTCGGCTCGTGAGCTCGCTTGCGTTCGTGAGTCTCAAGCCTCGGTTGATCTCACTTGATCGCAATGCTTCACCGATGCTCACGGTGGGCTCGTTCTGTCTTTGATGCATTGTGGAGGGTGTGCGACTTCTTCTTCTCGAGCGGTATTTCGCCGCGCGGTGATTCCAGCCGCCTCGGACCTTCTTCGTCGGCATTGTCCGGCGATCCTTCCGGCCGAGGCGATTCCGTGGCGCACCTTCCGGGTCTTCTCGAAGCTCACGGCGTCTTCTCCGCGAGCACCGCACCTTATTCTCCGCCCCGCCGTCGTGAGCCCATCTCCGTCGACCATCGGGCTCGCGTCACCGTCACCGGGTTCGTGAGATCTTTGCGAACCTTAAGGTACCACTCACTCGCCCTAAGACCTCCCGGTTCGCGAAACGATCGCGGCCGCACCACCGTCCTTGTGGTCGCCGGTAAGCCGGCGATGTTAAGGTCTAACCCTACTTTTTAGTGATAACCATCTTTAGTCAAGATCACCGGTTTGTAGGCCCTCTTTGGTTAATCGCGTTTAGAAATCCTTTAATTCAGCCCGTTATTTGTTCTACGAGTCAACGCCATGTGGGTCCATGTTGTCGCTAGGTTTGTGTAGCTCGTAATGCGTTTCCTCTGTTGGGAAGCGATTTTCTGCGAGTATGTTAGGTTTGCACTTTGGTAAGCGAAGACGTATTCTTAGAATACGCCGACGTCACCTTCGGCGAGCGGTTCAGTCAACACTTTCGCCGCCCGCCGCGTGTAATCGGGGCTAGTTGGTGTGGGTAGAAAAAGGATTTAATGCTTTAGTATTTCGTAATATGTTTTCATTGTAATTGTTAATTCATTTAAACTTACAAAATGCATAACTAATTCAATTTTTATCCAAATTGCATGAAACCAGTCTTTGTTAATTTTCATTTTAAGTGTACTATTTGATAAAATTAGCTTCATCCATGTCTCTGTAGCAAAAATCTGTTAGCTAATAAAATGATGTCTTATGTATCTTCTAAATTAGAAAATGCGTATCTCTTTCAATAATTGTCCAAATTCATTGAACCCAATTCAGTAAAATTCCATTTTCAGTATATTAATTGTTAGGATAGGTTTCAGATACTAGTTATGTTCATAAAAATTTGTTAAGTATTTAACTAGTGCTTTGATGTGTTTATAACTTAGAAAGTTCATAGAAAATTCTTAATAACTTAAAATGATTTGTTCTGTTTCTTAAATTTTGTTATGTCATGCTTAGTCATTGTGTGAGTTTTGGCTTGTTTTGATGTTGTTGTATGTTTGAGTTTTGTCGGTGTTATTCGTTCTTATTTGTTGTTATGTTCGATCGTTAGGCTTCGATATTTATGCAACCACGAGGACGATCCTCCGCAACAACTTGAGCAACAGCCTGTGCAAGCGATTTGATCATGTTTATCCCAAGATTTTAAAGTCTAATATTTTGTTTCAACTGTATGTATGCATCGCTTAATTTGTGTTAAATTGATTAGTTAAAGCCGTAGTTTGCATATCCTGTAGACAAAATATTGATCTCTACTACGAGCCTAGGTTATTTGCTATGATTAGAGGTCATTTGGATGATCTCTTGTCACTTAGTAGATCCGAGTCAAATTGCTTAGACATGCTTAGTATCGGTAGAAATGGGCGGTTATCGACTTAGTCGGTAACCTTGATCACACAAAACTTTCTATAACTTTATATTTCAGCATTTACGCTATGTTTAATTGCAAAACTAAAAATGAAAACAAAAATGATTTAGACGCGAGCACAATGGTAAGATTGGTGTGATCTATTGGGTGTGATCGAAAGGTGCCGGTCAATTAAGGACCGAACATCTTGTGAGTTTTTGTTATCCAGCATTTCGCGTGCTAACCACACTAGAGGTATGGGACCTCTCTTGACCTAGTACTTTGGCGTGTATTGGCTCGGGTCGCAGGAGGTCGCAGGAGGATGGAGGTGGGAGCATGGTAGTTGTCCAAAAGCTTTATCCACGAGTGGGTAGTTGTCTTTCGGCTTTACCATGTAAGCGTATGGATTTCTATCCATACGAGCGGCTCGTAGTTAATACACAATATTGGAAAAAGTCTCGTAGGACTTAGTGTGCGGCATACCTTCGAAGTGTGCTTTGGCTTAAAGGCGATGCGAGGTGTGGGTACGATGGTACACCTGCAGGGTTAAAACTATTCGAATAGCCTCGTCCTAGGTGATGGACACGCTTGGGTAAGCTTATCGAGAGTTAGACTACAACATTTAAATTAAAACTTGATGGGTGGTACGAATCTGGGATTCGTGCTATTGTTGTGGTGACTATTGGGATAGTCACTTCTAGGTTGTTTATCTTTCGCTTTTGTTATTATTATCCTTACTGTTATTTCAATCTTAAAAATGAATTGCAAACTTGCCTTTAAAACTGTATTACCTTATTGCAAATGAAAATTGGCTTTATGCAAATGAAACATATGGCCTCCACCAAATAAGCCTGCATGTAGCATATGAACAGGTCTGCTAGTTCACACGTCAGTCTTGCGGGTACAAAGACAATCTTTGTACTCAGGTGCTTTGCTTGATGTTGTTGTTGCAGAGGAAGAAGGTGAGCCTCAGGGGCCTCACTTCTGTGAGCTGTGCTGTCGCTTCGTGGGTGACGACTAGGCTTGGCGGTCCGGTCAGATGCCTTGTGGGTTGAAGGCACACTGATTGGCTTTGTTTATAGCCATCTTATGGCACTTTTGCTTCCGCTGTCGTTCTTGTTATTTGTGTATCTTTTGGGCCGGTCGGCCTGTGTCTGTAATAACCTCTACTATTTGTTTATCTTCCGTTTGGTAGTGTGGTGTTTGGACTCTATGTTTGGAATGGAGTGATGTCTAATTTTGTAACGGGGTGTGTATACTGTTTTCTGGGAAGTATACATATCTCGAGGATCAATTTATTTGATTTGTGATGCTAGGACCGGGTGGTTGGTTAAGCATTACAAGCCAAATAAATTGGGGACCTCACACAGAACATCACCGAGGCAATGGGATTACGACAGCAAAGATCGGCCGCGTCAACATGACGACGCAGGAGCTAGAGAAGTTGACATTGGTGGTGGTGAACAGTGGTACATCGGGTGGCATCACTAGGGTTTTTAGAGGCAGCGTGACAAGGTGGAGCGGATCCGTATGGAGGTAGCGCTATTTATGGGCCTTAGTACTACAAGATGAACATCCCTTTACCAACGCATGTATGCGTTGGTAAAAATCCAAATAAGTGTTGGTACGGTCTATACCAATGCATTTAATATACGTTGCCATTGAGGCTGTTGCGAGGATCTATTACAACAGATAAACAAGCGTTGGTAATAGATATGAAAAGGTGTTGCTACTTCGCAACGGATATAGTCAGGTTGTAACTACACTTGTATGTGTTGGTACTTACCATGCATAGATGACTTTTACTATTTTGACAATAGATATAATTATATTGTCACAACGCATAGAAATGTTGATACTTACCATACACAGGTGACTTTTACTATTTGGTAACAGATATAATTAGGTTGTTGCAACGATTATAAGTGTGTAAAACTTAAAGTAAAAAAATCATTATCGATCGTAGCATTGTAAAAAAGAACACTCATATATTAAAGCGAAATTGTTGCATCACATAGAGAGCCATCCACATAAGATATGATATAAATATTTTGCTTGAACATCATTTCCTAACATAATGAAATCTAAATGTAATGAAAATCGGCTGCCTATGTCACCATTCTCCACCTTCATTCAACATATCATCCATAGCATTATCCATTTATCTTATCAACCTGCAATGAAAAATTAAAGTCCATTAGTGCACCATTAGGAAGGAACAAAATCATAATATTAAAGTAACAAAACTAAAGGAGCAGCGTATTATATTATTTTGATGCTTGACCATGTTTATGAGTTCCAAACAGTAGAGAAGTGAACTAACTTTGTATGCAGCAGAATTTTTCTTTCCATGTTGCGCATTGTCATTGTGGACCAAAGTTTTTTTGTTTTATAATGAAAGACATGTCAGAAGAGTAAAAGTATGCTCAGTGTCCTCCTGAAATCACGAAAAACAAATTGGACAAGAAAAATTAATGTAATTACTAGTAAGTATAAGGTACACTAAAGTTTCACCTCAAAAAACTGCTTTCTCATATAACAATGGAACAACTAACAATAACTATTGCTGTCTAGTAGCACAAGGGAACACAAGTTGGTTCAAAATTAAGCTTGTATATCTTTGGATAGAAAAGCTCAAACTGAAGCTCAAACTTTAACAATATGTGACAGGCAAGACAACCTGAAGGCAGCATATCTAAATAATCTGTTTTTGGCTTCTAACTCAATAATTGTGAAAGAACACCAAATAGCTGACTAGTTGTTTGCTTAATTACTGTATTGTCAAATAAATTTGAGTACCGGATAAAATCAAATGAGGTAAACATGTGAGTACAATAAGTTAATAGCATGTGAAAGTACAATAAGTCAATAACTAAGCAGAAGAAACTCATACGAAGCATTGGTGAGCAAGATACAATACATTTTAAATATTCACATCACCACGGCATTTTCTTATATGTAGGGATTGACCGAGTTGATCTCACGCCTTCGACGACATGCTCGGCCTACAGCCATGTAGTAACTTTAATTTATCTCATCATTCACCATGCATTAAGCTTTAGTTATTTAGCTTCCACACAACCATGGTTGAATGCACGCATAGAAGTATATAAATAGAATGACATGGTGCGCTTATATAAATGATATGGTATCCTTGAGATTATACAAAAAGATTTCCCATAGAACAAGAGGAAAGGACAAATCGAAGTAACATATGTTCAAACAAGAATATATTACATAGGCGGATGGATTTACCTCTTATCACTATGCTCTTCCAAGAAGATATCCTTCAGATGGTAAGTGGGGATCGAAAACCATATAGTGAATATCAATAATAAAGAAAAATTTGAACACGATAAGGCCATTTGTCATTTAGGCAAAACATATAGCACAAAATATTATCACAGATGGGGTAGGAATTATATGCTTGCATAATTAAGCAGGAGGATGTACAGTGTGGCATTGGACTGCCATGCATTAGCAAAAAAAATTGGTAAGGAAAATAATCTCACTACGAAATTTGATGGATACAAATACCAAAAAAAACTTAAAAAAACTAATACAAAATTGTTGCCAGCTAATCACATTATCAAACTTTGACAAGAGAGGGCAAAGCTCGTCCATAAACAAGATCTATTCAGCAAAAGAAAATGAATAATACTGTAAATATTGGAGGAATTTGGTTTACAAAGTTTGAAACTATCAAGAGTAATGAGTAAACAAGGGCATCCATTGTTGACCATACAAAATCAAATAGTTGCATTTGGACAATGTAATGCAAAGTCATCTCAAGTTTTTCACTGGGCTGTGATCTGCTTCTTTGTAGCAAACACCTCATCGTCGCGGCCATGACAATCTGATGTGCATCAGTCAGTCCTCCTCTCCTACAGAAATGTCAGTGTCACTTCTCTGAAGATAGTGTATCAATGAGAAGATTTTGTTTGCATTTAATCAACGGAGGATCATGTTACTGTTTGTAGAATTTCTACCCAACTGTAGGCGCAGTGGCAGATTATAATCAGATAATAGAAGGTTTTGAAAATTCAGAAAAATGACCAATATAGACATGCCTACTGAATATGAATCCGTTTTCAGCTCTCAAGCTTTCATGATTCCAAGAAGCCAACCCAAACAAATCTCAGTCAGAATGATATTTCATCATATCCTAAAGCAAAAGCGAAGGAGTAAATCCTAGACAAAAGAACAGCTGCCGGTGCATGCAGACCAACATGCGCAAACTGCCCATTAGAGTACTTTCTGTACACTGCCCTTGGGAGCAGCAGCATGTGAGCTAAGAAGGACCTTTGTGCACTCCCTGAAAGCATAAGAAAAAGCGTACATATAGTAAGTTCATAGATTCACAATAAACCAGGTTTAGGACTAACGTAAGCTATGAATCCTTAAAACTTAAACCCAATGTCATGACCAAACAAAGAACACCGGCTGATCATGCAATTGGCGAGGGTGATGGTGATTGATAACCTAATCCAGAATTCAGGTTTGTAACATTTTGTTTTGCATCCATTTTGCATAACATATCTAACTTAGAACCATTGATATAAGCAAAAGGAAGCAAGGATGCTTGCCCTGTCATATCTATCTAGCTTTGCGTGTCATGAACCTTAGTTCATAACGGGGTAAACATCCGTCGGAGGGAGGTCGGACGGCGACGACTTGAGGTAGAACGGCGCTAGGTGAAGGAGGGCGCCGATTGGGGAGGAATAGATCTAGAATAGCCGGTCAAGGGAACGACCACAGCTGGACTTTAGGGACTAGGATCTTGTCTATTCATCTTTACTTGCTTCCTTGATAATGGATACATGCTATCCCTTTTATAGGGACGACCCGACTTGACCCCTAAGAAACAATCTCTATGTCTAAGGAAACTTATCTTTAATAGATGGAATATATCTCTAAAGAAGTAAACCCAACTAATAAGGAAACTAACAATTCTTATCTTTATTTCCAATTACTAATGCACCCGCGGACCCGCATGAACAGTGTGTGCTACAGTACCACCCGTACTGTTCACGCACGGTATCGCCCATGACATTACTCTCCTCCTTTCGCGACAGCTCGTCCTCGAGCTGTGGTGGTGGCCATGGCTGAAATCCTTGGTGCCCTATGTTGATGACGTCACGTGGATGAGGATCAACGAAGCTCCAATGGACAACAGTCATGTTGTTGAGTAAGACCCGCTGTTCTTCGCTGGTAGCCTTCAACTTCTCCAAGAGAGATGGTGCAGCACCGAAAGCCATGGTGAGTGGCTCTGATACCAAATGTCATGAACCTTAGTTCATAACGGGGTAAACATCCGTCGGAGGGAGGTCGGACGGCGACGACTTGAGGTAGAACGCGCTAGGTGAAGGAGGCGCGATTGGGGAGGAATAGATCTAGAATAGCCGGTCAAGGGAACGACCACAGCTGGACTTTAGGGAGTAGGATCTTGTCTATTCATCTTTACTTGCTTCCTTGATAATGGATACATGCTATCCCTTTTATAGGGACGACCCGACTTGACCCCTAAGAAACAATCTCTATGTCTAAGGAAACTTATCTTTAATAGATGGAATATATCTCTAAAGAAGTAAACCCAACTAATAAGGAAACTAACAATTCTTATCTTTATTTCCAATTACTAATGCACCCGTGGACCCGCATGAACAGTGTGTGCTACAGTACCACCCGTACTGTTCACGCACGGTATCGCCCATGACATTGCGTTTATTAAAACATTTTGCCGAGCAGATGTCGATAAATCACGTCATGACATTAGGTTTTAACTTAATGGAAAACAAATGGCAAACATTTGGAACAACCTCTTTTCATCCACAACGGTGAGTGTCGAAAATGATAATCGATACGTCTCAAAAGAGAAGATTAGAAAATATTTCATTGGCGACACCGCAAGGCAAACCCAATCATAATGTTTACATTGTGAGTTGCGAGGAAATCTTTGGAGCATCCTATCAAGGAAAACAAAGATTATAATTTGGTTGCACGGTATATCCATTTTATCGAGCATGGCGAGAGCACAAACTCAAAACAACACGTAAGTCCAAACCGACTAAATAATCTTCCAATCGATGAATGCACCTGGTGGCACAACAACTGAACAACTAATAAAACAACCAAATTAGCACAAACCAAATTCCAATTTGCAATCACGAATAACATCATTTTAGATAGCTTGCAAATTTTGCGTGGTGCGGAATATTTTGCACCTTGTACCTAGAATTGATCGCCACGGCGAGTTTCACGGTCACCGGAATTAGTCGGCGTCGCCATCTATTCGCAAGGGTTTCGCCGTGGTGGTGGTGAATTGGTGGACACCGCATGCGTGTCATGGACTCACCGCTCGTGGGCCACCCGCATGCGAATCACCAGAGGATAATGGGGTAGAGATTGAACTGGGATTACGGACGATGGGGCCGCAGAGCGCGCGTGATGGCGGTGGGAGAGGAGCATGTAGGCAATTGTGTATTTGTGTGAGAGATCCGGGGAATGAGGCGGCGGTTGGAGAAGATGCGGAGGTGGGGAGGGAGATATGGCACGAGGCGTGAGGGATCATCACACCGGCGGCGCTTGTGGAGGGGAGGGTTCGACGGGGTGGTTACGGCGGACCGTGGTAGCGAGGAGCAGGGAGAGAAGTGTGGGTGCAGCGGTTGAGCGAGAGGAGGGGGCACAACGGTTGCGCGAGGAGGAAGAAGACGCGCGTGTGATGTGAATCGAGAACTTGAAGACCGAATTCGAGTGAAGTTGAAGTCGAAGAAGAGAGATGCTGTGCGCGACTACTCGGTGAAGCGTTAAGTCGAAGAAACGGTTGAGATGAAGTGTTGCACAGCTATTATGAAGATCTAACACTCTGAATAGAAGATATCCTCTGCTTCCTCTTCTTGAGTAATCATGGCCCTCACTTGCTTATTCATTTTACACTCTTGCTTATGACACGGTGTCATTTCTCATTGCATCCAAACATTTGCCCTCAATCCTTGCGATTGTTTTGGCCTCCGCTTGTGTTGGTAGTTCATTGAGTTGAATTAACATTCTTGTACAAATGTTCCTTTGCTCGCTCCATTGTGAACTTCCTTTGATTTCCTCTAAAGGTACTAGGCTCGATTCTCTTGAATGGGTTGGAATGTTCAAGTCTTTTTGCTACCCAATAAGCATCAACTAGTGTAATTGGATTCTGGAGTTGTGAATGTCCTTGAATATAATCTTTTAGTCCTGCTATAAAACTCCTAATATAGTAATTTTCAGGCAAATAAGGATTGTCTCTCCTGACCAATGCCATTGCCTCTTCAAACAAATCAATGTATGCTGATACCGTGGTCTGCTGCTTTACTGAATGGAAGGCTGCAATCACGTCATACACAGATTGATGAGCGAATCTTTTGCCTATCATGATGCAAAATTGATGCCACGACAGATTGTCAATACTGACTCCTGCTCCTATCCACCAAGTCTCGGCTTTGTCCACCAAGTATAACACTGCAATTTCAACCCTTTGGCTCATCGGAACTCTTGAGATTTCAAAGTACTTGTTGGCTTTCTTTATCCAAGCATCAACTTTATCCCCGCTGAACTCTGGAAATTCCAATTTCGGCCCCCTTGCGAACATTCTATGGTTATAATTATCATGCTGATGGAATCTAGTATCATTATGATTCATCCTCTCTTCCCAATCAGAATGTGCATATTCATTAAAAGTAGGGGAGCTTGTCACCCTAGTGGCCCATCGATGTCAGAATGTGGGTTGATTGGCATTGGACATTGTAATGAACCAAACTTGAGGTTAAGGCCTAAAGGGTAGCACCGCTTGGTTGTGATAGCAGAGGGTACCTGAGTACTCATAAGCACACGAGATGATGGGGGATAGTTACTACCTTCAGCTGCAGACATGCAATAAGGGTTCAGCAGTTCTGGAATCTGTGTGGTGCTTTAGTAGACAGTGGGAGTATTGCTTCTTTTATTGATACTGAGATGGCACTCAAGGCTGGGTGTTCAATTCAAAATAGTCCTGCAGTGAGAGTTGTAGTGGCAAATGGGGATACTCTATGGAGTAAGGAAAAATGTGAGAACTGCAAATATACAATATAGGGAGTGGGGTTTACTGATACCTTCCAAATGTTAGACCTTAAGGGATATGATGTTATATTGGGATTTGATTGGATATACACACACAGTCCAATAGGACTTAATCTCAAGACTAGAGAGTTTTGTGTGAACCACTATGGGCAAAGTAAAGTTATATTCAAGGATGAGACATTGCCTACTGACAATTGCATAGTTGGAGTGGAAAGGTTGCAAAAGTTGATGAAGAAAGGGGTGATAGGAGCAGTGTTATATGCTTGTGAAACCTAGGATGAACCTCACAAATTGGTAACCATTCCTGTGGAGATAGCACCTATCTTGCAAAGGTTCAAGTCAGTGTTTGAGGAACCAAGAGAATTACCTCCTAGTAGAGAATGTGACCATTCAATCCCCTTGAAGACTGAGGAACATCATAATAATCAGAGGTCTTATAGACTACCCTTTTATCAGAAGAATGCTATGGAGGAAATTATCGAACAGTTATTAAACTCTAATACCATTAGACCCAGTGTCAGTCCTTACTCCTCTCCGCTATTTTGGTTAAGAAAAGGATGGAACATGGAGAATGTGCATTGATTATAGGCAACTCAACGCAAACACCATTAAGAACAAGTACCCAATTCCTGTGATAGAGGATCTGTTAGATGAGTTGCATGGGGCTCAAGTCTTTTCAAAAATAGACCTCAGGTCTGGATATCATCAAATTAGAATGAAGGAAGAGGATGTTAAGAAATCAGCTTTCAGCACACATGTGGGACATTATGAATTCATGGTGATGCCCTTTGGGTTAACCAATGCCCCCGCAACATTTCAAGCTTTAATGAATGAAGTTCTATCTCAGTTTTTGAGGAAGTTTGCATTGGTGTTCTTTGATGATATATTAGTATACAGTAAACCAATGGAGGAACATGGACATCACTTAACCAAGGTGTTAGGGGCCCTTAAAAGCAACAACCTCTATGCAAAAATGAGCAAGTGTGCATTTGGCCAGAATCAAGTGGAGTACTTGGGCCATGTCATACATGGGAATGGAGTAGCAACAGATCCTACTAAAATAGTGGCAATAGAAAAATGGCCTATACCTCAGAATGTTACTCAATTAAGGAGTTTTTTGGGTCTCACGGGCTATTATAGAAGGTTCATCCAAAACTATGGGGTTATTTGCAAACCACTGTTTGAAGCTCTTAAGAAGAATACCTTTGTGTGGCAAGAAGCTCAGAATGCAGCTTTTGTGAAGCTAAAAGAAGTGATGACCAGAGCTCCAGTTTTAGCATTACCTGATTACAGCCAACCCTTCATTCTGGAGGCAGATGCAAGTGGGTACGGCATTGGAGCAGTCTTGATGCAACAACACAAACCCATTGCATTCATGAGTAAAGCTTTAGGACCTAAAGCCGCAGCACTCTCAACTTATGACAAAGAAGCAATGGCTATCATTGAAGCTCTCAAGAAGTGGAAGCACTACTTTGCTGGATCCACACTGATTATTAGAACTGACCAACAGAGCTTGAGGTATATCCATGAACAGAGATTAACAGATGGTATACAACACAAATTGTTGATAAAATTGTTGGGATACAACTACAAGGTAGAATATAAAAAAGGTAGGGAGAACAGAGCAGCCGATGCTTTATCTAGAGTGGAAAATGGAGAGCAATGCAATGCTATTTCGGCTGCCATACCAATCTGGGTTACCGAAATACTTAACAACTATGAGCAAGATGACTATTATAAAGATTTGATTATGAAGTTGAGTGTGAGTCCCCAAGCCGAACCTAACTATACACTGAAGGGAGGAATCTTAAGGTATAAGAACAGGGTTGTAGTGGGAGCAAATCCTGAGCTAAGGCAACAATTAATTGTGTCTTGCCACACCTCAGCACTAGGAGGCCATTCTGGGGAAAGAGCAACATATCAGAGATTGAAGCTCATCTTCCATTGGGTTGGAATGAAACAAGTTGTAATCGCATATGTCAAGGAATGTCCAATTTGTCAAAAGAACAAGAGTGAACATACTCCTTATCCCGGGTTGTTACAGCCCCTGCCAGTGCCGGAACAAGCTTGGACTCACATATCAATGGACTTCATTGAAGGTTTACCTAAATCTGAAGGAAAGGATGTGATCTTAGTCATAGTAGACAGATTTACTAAGTATTCACACTTCCTTGCTATGAGTCACCCCTTTACTGTAAATCAAGTTGCACATGAGTTTTTGGAAGGGGTGTATAACTTACATGGGTTACCGGTTGTCATTGTCTCAGATAGAGATAGAATCTTTACAAGTCAATTGTGGTAAGAGTTGTTCAAAGCTTTGGGTGTGAAATTAAGGTTCAGTACAGCTTACCACCCCCAAACGGATGGGCCAACCGAAAGGGTCAATCAATGCCTTGAAGGTTATCTCAGGTGCATGTCATTTGCTAGCCCTAGGAAATGGAAAAACTGGTTGTCATTAGCCGAATGGTGGTACAACACTAGATATCACACTAGTTTGGAGATGACTCCTTTTTAAGCTTTGTATGGATTCTCTCCCCCTATGTTCACTGAAGTTGTGTTACCTGACTCTCCTAATGAAGAGGTGAGAGGCTTGTTACAAAGAAGACAACTAGCTAATCAAGTAATCAAGGAAAATCAAGTTAAATCTCGGGAGAGAATCAGAAGTATGCTAACAAGAGGAGGAAAGAAAGGAGTTTCTTGTGGGAGATATGGTATACCTCAAGATCCACCCTATAGACACACTTCACTCGGTTACATAGATCATTGAAGCTACACCGAAATTCTATGGGCCTTTCGTGTGATTGAGAGGATTGGAATGGTGGCCTACAAGTTATTGTTACTGGAAGGATGTCAATTACACCGTGTGTTCCATGTAAGTCAACTTAAAAGCATCTTGGTCTCAAGGTGATTCCCACCCTAACTCCCTCTTGTCGATGATAATGGAAATGTGAAGGTATATCCAGTGGGTATTTTGGAAAGAAGAATGGTGCCAAGAAACAACGAACCTGTAATTCAATGGTTGATCCAGTGGATTAATCTACCACTTGAAGCGACTACTTGGGAGGATGCGACTTCATTTTCGATTTTTCCTGATTTTCATTCTTGAGGACAAGAATACTCAAGGGGAGGAGGTTGACAGAATCAAGAACTTGAAGACTAAATTCGAGTGAAGTTGAAGTCCAAGAAGAGAGATGCTCAGCGCTGACTACTCAGTGAAGCGTTAAGTCAGAAGAAACGGTTGAGATAAAGTGTTGCACAGCTATTATGAAGATCTAACACTCCAGAATAGAAGATATAATCACTATTGCAATCCGACATGAAAACACTGTTACTTGTTAGGAGTTTCTGCTAATGAACACTTATGTTTAAGTACTTTTGGCTGAGCAGTATAAGCCAGCTGTGATCCTTTGTAAGGTTTATCCAGACATTATGCAAGTAAAAACCCTAGCCGCCTCATCCCATAGTTCCTCTATTCCTCACCTTATTCTTTCTCTGTCTCAACTCATCCCCCGATTCAACTGAATCCCACTGAATATTGTTGTTTGTCTTGAAGTCCTGACACCGTGACCGCTAGCCGCTGGACGGGGGAGAAAGGATGGGAGGAGTGGGGTGGCGGGGCGGCGTCGGCGAGGTCAGAGCGACCCGATGCGGCGTAGGCGTAGAGAGAGGGGAGAGGGAGGCGGGTGGCGCGATTGGGGAGCGTGTGAGAGAGAGAGAGGGGGGGGGGGGTGGGCGGCGCAGGTGAGGACTGGGGAGCGTGAGAGAGGGGAAATGAAGGGCGGCATGGGCGCTAGGTTGCTTCTCGCGCGACGTGGTCTGGGGCTCGGTATTTCGCCGATCCAACGGACGAAAGAGGATGGGAGTACGGACGATAACTAACTTCAAATTTTAGGTAGTAAAGAATGAGTCTTCTGTAACGTCTATACTTTCTCTGGCGAGATTTATGTTGCTATATGCATGCTTTTGTTATGGTGACCCGAACACTAAGGACGGCGCACGTGAAATCCGTGGCAGTTATGTGCTGTGGGCAGTGGTGCAACTAATTGGATGGCCCCGGAGGAGGAGGTTGTGGTGGCTCAACCGGGTTGGTGGCATGTCCCGGCTAGGGTTAGGCTTTACAGGGTGGCTGAGCTGGTTTGTGAGGGAGGATTGGCTTTGGCCCAAGAGAGGAGGCGGGTCAGTAGTGATGTGCTGGGGAAGGACATGGGTTACGGTCTGAAGTAGTGGTAGGAATGGTTTGAACCAACCCGACCCTCCCCTGCCCCGTCTGCCCCACAACATCCCTTGGATGTCCATGTCCAACCCCAAGAGGAAAACAAAGGAAGAATGTCTAGATCCATTGGATCTTTAGGGTCAATCCCTTTTAGCTGCCCACCACATTACAGCAAGCAAGAGGCATGGTCTATACCAAGCATCCAAACGGTCAGAGTTCGAATTGGAGGTAGTGGCGACGGCGGTTGGAGTGCGATAGCCTGCGGCTGAGCTTGAGGGTGGCAATGACCAAAGTCAAGGTAGGCAACCGGAGCTTGAGGGTGGCGGCAGCCGTAGCTCATGGACTCGCTGGAGAAGGATGACAAGTTATGGCGGTCATAGATCTGGAGTAGTAAACAGGGATCCTAGAGCAAGGGGTAGGTAGCACCAGATCCATACAACGGCGGTGACGATGAGGAAGAAGTTGTCGTGGTGCCACCAACGCCAGGAAGAAGAGGGCGGCCCAATCTAGGTGACCCTGATCTAGATGGCGGTTGTTCAAGGACATTGTGGCGACTGAAGCTGATGATGGGGGTAGCGGTCGGAGCTGAGGATGAAGGTGGTGGCCGAAGCTAACGATGGCTATGATGCGTCGTGGTGGAGGATGAAGGTGACGATGGCGGGACATTGGGATTGAAGTGGTGATGTTTCAGGGTAGAGGATCATGACGGCGCGAGCAGAGGCGTCGCTACTAAAACAAGGATGACGATATGTTCAGTTCGATCCACTTGAACCCCAGGAACAAATAGGTTTTGAACCTATTGAACTGAGTCTTTTATTGGCCTATAGCCCATACTGCTAGAATTTTCTAACTTGTTCGGTGCCCCAATGGATCAAGCCAAACCACTCCCACCCCTAGTCCAAAGGGAGAGAGAGAAGGGAAAGTGGGACGAAGGAATTAAGCCCACAGAAGAAAAATAATTTAGAAATGATTTTTGATTTTAAGAAAAGCCTAAAAATTCAAATGTGCCGAAATAAATACCAAACCAACTCAGTAAATTCCAAGAAAATACAAGGGAGCATATTTGAATATGCTAAACTCAAATAAATTAGTTTTGGGTTTAATTGAAGTTTGAATTATTCATATTAAATCGTTTTAATTTCAAAAAATCCCAATTAAGCTTTATTTAATTCTAAAAAGAGGTGAAAATTTTGGAAAACCTAATTTAAAGAAAATATTTTAAAAATCTTGAAAATTGGGATGCTACACCCACCGGCCCAGCCAGTACCCAAGCACATTCCATATGCAGGCCATTATTCCTATATATCATGGTCTTTGCAGCCCAGATGTCAAACAAGGAAACCCAGTGGGCCCACAAATCTTCCCTCAAAAAAGGTACGTACGTCTGAACAATTGAACATGCAATGTACCAAGCTAGACTTTCTGAGAAATTGAAGGCACGCTTACTCTTGTCACCGAGAGAAAAGTGCGATTCAAGGGTCGCCTCGTCGACTCCAGGAGCCTCGATCGGTTGCCGAGATTCCATAATTTCACCATTGTTGTTTGCATGTTCTCTCAAAGTCAATATATAAATTTCTAAACATATGTTTACATTAGCTAGAACGAAGTTCAATTGTGTCCATTTTCAGGGATAGACCAACACTACAGTTGTTAGTGGGTACAGGCCCCAAATATGTATGGGTTCTAGATGAAATGGTCCATTCAAAACAACAACAAAAATCCTACTGGCCCAGCCGAGTGCCCTAACCACATTCCATATGCAGGCCACAGCCAGTTATTGCTATATTTCTTGGTCTTTGCAGCCCACATGTCCAACACGGAAATCCAGTGGCCCACAAATCTTTCCTCAAAAATGGTACGTACGTCTGAACAACTGAACAGGCGCCAAAACAGATTAGTCCGTGTTCGTGAAAATTCGAACAGTTTAGACGCATTGGATGGGTGCTTTAGTTCGCATGGCTCTTTTCATGAAAATCCGTAGCCTGGGTTAGGGTCTACATAAATTAATATCATTCGAATGATTTTGGGAGTAAAAATCAGTCAAAAATTTACACCGTTGAATATCAATCCAACGGATCCAGCTTCTTCCCCCATTTCTATAGCCCTAACCAAGTTCTCCTCCCTCCTAACTACACCCTGCCACATCCTACCTGCACCACCCCCGCCACCACCGACGCGTCGGCACCCTACCGTCTCCTTGGTGAGCCTCTGCCGCCTCCCTCCGTGGCTCCTCCTTCCTCGCAAGCCTTCATTGCCCGGCTCCTCCTCCCCACCTCCTTCTCCCTCGGCACCGGCCTTCTTCTTCGTCTTCGGCGACTCAACCTCCGGCAACCGTTGCCGTCACCTCTGAAGCATTCAACGGGGCATGTGCTCCTCGGAGGGGCATTCGGCGGTGGCGGTGGCGCTCGCCGAAGACGAGGAAGATGGAACCCCTGAGCATGAATCTCCAAGCACATCAAATGGTTAGAAATTCGAAAGATTTCCACAAAAATAATCATGGGCTGATGTACTATAGCAATTATGTAGACTCAGTATAATGGTAAACAAGCAACAGACGAGATTTATTTAAATTTGCTTTCAAACAACATCAAGCAACATCTATTAAGGGAAGACAAGCGGCGGTGATGGGGAGGCAATCGGATCGACGAGCATGTTACGGAATTGATGGGGCACCTCGCCTTACTTCAAGGAGGCCAAGGTGGTCATCTTGGAGGATGAGAGTGACACGGATCTTACCCATCCGGATTAGGGTTGTCATCGGAAGGTCCTCGCGCTAATGTTCTCCATATGCGGACCAACAAATTGGCACCGAGGCCGGCATGGGGCAATTCAAGGGCTTGGTGATGAGCTCCGCGGTGACAACACTTTCGTGGTGGAGTTCGCCTCGCAGTAGATAGAACTTGTGTGTTGGAGGATCTCCTCGCATGGTCGGCACACATAGTCCCGCTCTGTGTCTATGATTTAAATCTTAAGCCCTCCGAGTTGTTCTTCAATAAGATGGCTTATGGGTTAGAATCATGAACCTACAACTTGGATGGATGATCGAGGATGGGTAAGACACTTGCGAGCAGTCGACGATGCGAAGAATATAGATGTGGATGTGCAAGGGCACCGCCACTACTACAAAAAGACTAATACTAGATGCCTCATCACACACGGTTTACCAAAACCGCCAAGATAAATACAATCACGCACGGTTGTAGTTTAGCGACCGTCAGACATCGTCGTGCTAAAAACTGCTTGTGAAGAGGTAATATCACGCATAGATTCATGTTGAAAACCGCCTATAAAGTATCATAAACGGTTCTTAACAAGAACCATCTATGATATTACTAAATATCACAAACGGGTTTTTATTAAGATCGATCGACTTTTCGACCACCTTGAAGTCATATTCCATGGATTTTGTTCTTTCCACGGTGGTCTAAAAGTCAATTTATTCTATGAATTTCGCCTTACTATAGAAGAATCCGTGCAATATGAGTTCACACCGATCATAAAAAGCTTTGAAAATAGAAATATCATCTCACTTTCTTTTAAACGACCATAGTTCATCATCTACTCGTACCAGAAGGCTGTTTGGAGATGAGAACTTTAAGAAGGAATGGAAGTAAGAATGATGGGGAGTTTGTGAGTGATTTTTTCTTAGTTGGTTATTTATAAGCTAACAACTTGTGGTAAGATTAAACGAATAAAGACAGAAGACCGACGGATAGGATTTATTAGAATCTGATCCTAATAAATCGTTGAAAACCAAAAAATCACCATCTTTTCGGGAATTGTTTTTCATAAATATGGTTGTCGCTCCTTTTCCTATCTTCACGAAAGTAATTAACTCATCACAGATAGTTTTGAACAAGAACCATTTGTGATATTACTAAATAATACAGATGGTTTTTTCTTAAAATCATATGTGACACTTCCATCATCCCAATTGTTCGTTTAAATGCACCAATGTCGCTACAACTCCTAATGTATCGACACTATTCTCCTACGCTAGCTTTAGTACTTGTTTTATAAATAGATACCGGCTTCCGAAAGGGATTTCTCACACACCTCTTTCTTCAAACTACACCGGTCGAAGACACTTTTCCCTCCTTGATCCCCTTTCTCCACAAACTCCAAATGGCTTCCTCTCGTGCGATCAGATTGGCCTCTATTGTGCTTGTCTACTCACATCTCTAGTTGCAACCTGGCCCAAGTCACGGACAAGCCTTCCATTTACAATGTCATCCGCTCTAGGCCCTCCGATCTACTAGAGACTATAGTGGTCATCATCCGTCGATCGAGCTCCTTCTCCGTTGGACCAATGCGAGGTCTCTCGCATCCGCGAGTAAACCTCATCATGGAGATCGCCCTGGAACTACTTGGTTTGCACCGAGGATGCAACCCCAGAGTCGAGGACAACATCCGAATGGCGTGAGAGCGGGTCAACCTCGCCGAGACAAGAGACCAGGTTGATGGCCTTTGGGCTATCATGGATTACGAGTCCGAACGACTACACGCGAATGGAGCATGCAAGATAGCAGGTGGAGGTGTTTGATCGATAGTCGCTAATCCCGCCACCATCAAGTCGAGGAGAAGGCTTATGAAGATTTGAAGGCTAAGATAGGATCACCGATCCTTTTTATCGCCTCGATGTAAAACCGTCTTTTTATCATCCCGCCACCATGTATCAAGTCGATGGTCTTTTGTGTTGGGACCCAAAAATACAATTCGACCCTCTTGTATAATCGCACTAGTCCAGATCACACTAGTGCACACAAGGGCAGATTGATGAAATATCATTTTCATATACAAAGATGACTAATAAATAGGCAAATAACAATAAATATCGAGTAAAACCTTAAGGTCAAAGCTTACAATTAATGCCTCGTATGCTTAATAGCTCAATGAAGTCGCAGCTGAACGAAATGGAATAACTTCGTGAAGCCCATCCATATGCCCACAGCAATCAGGTACGGGGGTGCACGACCTAATTCTCTCGATCCTCAAGTAGACCTTGTTGATCGACGATTCCTCCATTTCGTAGATTTGGACACAAGTTTTACAACAAGCGTGAGTACACAACCGCACTGCAAATCATACCACATAATGCAATTTATAGATGCAGGCTTATTCCAAAAGAAAAGGCTTATGTGGTTCTTTTGTGTAAAAGCAACATTTGCAATTGAATACAGTAATAGATTGAAAGCATAATTCAAAACAAATAGATAATATTAATTTAACAGTTGTTTTCACAAAGACACAAAGCTAAACAGATTATTTCACATAGCCACATGACTTAGATCACATAGCTCTCATCCCCAAACATTTTATGAAAACTACCGCTCATGTGAAATCCCCGAGCATATCCATGACCGCGGACGCAGCTATTCAAATAGATTGATTTAACACTCTGCAGAGGTTGTACACTTTACCCACAAGATACAACTAGTGTAGCAAGCACCAATAGTAACAAAACAGTTCGAAAACTTCATCTCAAACATTGACATCCCCGATGTGCTTTCCCGCTAGACCAGCTCACAAAGAAATAGTATAACACACACCGCTGGACAGGGATGCGGCGAATCGTCCCGCGATGCAACTACCAAGTAGTCACACCTCCACCTTGTCACAAAGCCTAACCTATCCACCTGGACATCAATGCCGAGAATCCATAACTTACTAAGTTAGGCCCGCCCCATACCGCATATGTGGTCGCACAAGAAGGCTCACCAATGGCGCACAAAGTTAAGTCCTTAATTGACCAAAGTAAGACTTCCATGTTCTAACTAGATCACAAAGATTAACATTCCCATTCACAAAGTCCACCATATCACACAAAGATCCACCACTTGCCCTACCCAAATCCTTTACCACCCAGTTGGTTTTGGTGCAACACATGCTATCACAAGTAACAAAGACATAGCACACAGCTTTACACAAAGTTCCATAGTCACTTAGTCAAATTTAATATTTGCAACTTACATGAGATGTGAGACTCAGAGCATGGCTAAGCAATTGTACTGTGATCTAACCAACCCACGTTGGTAATACCATAGCACCAACTAAATATGAACCAATCTAGGGTGACAAAAGATTATGACATACAATAGACAAAGTGGATATAACAAATTGGATTAATAGCTAAACCCAAAAGCATTTAAATAATTACTTAAAGTAAATGCAATAATTTGAATCAAAGTAATTTTGAAAACTGGGATTCAATATGATCAAAGATATAACTTGCCTTGCTATAGCAATGATGATTTTATTTTATCTTCAATCTTCTACTTGCTTGATCTTCAGTCCAGGACTTCGGCGTTTAACGAGAAAGAAAGCGCAAAACAAACTAAATTCAAAAATACAAATAAAATAAACTCCAAATTGAAATTGAATGGTACTGAAGGTAGTTATTGAATTTAGATGAATTTAGGAAGTTGAACGGGTTCAACTAAATCGGATGAAGAAGATATGGCTCTAAGATTGGAATTCATATGAAATGATGAAAAGTTTCTATAGAATATTCTCATAATAGAATATTCCGAAAATATTAGAAAAAGAATGAGTGTATAATAGGTGGGACCAACTGGTATTTATGGATTTCTAGAATTAAAATAATTCCAGAAATAAGGTAGAGAGAGTGACAAGTGGGACCAATAAGATAAAAGGATTTTCAAGAATTAAATTAATTCCCGAAAAAAGGATTAGGGGTTGACATGTGGGTCACTAGTCTATGGACCAGGTCCACAGAGATAAGCTAGTCCACGGTGGACCAAGCTTATGAACTAGGGTTTGACCAAGGTTGATTGACATACGGGACCCACATGTAAGTGAGAGAAATAATTAGTATTTTTAGTTAGGAGGATGACATGTGGGGTCGATATGTAAGAGATAGATATATATATATATATATATATATATATATATATATAGTATATGGCTTGAATTGTTTGGATGACAAGTGGGGACCACTCATCAGGGAAAGGAAAGAAATACCAAGGAACCTGGGTTGCTTACGTAGGTCCAGAGAGGATGCAAGGCGTCAGCTTAGTTGCATGCACATGAAGGCATTAACATAGCAAAGAGATGACAAGATTTTTGGTACTGAGAAGGTAAAACAAAAAATAAAGAAATATGTTTGATGTGTATGATTGGTTCACACATGAGAGAAGGTAGACCAGAGAAGAAACATGGCTAGTGACCACGCATAGAGCTCCGGGCCGCTCATGCCGGCATGAAGGTCCGAGATTTCGCAAGAATTAGTGCCGGATGACAAAGCGATGAATAAAGAATAGAGAATTAATACAAGGGAAATTTAGATGATGCATGGCCTATTCATCAGACAAAGAACCAACCAAGAGGATTATACATAGATAAAGACAAGGAACCAAACTGTAACCAAAACTCACGTGATCAAATTCAGACATGAACAAAGGCACAGTGCTCATTCATGCAAGAACACCCCATCTCAAAGATTGAGCCCGAATGCTACTAAAATTAAATTAGACTAAACTAAACTAAGACCAATTACAAATTTTCGGCAAAACCTCCTTTGTATAGTCAACAATACCGAGGTTCCAACAATTAATCATGACACTTATCAATATCTTCATAATCAAGGTTACACAAGCTTGCAAGATGATCGAATAAACAAAATCCAGACTTGCTATTCTCATTATCACAATTAACATAAATACTCAAAACCATCTATGAGTGATTCTCAAACAGTTTACTTAATCTTGATGTGTAATTGAATGGCAAACGCCTTATGGTCGTGAGGTAGTGAGTGCATCCAACATCTACTCCCTCCCACGCATGTCGCTCCTACCAGCTTGTACCTAAAACATATCAAAGCAAGGGTGAGCCCAAAGACTCAGCAAGTATCAACAAGGCTATAAACAAGAACACAAGCATAGCAACAATGATCCACAATAACGTTACACTAATCATAGCTTTCATACTCATGGAATGCGATCAATGCAATGCACCTTTGAACTTTATCTCTTTCGCATTTTACCGTAATGCGGGTATACATCCGTCGATGTATACCCTTGCTCGCGTCCCCTCCGCACAGGGACCAAGAGCCTATACACCACATGTATAGGGACCTTTGCCCATCATCTCTATGATGGGGACTTCTTTATTCATTGCCCACATTCCACGAATGTGGGGACCTCAAGCCCGCCATCTACATGACGGGACCTCGAACATGCATAGTCACCACGTGACCAATCCTCCAATATGATTGCATGATGCACATGAACAAAACTTCAAACCATCATACATATGGATTCACAACAACGACGTGCATGAATAAACTTATTCATACTTCTAGCATTCCTCATCATTGACATTCTTAGCATTCTAGTATCCATGAATAGCACATATATTCATAATACTAGCAAACATGAACAATCCTTCATGAATAATAATTAATAATATCTCAAATATTTACCATCCTTAATCATACATGTCACACTATCAACCTTGCATGGTTAGTACGCATCAAAGTACTAGCACCTTCTATCAAACATTCATACATATTCTCTCAATCGAGTACTTGCATTCACTAGGATAAAATTGGAACTCATCACAATAACATCAACTTTAACCATAACTAGCATTCATCAAGATAAATGGAAACTCATCACATTAACATTCATGCATGGCTATTACGAGCAAAACACAAACACTCTCAGATACAAGCATAAATATGCTATAACCCGAATACTTGCCTCAACTGTGCGAGAACGGTGGACGCAAGAGGGCGCTGCCCCTGGGATCACGCTCCCACCTGAACATAAAGATAACCCCAATCTAAGACCAACATACTGGATCAAAAGCATAAATAACAACACAAACGAACTCGCTAATCTCCTGCCGCTTCCAATCTTCCAATTTCTAGCGATCGCTTGGTGATCACTGCGACAGTCAACTTCTAAAATACATAACTTTCTGATCAGGAGTCCAAATGAGGTGTTCTCAGACTTTCTGGAAAGGTAATTAAATTACCCAAATAAACTTATTTGGGGATCCCTTTTGATTATGCCATCTACAGCCCCTACCAAGCCAAACTACAGAACAACAATTTTCACGTCGGCTTCTCTGGACAGTACACTAAAACCATCATAACTTTTGCTACGAAAATCCAAATCTTGTGTTCTTTATCTCTCTGAAAAGGTATGGAAATTACCTACAATTTTAGTTATATTGAGATCCTCTGATTTCGTCTTTAACTAATAGATTAACTCAGTTTTCTACAGACTGTCAGGATGTTGACAGATTAACCAGACAGCGGCACTAAACAATTCATAACTTTCTAACCGTTAATCGGATTTTGGCGTTCTTGGTGACCACTGAAAGCTAAGAACATTATCTACATAACTCTAGGAGACCAAAACTCCTAATTAGGCCTCTAAACACACGAAACTGACCGCGCAATAATCTGGACAGAACGCGATCTATTAAACCGACGCAAATCAATCTACCAAACGACATCAACCGCAACTATTACGTATCAAACAACGAAGAACACGCGACGTTACCCTTGTAGAATCGCAGCAAGATGATGAACTCTCCCCACGAAGTTGATCTCCTCTCCTTTCTTCACTTGATCGGCAGCAGGGAGCACCGACGGCGAGGAAGGGAGGCACCAATGTAGGGGGGCACCACCATGGAGGAGAGGTGTGCTACAGTAACCGTGCTACAGTGCGGCAGCGCTGTAGCTACAGTACATCTAGGGTTTTCCCCCTTCCTTTTATTGGTGGCCGACCCCTCATGGGCCTCCTGGGCCAAGGCCCAAGGCCCAAGTTGCCGAAAAACTGCAGAAACCCCTTTTTATGTCTAATTTCTCTTTTGAACGCTTTCTTTAGAGAATAAATTGGAGTATTACATTAAAACCCTCTTTCTCCTGCTCAATCGCTTTGCTAAAAGAAATATTCCCCGATTTTAATTATTCTCTCCGATTTAATTTTTGGGGTATTACATTCTACCCTCCTTAAATGCACTCGACCCCGAATTCTATATGTCATCTACTAGCAAAACAACAACAACCCCAACTGAAAATCAAGGACTCTCATCGCAACCAAACGTTACCAACTCGGTACTAAAAGAGTCAAATTCGTAATCAAGATTTATCACGAAAATCTTTCCACCTTCAAATTATAAAATTTGCAAATAAACACCACGATCGCCAAAAGAGAAATCACTCGAATAACCAAATCCATCATTTCTTTATGAATAGATAAGAACCACACAAGCCAACATAAAGTCAAACCTAAATTGCGTAACGACGTCCGTCAAAAACTCATAGCTCATACAAGATCAAGAGAGTGTTTCAAAGATTTGAGGAAACAATCTTTTCTCAATTTTTCCTTTAGAAATAAAATTTCTCTCAACTTTTTGGAATCCCGATTCATCGCACAACACACTAACTCATTACTCTTAACTTGGTGATCTCAACGCCAAACCCAAATCAAACACCTTGTCTACACCTTTGAAACAGACTCGATGATCTCACAAAACATTCTCTAACCGATTTCCTTTATCGATAGAATTCATTTGGATGATGGCGCCGTAAAGTATCCCCAAATTAGATCTTGCACACGATCATACCACTCAACCCTTTGAGAACAAACATCTCGATTTCACATCACACACTCTTCTCAGACTACACCGTAAGGGTGTTATCAACGATCATCCCACTGTTCGCAATCCACCCTTATTCTACTTCCTCTACACATAATCTTTGGGCGACTCAAAGTTCTAGCATAATAATGCAAAGTCCACATTTAACAAGGAAGGTTATTTTCTGTGATTACTACATCACTTTGCCACTTAAACAAGATAAGCTTGTAATACCCCGAATGTTTCTACGGAAGGAGAGTAAACGAAAAAGGGGTTTTTCTGTAATACTCCAACTTATTGTAATGAAGGAAGCAAGTGAAAAGATAAATTAAACTTTAGACGAGGGAAAATCTGCAATTCTTTGACAACTGGCTTGGGCTTTGGCCTAGGAGGCCCATGAGGGCCGCCACTAATAAAAGGAGGGGGAAACCCTAGCCCACCACTGTAGCACGCATTTCTACAGTGTTCCGCCGCCGCTGATGCCGCTACAGCATGCGCGCCTCCTTGCACTCCGCTGCTCTCTCTTGGTGGTGCTCTCCCATTGCCGCTCGGCCAAGGAGAAAGGTGGAGGGAGAGAGGAGAAGAAGAGGAGATGAGCATCTAGCGGGGTATTTCAGCGGCACGCGTGTTCCAAGGGTAACAATTGCCGGTTGTTGTTGTTTGATTAGTCGAGAAGTGAAACCGATTAAATTTGATTAGATCAAAGTCTGTCTGTTGGAAATTCAATTCTGTCCAGTAGTTTGCGCGGCTGTTTTCGCAATCTTAGAGACCGAATCAGAGGATCCCATCTCCTAGAGTATTGTAGTTCTTGTTCTTAGCTTTCGGTGGCCGCCAAGAACACTAAAATCCGACGAACGAGTCAAAAGTTATGATAGATTTATTATCTGCTGTCCAGAATCCTGACGAGAATTAGCAGTCTCTGTATAGGTTGATATATGGCCTAGTTAGAGGGTGATTCAGAGGTCTTGACCATAACAAATTTTGAAGGTGATATCACTAGCTTTCAGGATTGATAAAGAACACCTCATTTGGATTTATAGATCAAAAGTTATGCACTTTTCATTGTGACTATCCAGATTGTAGGTCAGTCTGTCCAGATTGTATGTCAGTTTCTATCTTTAGTTTTGACCCGTGTGCCACTTTTTGTTAAAGGCAAAATATGAATATCGTGCCAACTAGGTTATTGTAGATAATTTCATAACCTTTTCAGATTGTTAAAGAACACTCAATTCGGAGTTGTAGTTTAAAAGTTATGGACGTTTTAGTTCTACTGTTCTAATTGCTCACCAGATTCTGTTCTGCTGTTTCGCTTGACAGTTAGCAATTTAGTTTGGCTGAATTGGGTTATCTCGTCAACTACAAAGTTGTAGATATATTTGTTAAGCTCGTGTAGGATCTGGGCTCATCTCTTTGAAGTCCCAGATCATTAGTTTTGGTCTTTACCGTGCTGCTGTCCAGATGGGATTCAGCTGTTGCTGGAATTTCAGATTTGGGTTATGACTATGTTTTGGGTGTGCAAGAGGGTATTGTAGAATATTAATTCATGTTGGGCTCTATGTTGTTCTTATTTCGGTTACTTAATTGTTTAGGCCGCGAGGATACGGGTTTGGGAGCGCCATCGTTGTTCGCTAACGCGCCGTAACGCGGAAGGCAAGTACTTTGTTGATTTTAAGTCCGTGATTGTGAATGTTTACATGAATATAATGTGACATATTGTGTTACCCGAGATGCCGAATCGTTATGTTCTTTCATTATGTGGAGTATATACGAGAGATGGTATTATCCTGCTCATGTTCATATCATGCATCCTTTTATTCATGTTATGTCCACGGGAGTGGATTGTAAGTCCCACCATTCCAATGTGGGCAGATTTGGACATTGTCATGTCCCGCCCACGGAGTGGATTGAAAGACCCATAAATTCCAAAGATGGGCACGTAAGACCCATCAATTCCAGGATGGGCAGCTTTGGACACCTATATGAAATGTTCTTCATATAGGACTTGGATCCCCGCACTTTGTTAAGGTGCGGGCTTAATGAACACCGACGGGTGTGTCACTCGCTATACCGGTATAAGCATGTGTGCAGTCCATCCTTGAGTACATTCATTCATGCCATGCATTCCTAAGTTTTCATTCGATGTATGCTCATATTCTCTTATGATGATGACTTGTTCATATGTGTGTTATGTCCATTTTACTGTACTTGCTGAGTCGTGGACTCACTCTTGTGTTGTTTGTTTATTTTAGGTAACCCCTGATGTTGGCTCACTTGGGAGGGAGTAGACACGCACTACTTGTTCACATCATCTAATTCATGTTCAAGATTAAATTTAGTTCTATCTTACATTCGTAAATGATGAACTGTAATAATAAATTTATAATTGGTGAAGGAAGGATACCTTCTCCACATTGATGTTGAATTATTACTGCATGTGAACTTTCATTATCAATGAACTGAAATAAATAGATTAGATGGTGAAGGAAGGATACCTTCATCATGTCTTGGTTGTTTTGATACTATCATTAGTTGATTTGATTCAAATTCTTCCGCATTATGGATGTATGTTAGATGTTTTAGGTGACATCTTGGCTTCCGAATAGCCAGGGTGTTACAAAGCTCTTAAGACCAAATCGTAGGAACAACTTAAGAACCAATAAAATCTTTCAACATGTCACTTTGCTCAAACCAACTCAATCACCACATAACTCAAGCGATCCAATTAATCACCTTCGCAAAACTCGAAACACTTCTACAAAATCTAAGTTACGAAAGACGATCAAATTTCTTTATTTCTAAAAGAATCATCACCACACACAAGTCACAATCTCTTGCAGATAATCTTACTAACATCAATAATAATATACTCTGGACATGAATATTTACTATCAACTATTCCATTAGAAAGCCCCCAAAGTTTCACCAATTTGTTTCATACTGCCTTTTCATCCCATCTTCAAAATGAGAGTATACCAAAATCATACAACATCACTACATCAACTTCTTAAGTTTAGAAGGGGTCTACTACCCAATTGAAAAGCTCCTACCAAAACCCTTTCATCAAGGACACAATTTCATCCAATTATTTCACAATCATGTGGGCATAAGCCACCTATTATATCATATCAGTTCAACTATTAGCGATGCTCATTATCAAACTTCAACACACAACAGTTATACGACAACCCTTGTTGTTATCAACTGGCTTCGTTATGAAATCTAGTTGCTACCTACTTTCCTTCCCAAATCACATGGATATTAACAAGCACATATTCAACTATTCCTCCTCACATTGGATTTCGGCCAAAAAAATACACTAAAACTTCAAAAATCGAAATCTTCTATCGATCAAGAGTCTCAACAACACTACAACCAAATTCATCGCGTCATCCTACATAGAACTCCTCCCATAATTTCTAGATCCATCGATATTCAATCCATTCAACCGGTTGTACACAATTCTAATAACTAATCATACTAGGGAATATGTAAATCTGGTATTCCCTCTAATTTTCCTTTCCACACAATTAAATTAATCCATGGGAACCAAAGAACCCAACAAGTTTAACAACCTAAATAGTTTTAATGACCAGACTAGTTTATCAAGGTTCCATACTTCTTGATATCTCTCAATCACTACTCATATATACCGCTCATCAAGAACTAGAAAAGACAACATCATCCTAATCAATTTCACTTCCAAGATTACTAATTAATATTAATTATTCACCATACCAATGACTCAACTTGATACCCATACCATATCAAGTTATTTGATTACAATCTCTGATTTAACCATAACAAGGCATCGTAAAAGGATTTTAGCAATTTCCAATGTAAAAGAGATGCATTAAACTTCATCACTGGAATAATCCAAAAGAAATACATAGAGCCAAAGTTTTCTCATGTTAACAAACTTGCAATGAAACTCATTACCCAAACTTTCAAACGAATACATGAGTCATTCTTTCCAATGAGAAAGAAGAAACAACCATGGAATTATCAAGAATGCCAATTGAGGACGATCACAAGTAGTAAAGACAAACTCAACAAATAAAAACAATACTTGTTTCAGAGAACCATTAGAGACCATTGAAACACAACCATTACCATGAACCACTAACACAAGAGAAAATCATCATCCACCACAAAACAAGAATTTGCAGAGATTTGAGGTCAAGAAGGAAAACAACTTTCTAAAACAACTCACGCTCAACTCCGCAACTATGGTATTCTGGTAACTACTCATTTGTCTACCACGAACGGTGGTAAAACCAGACAAAGTCCAAGGCCACAACCACGGCCTCCACTTCTTAACAACCATTACCGACACGCATAAACAATATAATCAAATATGATTATACATGATCATCTCATGGCAATCATAGAATAGATTCATAGATATAGAATATCATAACATATCATTTCATAGATTATCAACAAGAAAGACAGAGGCAATTCAACAATTGCTCAACAAATAAAACATAACAACAGATAATGCCGAAGCAATGTAATTCCCAACCCCACCTACCGTGCACAGTGTGTCAATTTAATATTTTTCTATTAACCACGGACCTAAAGCCCGCGCTCGATACCAATCAGAACACCCCATCTCAAAGATTGAGCACGGAATGCTACTAAAATTAAATTAGACTAAACTAAACTAAGACCAATTACAAATTTTCAGCAAAACCTCCTTTATATAGTCAACAATACCGAGGTTCCAACAATTAATCATAACACTTATCAATATCTTCATAATCAAGGTTACACAAGCTTGCAAGATGATCGAATAAACAAAATCCAGACTTGCTATTCTCATTATCACAATTAACATAAATACTCAAAACCATCTATGAGTGATTCTCAAACAGTTTACTTAATCTTGATGTGTAATTAAATGACAAACGCCTTATGGTCGTGAGGTAGTGAGTGCATCCAACATCTACTCCCTCCCATGCATGTCGTTTCGCGATTGTACCTAAAACATATCAAAGCAAGGGTGAGCCCAAAGACTCAGCAAGTATCAACAAGGCTATAAACAAGAACACAAGCATAGCAACAATGATCCACAATAACGTTACACTAATCATAGCTTTCATACTCATGGAATGCGATCAATGCAATGCACCTTTTGAACTTTATCTCTTTTCGCATTTTACCGGTAATGCGGGGTATACATCCGTCGATGTATACCCTTGCCTGTGTCCTTTGGCACAGGGACCAAGAGCCTATACACCACATGTATAGGGACCTTTGCCCATCATCTCTATGATGGGGACTTCTTTATTCATTGCCCACATTCCACGAATGTGGGGACCTCAAGCCCGTCATCTACATGACGGGGACCTCAAACATGCATAGTCACCACGTGACCAATCCTCCAATATGATTGCATGATGCACATGAACAAAACTTCAAACCATCATTCATATGGATTCACAACAACGACGTGCATGAATAAACTTATTCATACTTCTAGCATTCCTCATCATTGACATTCTTAGCATTCTAGTATCCATGAATAGCACATATATTCATAATACTAGCAAACATGAACAATCCTTCATGAATAATAATTAATCATATCTCAAATATTTACCATCCTTAATCATACATGTCACACTATCAACCTTGCATGGTTAGTACGCATCAAAGTACTAGCACCTTCTATCAAACATTCATACATATTCTCTCAATCAGAGTACTTGCATTCACTAGGATAAAATTGGAACTCAACCGTGCGAGAACGGTGGACGCGAAGAGGGCGCTGCCCCTGGGATCACGCTCCCACCTGAACATAAAGATAACCCCAATCTAAGACCAACATACTGGATCAAAAGCATAAATAACAACACAAACGAACTCGCTAATCTCCCAAGTGTTTTCCAATCTTCCAATTTCTAGCGATCGCTTTGGTGATCACTGCGGACAGTCAACTTCTAAAATACATAACTTTCTGATCAGGAGTCCAAATGAGGTGTTCTCAGACTTTCTGAAAAGGTAATTAAATTACCCAAATAAACTTAGTTGGGGAGCCCTTTTGATTATGCCATCTACAGCCCCTACCAAGCCAAACTACAGAACAACAATTTTCACGTCGGCTTCTCTGGACAGTACACTAAAACCATCATAACGTTTGCTACGAAAGTCCAAATCTTGCGTTCTTTATCTCTCTGAAAAGGTATGGCAATTACCTACAATTTTCGTTATATTGAGATCCTCTGATTTCGTCTTTCACTAATAGATTAACTCAGTTTTCTACAGACTGTCAGGATGTTGACAGATTAACCAGACAGCGGTACTAAACAATTCATAACTTTCTAACCGTTAATCGGATTTTGGCGTTCTTGGCGACCACTGAAAGCTAAGAACATTATCTACATAACTCTAGGAGACCAAAACTCCTAATTAGGCCTCTAAACACACGAAACTGACTGCGCAATAATCTGGACAGAACGCGATCTATTAAACCGACGCAAATCAATCTACCAAACGACATCAACCGCAACTATTACGTATCAAACAACGAAGAACACGCGACGTTACCCTTGTAGAATCGCAGCAAGATGATGAACTCTCCCCACGGTTGATCTCCTCTCCTTTCTTCACTTGATCGGCAGCAGGAGCACCGACGGCGAGGAAGGGAGGCACCAATGTAGGGGCACCACCATGGAGGAGAGGTGTGCTACAAGAATCGTGCACAAAGTGCGGCAAGACTGTATCTACAGTACATCTAGGGTTTTCCCTTCCTTTTATTGGTGGTCGACCCTCATGGGCCTCTCGGCCAAGGCCCAAGGCCCAAGTTGCCAAAAACCGTAGAAACCCCCTTTTTATGTCTAATTTCTCTTTTGAACGCTTTCTTCAGTAGAATAAATTGGAGTATTACATTAAAACCCTCTTTCTCCTGCTCAATCGCTTTGCTAAAAGAAATATTCCCGATTTTAATTATTCTCTCCGATTTAATTATTCTCTCCGATTTAATTTTTGGGGTATTACACATGCGCACGCGATGGCCTGCGGCCGGAGGCGACGTAGCAGCGGCGAAGGGGCAAAACGGAAAGGAAACGACGAGCCGGACGCGATGGCGTGATCGGATTTTGGAAAAACTCACCGTAGAAGCGAGCAACGCGATGAACACGATTTGGCTTTAATGGCCGATGGTGCTCTGGCGATCTTCGGGTGAAGTTGATGGAACCATGACGTAGAGGGCGACGACGCGAAGCCAACGCCGCAGACGGTTCGGCCGGCGGACGTCGGATGAAGGCGCATTACCGGAGAAGACCTTTGGTTGGAGCTCGGTATTTTGCGGATGGCGACGAAAATAGATTGATTTGAAGGAAACCAAATCAGGGGATTAGAAGAGGAGATCAAGACGGACGCGTGGGCGTAAACGGCTCGCTTTTATATGTACCGTAGAGAAAGATATTGAATTTGAAAGATTTCACCAACACGCATACGCCCCGACTCGGTTGTTCGGGAAGATAAACAAGAAATTGTGAAATACTGTAGCACATGGCAGGAGAGAGAAAATGCTGATTTTTGGAATTAAAATAAAAGGCCAAAAATCAAGGAGATCAAATAAATAGCAAATAAATCCTAAAAAAAATCTCAGAAAATACCCAAAAATTCCTTGAAAGAAAAGGAAGCCAAATAACATAATTTTTTTTATTTATTTAATGTTTAGATTAGTCAAATTAAATATTTTTAATTTAGGAAAATTCCAGATTAGGCATTATTAATTCAAATAAAATTGATAAAAATTTTCTAGGGACCTAAATTACTCAAAAGATTTTTGAAAAGCCAAATTTTGGGACGTTACATTTTGCAAAGTCCCATTGTCTGCAATTTTACTGTTTATTACCGTAGAATTTACTTATTTATTGCGAAGTAGGTACCTCATGTGGTTATTTACCTACGACTCGTTTTAATTAGTTAAGTGCATGGAGAACACCAAAAATGTCACACCCCATGCGAGTAAAAAAATGGTTATTTATTAGAACCTTATCACAGACAGTTCTACTTTAGAATCATCTATGATGTCTAGACCTATTTATATTCGAACTCTAGTGTTTGCCCACGCCCCCACTCAAATAATTAAGTTTCTCCTCGCCGTCGCCTCTTCCTCGAACCCGGCACGCCTCCTCCACTGAGCCTACTGCCTCCTCGAACCCGGCGCCCCTCCTCCTCCGAGCTCGACACACCTCCTCCCCGAATCAAGTGCTCCTCTTCCCCCGAGCTCGGCACCTGTCTCCATGTGACATCGACCCGGTGACCTCACTACCACGTTGACGCCGCCTCCAATACAGCGTCTAGCGTTCTGGAGCTCGACGACAGCCCCAAGCCGGCCTCTGCATCCACAACTATGGCGAGCTTTGCTTGTACCCTATGTCGGCTAGGTGCTACTCCTATTCTCCTCTCACCTCTTCCCTTTACTGGACTAGTATTTCCTAGATGCCCAAATCAAGTAACTAAACATCACAGTGAATGCATGCTAATCAATTAATGGAATTATATTAACAATTATATGCACAGGCATATGGATTTGGCACTGAAACATCATCAACTATATTTGTGTATAAGTGTTGAACTTTCGTGTATTGTAATTAATAGAAGCATGCATATATAGATTGTGTGGTGCACCACATCGCCGAGTTGCATGGACTAGTATTGAATTCATTGGGACCGAGTAGTATTTTGTGTGACTGAAATTTTCAGAAATGAGTATGTGTATGTGTTTTAAAGTTTGTCTGAGTATACTGAAGATAGGAACTATGCTAATGAGTTAACTAAGCAATTTATACCATTTGTCGTGGTGATTACCGATAAACTATATCAATCAGTATGTGGCTTCTTAGGTCATATTTTCCTTGGTCCTTGAGTGTTAACTTTCTCGAGGACACAAATATTTAATCATGCATTAAACCTTTCAGATTGAGAAGTAGGCCATCGTTAATCCTTTTCCCATGATTTATAACTGTGTTGTGTGTTGTGCACTTATGTGCTTTGTGCCCAACTGTACATATCTATTCTAATGACTAGTCGAATGTATGTGTTGGACATATTATTCTATTTGAATGACTTGAAGAATTTACATGTCCAGTATGTTAATTATGTCATTTAAATACTACTGGAATTATGCTTTAATTGTTGTTATTTATGCTGAAATTAACTTTGAATGTTTGCTAAAACTGTATTATTTACAACAATTCAGAAAACCAATTGCCTCATTGTGCCATGAATACAAAACATACATGAGTAATCTTAATTCACCTTTGTCTGTGTAACCGTGTTCATGTCGGTCAAGTTCTCCTCACCTGTGTCCCAGGGTCCTACTATTTCGTTTCTAATCTCTTCTCTATAAAATCTCCAAGTAGTGGCTGCTTGTGCCTTTAAAATCGGCTTCACATACACACACACACATAATTCGTAGTCCCTTGTTAACTTACTTGAGGTCTAAATTCAGCTAGCTACCTCACTCCTTGGCCGTTCATCCTAAACATGCAGGTGAACCATGGCCTTCTTCATCGAACCTAACACACTAGAGTGTGTAATTTGCTCATGCCAATCCTCCAAGTACTTGTAGAATCCTCCTAAACTTGCACTGTGGAATGAAGCAAATCATACACTCTAGTGTGTCAGATAGATGAAGTAGGCCATGGTTCACCCGACGCTAGGATGAATGCCCAAGGAGCAAGCTAGCTAGCTGAATTTAGGCCTCAAGTTAGTTAACAAGGGACTACAAACTATATATATATATGAAGCTAGTTTTAAAGACACAAGCACCATTGCTTAGAGATTTTATAGAGAAAAGACTGTCATAGACAATTCCTTAGGATAAACCATTTGTGATACATCGCCTATCACGGGCGGTTTCGACTACAAATCGCTCGTGATACATCATCTATCACGATGGTTTCATCTACAAACTGTTCGTGATAGTCAACTATCACGATGGTTCTCGAGTTAATAACCGTCAGGATGATCGCATCACGATGATTCAAAAATCATCCGTGATGACCTCAAGTCATTATCGATCCATAAACTCGCACGGCTCACAAAACCATCCGTGATGACCTTTTCGCTAGTAGTGTGTGGGAAGTTTCATGTATGTGCATGTGGATGTGGACGCCGACAAACCTCTCTTGAGGGGCATCACTGTTTACTCAAATCGCAAGAAGATGACGGATTGGTACAATGTCTTGTACGAGCAGCTCCCACTCTATCGCTTCGTAGCCGCGTTTGGGGCATTCTCCTTGGAATGTCCGACATCGGTGTCGGGACCTCGAGTCGCTGGACCCGAGCCCTCGTGTATTCTAAACTAGTCCCATAATCGTAGCTAGTTCATACAATGCAACATTGATAAAATCATATCCATACAACGAGATATCTAAGAAGCGATAATTTAATATTATGTAGTAGCAAAAGGACCTTATGGTCAAGTTTACTGAGTTTGCCATGCAGGCTTAAGATAACAGGTAAACTTGTAGCGGAAATAAACAAACTTGTGGTAGCCATCCGACATGCTCACAGGCAATCGAGTGGAGAACGCATCCTTGTTCGCATAGTCTTTAAGGTATTCATCATAAATATATGTATTCCTTGGTTCTTCCTTTGTGACTGTTCAACAATGGCGCAAAGCCATGAGTATTTAAAGTACTCAGCAAGTCGTAGGAAATATATGTAAATAGTATTCATACAAGGCTTGACAAGGATAGATTTATGGCTATTTTGCATAAAGCAATATTAACAGTAAATACAATAATTAGATTGCAAAGCATAATTTAAAAGATTAATAGATAAGTAAACAAGTTTCTTTGAAACAACTAGTGAACACCCGTTCACTTCTCAACCATTCCAACCAAGCCATTCCAATGTTTTTGAGAAATCTACCCCTTATGTGAAATCACTCGGCATTGTCCATAACCGGGGATACGACTATTCGAATAGTTTTATACTTTGCAGAGGTTGTACAACTTTACCCACATAACACTACTCTAGTTTGTTTGGCATCCGTTGATACCACCGCTCACTACCTTAGGTAAGCAGTCTTTACAAAGTTCTGTTTTGACCCAGTTCTTCTCACTAAGGTTTCGCCACGCCGGCCCCCTCTTGCGCCAAATCATCCACCAAAACATAACCGACTCAAAATATTGCTAATTAGTTGGCCAGGTCTATCCCAGTCTAGATATATGGTGGTATGGTAAGGCCCAGATCAATGGCGCACAAAGTTAAGTCCTTAGTGTCTACTCAGGCGAGGCAACCACATCCCAAAATTCTATTCTTTTACTGCACGATCATTCGTCTGAGTATGAAATCATTTTTTGTTCAACCCGACCAAATGGAAACCCTTACTATGGTACAATAAATTTTTAATAATAGTGGCTCTACCACAATTCCATATATCATTAAGTCAAGATTAATCTTTTATGAATATGTGATCATGAATCCCACGCGACTAAGCATGGATAAGCATATTACACCCCATGTTTGTAGTACAATAATGTCCAACTAGAATTAACCCAACCTATGGTGTCCAAGGATTTATGTCATTCAAGGGTACATGTCAATAGCAATTATACAAGGAGACATAATGACAATTAGATATTTAACTATTCCTGAAAGCATTTATTATAAATTTAGCAACGCATGTTGATATAAATCAATATAGTTTTATAAAATAGGTACGACATGATCAAAAGTCTATGACTTGCCTCCGTTGAAGGCTTGAGTTGCTTTGGTAGATGGTTCTAGGAATTATTCGAAACATCGAAATCTACATGAGCTAAAAGAGCCAAATAAATACGCAAATCCAAATAAAATCCAAAAATTACAAAATTAGTAGCGAAAGAAAGAGGCTGAATTTAGATGAACTAAAAATGGGAATTGATGGAATCGGAGTTCGTATGAAGGAGAACGAATATTTGGAAGTTTACACTCACATGAAATATAGAAATCAGAGGAGATAGAAAAATGCATTGTTGGGCTCATTTTTTTTTTGTTTACAGAGCAAAGGAAATGGGGGATTGACAAGGGGGGACTAGCTAGAGAGATAGATGGAAGAGCAAGGGGGAATTACAAGTGGGCCAAGCTTGTAAGAGACTTAAGCAAATAAAAGAAGAAATGTACAGAGAGCATTTTCCAAAGAACAAAGCACAAGGAGTTGGAGCTTGGGCTCATCGTCAACGTGGGTGAGGGAAAGGGAAGGGCGGCCAGTGAATGAGTAAAATGGAATCCCAGGAGTGAGATGGACCCAAAGGTGGTGGTTGCGTCGCCGGCGGAGGTCCGGTGCGGCGGTGGCATGCAAAATCATGCACGGGGGAATAGTGGCGCCAGTGAACCGGCGATGCAACGAGGGTGATAGAAAGAGCGCCACGTAGAACATGAAGCAACGAATCCAACGATGGTGGTGGCTCGGATAGAGGACCTTCGATGGTGACGCAATCCGGTGGAGAAGGAGCTTCGGCAGTGCACGGCCACCGATGAAATCCAGGCAAACGGGGAGGGGTTAGAGAGTGGGGTTGGTGGCGATTTTAAGAGGGAGGTTGGGACCACGCGGTGCCACCTTATATAGGCAAAGACAACACATGGTTCAATGAGGAACGTGAGCAGGATTCATAGCAATGTACGTGGTTGGTTGCGCATGGGGCTCCGGCTAACCGACGGTGCTTCGAGGAAAAGGAAGAAAGCACAATGTAGAATGTTGCGAGGTGAAGCTAACGATAGTGATGATGTCTCTTGGGATGGTCGATAGCATCGGAAATGATGATGGAAGGCAGTTTGGCTAGCGACGGTAAAAACTCGATTGTGGAGAAAAGAAGACGAGAGAGTGGGGCGAATTTGGGGGATGGGAGGAGGTAGCTGAGGGGCTTGCCGTGACGTGCTTGGTGTGGCAAGAGAGTGACTGAAAAGGGAGAATGGAGAATGGGGGTGGCAGAGGGTAGGGCATGGGAGGAAGAAGAATCCTGCCCAGGCATGGGCAAGCAATGGCTAGCATGGGCACTGGAAGGCTTGGGAAGAGACAAGAAAAGAAAGAAAGAGGCGCTCAGGAAGATAACTACGAAAAGGAGGAGAGAGAAAAATGGAAAGACAAAAAAGACAGAAAATCCAAAAAAATAAAATAATTCAAAAAATCCAAGAAAATTTTATAAAATACTTTGGAACCTAAATAGACCAAATAAAATAATTTTAGATTTTTAACTTTATTTTAGACAATTAAAATGTTTTCCTTTAGAAATTCATTTTAAGCTTTAAATTAAACCGATAAAATCCAAATGATTATTTTTATTTTTAAAGATTCAAAATGAATCCACACTTTAAATGAAATAATTTAAATTAAATTTTACCACAAATAAAATTATTTTTGGGAACTTGGAAAATCCAATAAACTCATTTTGAATTTAATTAAGGTTTGATTAAATCATTTAAAATGTTTTCATTTTATGAAGTTTTATTTTAATATTTACTTAATTCAATAAAATGCGATGGTTCATTTTATTTCTAAAGCTATTAAAAAGACAAGTGAAATATGGGCAAGTGAAAAAATACAAAGAACTCCACAAAAAAAAGTTGGGTCTTGGAAAAGGAAATCCAAGATAAAACCAGAAAATCAAAATAAAACAATTTTTATTTAGTCGTGGTTTGATTTACTCATGTTAAATTGTTTTTATTTCAAATCTCCAAAGCTTTAACATGTGAGACCCGGTTTATTAAGCTTGTAATACTTAACCATCCAAGTGGCTCTAGTATCACAAACAAAATAACCCGTGCCTCGATGGACATGTGCTTCCAGAAAATGCAAGATGATACATCTTTTCAAAGGTATGCATCAATTCCACACATCAATATAACAAGTCTAGCAAAAGACATACATAAATAGTAAGTTATTACAGACATGTACTGACCGACCAAATGACAAGTATAAAGTATCAGCGGAAGCAAAAGGTGCCATAAGATGGCTTAAACCAAAAGACGACCGGTTAGCCACATAACATCACAGGGCAACCGACCGGACCACCAAGCTAGTCGCCCCACACACTGCCACAGCACAACTCACAAAAGTGAGGCCCTTCGGGCTCACCTTCTTCCTCTGCACACAACAAGCAATGCAGATGAGTACAATAATGTACTCGCAAGACTTACGAGTAACAAGCCTATACATAGCTACATGAAAGCTGTGTCAAAGGGAATTGGTTATATGATGATTTGCACGCATAAATCAATTTTCATTTGCAATAATGTAATAGATTGAAAGCAATTTAACAAATCAGTTTTTAAGCATTGAAATAACAATGAGTAACAATAATTATCAAGTAACCACCTAGAAGTGACTAACCCGAAAGCCACCACACATAACATGAATCCCGATTCATACCAATTCATCAAGTTTTAATTTAAAATATTGTAGTCTAACTCTTGAAAAGCTTACCCAAGCGTGTCCATAACCTAAGACGAGGCTATTCGAATAGTTTTAAACCCTGCAGGGGTGTACTAATGTACCTACACTTCAGACCGCCTTTAAGCCACATGATTTAGCACACTTCCAAAGGTATACCGGCACAGCTAAGTCCTACGAGACATTTTCTATATTGTGTATCAACTACGAGTCGCTCGTATGGACAGCGATCCATACGCTACATTGTAAAGCCGAAAAGACAACTACCCCTCGGGGTAAAGCTGTTCGGGCAACTACAATGCTCCCACACGTAACCATCTCATTTTACCACAACACAACACACACACGCCCTCCTGTGACTCGTAGCCAACACACGCCAAAGTAGAGTCAAGAGAGGTCCTATTCCCTCTAGTGTGGTTAGCACGCATAAATTGCCTGGATAACAGGTACTCACAAGATGTTCGGTCCTTAATTGACTCGGGCACCATTCCAGTCACACCCAAAAGTCACACCATCTTACCATTGTGCCCAAGTCCAAATTGCTTTGTTTTCAGTTTTAGTTTTGCAATTTAAACATAGCACAAGGCTGAAATATAGAGATCATAATAAGTTTATGTGCTCAAGGTTATCGACAAGTCGATAACCGCCCATTTCTACCGATAGCTAAGCATGGCTAAGCAACAAACTCGTAAACTACTAAGTGATAAGGGTTCATCCAACGATCCCAAAATCATAGCAAGATAAACCTAGGCTCCGTTATCGATAATGCATCTACTGGGTTAACTATCGACAATAGTTAAAACAACATAGCAATGCATACATAGAATTTGCAAACAATAGATTAGAATTTGAAAATAGGAGGAACAACATGATCAAATGATGTTACCTTTGTGGAGGGCGTGGTCCGTCACTGTGGATCGATTCAATATCAATATTATCCCGGGACCTAACGCAAAAAGGCAATAAAACCAATAAGAACGAAGAACACCAAATAAAATTCAATAGCAAAATTCATCCAAATCTCGTGAAATTTATACAACAGTTAGGGGATGATTTTAGACAATTTTAGGAACAAGAATCATGCAATTTGGATTTAGTAAGAAAATGTTATAACTAAAATACACTCTCTCAGTCTATTAAATCAACTAAATTAATTACTGGTGCTGTTTATGGCACAAAATTCTATAATGATCTAAGGTCTGAAATTTTTACAGCGGGTAGAAAATGACATCCTAAGAACAGCAAAGTTGGGTTTACTAAATTTGGAGTTATAATGATTTACTTATGATTTTTCTAAGTTGCAAACCTAACACATGTTACTTTACAGAAATAAAACTATGATCAAAACCTATTTCATATTAAAGTTTGCTAACAGAGGAATTTATCAAAATTGAGTTTGCACAATTTGGAGTTACAGTAAAAGATATGCATTTTACAAGTCTTAATTCTATTTCGGAATATTTTAAAATGGCTGATATCGTTCTTATAGTTTGCAAAAATTTTACATTGTGAAACATGTCTAAAAGCATTTTTAGATTAAACTCTATTTAATCTAGAATTTAACCTCACTGGAATCATTTAAAAAGGATTTAAATTGATTTAATTACGAGTTTCTAAAGTTTAATGCAATTTTTAGTAGATAAATAAAGGCTTACCGAGAAATAAACTAACTTAACATAAATAAACGACATGGACGAACGAGGACCTTAGATGTGAAATCTAACGGCCCACGCGCGCTGGGAATAGCGCTCGCGCGCGATCCTAAAAGGAAGCCATTGTTGGATCTAGATCCAACGACCCACAAGAATTGGGCCGATCAGGGAACGCGAATGCTTCGGAGGACCATAGCCGCAGATCTAAAGATGAGCGACTTCGAGCACCGTTCCCTTCGGGAGGCCCGAACAGCACACGCATCTCATCCGCAGATCTAAAGATGGACGGCTTAGGAGTCTTGGGACGATTGGGGACCCGAAAGTCCCACAGATCTGGGCCGAAGATCTAAAAATCGACGGTCCACAATCTCTGCAGTGCTACTCTTTTACACACGAGGGATTTAAACGCACCACGAGGATTAAAGATGCGGGCCCACACGCCAGTGAGACAAAGGGTCAATTAGGACAACAATTAATTACTAACTTCAATGATTAGCGACGATTAGCAATTAATGCCCCCGGATTTGTCCTAACGACCTTGTTACTGTGGTCTAAGGCCTACAGGCCCACTTGTCAGTGACTTAGAGAGTCATTCCGACAGCCACTTAACGATTTCATTAATTATCAAATGATTTATTATTAATGATGTCTTAACAAGGTTAAATAGCGCCAACCGGGGGGTTTTTAGAGGCTAGGCCCACTGGTCAGTGGCACAGTGGACCAGCTAAAGACAGATTAATTACTCCCAATGATTACCAATGATTAAGGCATTAAATGTGTCTTAACGACAATGGCACTGAGGAGGTTCTCCCGTCCGGAAAAATCGAGCGGAGAGAGGGGCTCGTCGCCGGCGGCTCCGGCCACAGCGGCGCAACCTTAAGACTAAAATGGGTTCGCAATAGTCTTGCGATCCCGATGGTGGTGACCTCGCCAGCGGCGAAGGTCTAAAACGCCGGCTAGCTAGAAAACAAGATAGTGACACTAATCTACCAAAGCGAAAATGCACAAAGCGCATGACCCAAAGAAGCGTGTGCCAAGCACCTAGGGACTAAATAGAATCTACCTCAACCGAGAAGGGCTTCAAAAGATAGCCGGAGAGCTTTGACAGAGAAAGAACCCGCCGGAGTTGAAGAAGATGATATGAACATGACAACCTGAGCAAAATGAAACACCACTGGGTGGTCATAATAGCTTCATTATAGCTCATAGAAGCTTCATGAGCAAATAATTGAGAAATGAAACACTCACCGGAGCTGAAGAAGAAAAGGGGTAGAATCGGCCGAAATGATCCAAACTTAAAATTGGTCAATTCGTGTGAATGATTCCCAAAATTAAGTTAGGGGAAATGAATATGGAGCTAAAGAGCTCAAAAGGGCATAAAGAGATTTGAAGAAGAACCACTGAAGCACCAAGATCCTCAATTGAGCTCCACGGCCATTAATGGCGATTTTGGGAATTTCAGTGGTTTTGAGCTCCTCAAGGGTTGGGAAGCTAAATGGTGTGACAAGGGAGCTCAGAGAGAGTTTTGGAAAGCTTCATATAGATGGTGGAACTAGGGTTTGCTAAAATGAAGCTCTCGGGTGAGTTTGGCTCAAAAAGCAGCCGTGGACCTAAAAGAAAATAATGGGGAACAAAGACAAGATCAAGATCATGGCCGAAAGTAGCACACACACCACTGTCCAGACCAGAGGGACGCTGACAAGGAACTCGAAAAGACACGGCCATGCCTGCGCTCCTGTTTACGCATGGCGCGAGGAAGAAGACGACCGAAAAGGCTGGGGCGATTTTGGGCGGTTGGATTTTGATCGGGCGGCTCAGATCGCTCCACGTCTCTGAGGTCTAAAAAGAAAAGAATAGATCGTGAGCCCTCGGATCAGAAATGAACGGTCACGATTTAATGTGCCCTCCAAGTGACCCGAACGAACGGCACACTGACTCAGGACGCTCAGATCATGATCCAACGACCCAAAATGAGTGGGCGCTTCGCGAGTTCCGAACGACCCAATCAATGCGGGCTGTTCGATTTAAATCTAACGGCTAAGATCGATAGCGCATTATAAAAGGAGGCCTGGTGCAGTTAGTTGACTGGACCAAAACCAGTGGCTCGAGCCCGAGTCTGACTCGAACCCGAGGAACGGTGAAATGAGGTTTTGGGTTTTTAAATTGAGTTGAGATTTAGGGGATTTATTTGAGATAGCAAAACGACTCCAAAAATTCTAAAATTTTTACTGGAGCTTGCTAACTCCGACATTAACCTTGTGTAAAATTCTCAGAGGTTTTTATGTTGTGTATTGTTCTCCAAAAATTCTGCAAGATTCTGGAATAGGGTTTGACTAAAAGTCAAACAGGTTTGACTGCCTTCTAAAAATATTCAAACAATTTCAAAAAATTGTAAAATTTTTCAGAGGGGTCACATACCATACCTAGAACTTAGGAAAAATATTTCCAAAGGATGATCACAAGATTTGACAAGAATGTTTTTGAAGGACTTGGTTTTGGTCAAAATAACTTGTGACTTTGTATTTCCATAACTTCTTACAACAATTGTTCAAAGCATTCAGCGAATACAAGATGTAAGAAAAAGTTTTAATTTCTACTCATTTTCTTACATTTGAAACACAAGTCTGAAACTTGGGATGTTACATAACAATTCAAGAAAAAACGAATTAGTGATATTTTATTTTGAAAATTTTCAAAAAGGCCTAAAAATTGGGATGTTACACTGAGGGAAAGGGATGTTGATGGGGAGCTACCGTACTCTAGTGACTATCTTTGTGTGCTAATTACGCGCAAGGTCTCGTTAGGCGCATGGTCCGAAAATATTTCATTTTGTACAGACTGTGGCTCTGCTACTCATGATCAAAGGAGCCATTGGGTTGTACTTTTAATCACTTGAAATTACCAAGGGCTGGAAGCTCTAGTCCTAGCCGTGGTGTGCATTCAGATTCGTAGAAGGACATGTCACTGGTCAAGACATATGACCAAGGCGCTACTAATTGGTCGGTTTTAAAAACTATTGATGTGATGATCCACACAAGTGCTACTGCCGGGAAGGATTTTTACCACATTCAGAAGCACAAGAAGAACATTGCGGGGCATAAGCGCAAACAACATAAGGAGTATAGGCAGAAGGACTCTTCTACTCCCACTCCTACTATTGAGGGGGGAGTTGCTTTGGCTCTTACAGTGGTGCAGAAAGGTACAACCTTGGCCTTGGGAGACATGGAGCAACTTGGTACTGATAGTGATGCAGAAAGCTGTGACTCCAACAAGAAACTCAAAAAGGACTTGACAGATACTTCAACTCGATCGGCGGATCCAGTGGTAGCTGTGGAACAGCCCTGTAATACTCCGGATTAAACTTTGAGAATGAAAATTGATCTTTAGGGAGAGGAAACTTTGGGATTAGTGAATTGTCTCTAATTTGAGGGGTTTTCTGCTAATTGCGGACAACCTGGGCCTGGGCTAGAGGCCCATTTGGCCCCCCTAGTGGCCGGCCAAGGGGGGACTCCACCCCTTTTCTCCCCTTTGCCAAACCCTAGTTTTTCTCCCCCTTTTGGCCGCCCCTCCCTTGTTGGCCGCCACCCCTTTGGCCTCCCCCTCCCATGCGCCCAACCTCCTCCCCTTCCTGGTGTTCTCTCATGGTGGTGCCCCTCAAGTCGTCTTCCCCGCTGCGGTGTTGATCTTCCTCCATTGCCGGTCTTTGCAAGAATCGGGGACGACGATCGTGGGCTGTAGATCAAGGAGAGGAATTCACCACCAACTTCTTCTTCGAGGCACGCTCAGCATCATCTCCCATGTCGTCAAGGGTAACGATGTGTTCTTGGGTTTTCTAGAAGTCTTTCGTTAAGTTTAGCGAGTAGTTTTGTTAATTTCCAGTCTGTCCGCGTTTCGTTCAGTTCTGTCCTGTATGTTGGAGGGATTGTTTCGGTTGTTTTTAGGCAGAATCTGAAGGTTTAGTCTCCTAGAGATATCTAGGCCTCGTTCTTAAGTTTCAGTGGCCACCAAGTTCACTTGATTCCGAGGTCCGAGTCAAAAGTTATGGATGTTTTAGTACCTGCTGCCAGAAATCTGACGAGAATAAACTGTCTGGTTATTTCCTAAGTTATGAAAGGGAAATTGGTTGAAACTGAAAGTTCACCCAACTAGGTTATTGTAGAGGATTCGATGACCTTTTCAGATTGGTAAAGAACGTTCAATTTGGAGCTACCTAATAAAAGTTATGATCTTTTTAATTCTGCTGTTCGTTCTGTGGACAGATTCTGGACAGAAAGTTCAAACGTTTATTAACCTATTAAATTGGCCAAATTGGTTTATCTCGTCAACTAGAGTATTGTAGATTAGTCAGTTAAGAAGCTACAGAAATTGGGTTTACCACTTTTTGACTTCCTGACACTGAGATACGTTAGTTCTCGTGCTGCTGTCCAGGGACAGTTTTAACGCTGAAAACATTGATTCTAGTTTAAGCTTTGTTTTATTTACTAGAGTCGTCAGGGAAGCATTATATAGCGTCGGTTAGTAGAAAGGGGTATTATTGGTGTTCTTATTGAATTTATTTCATTGGTTAGGCGGCGGAGCTTCGAGTTTAGGAACGCCATCGCTTCGACTAACGCGCCTCAACGCGAAGGCAAGTACATTGTTGATCTAAATGTTTGTGCATTGTGGTTGTTGATATGAGCGTCTCGTGATAACTCTTGTGTAGTATGAAGTGAAATATCCATGTTTTGTCTCTATGTTGGTTTCATGAATAGAAATGATGGTAATTTTATATTCAATAAGTTGCTTCATGCATTCATTATCTTTTGCCGCCCACGGAGTGGATGAGGAGACCATCAATTCCAGGATGGTTGAGTAAGACCCATTAATTCCAATATGGGCAATGTTGGACACCCGTATGAAACGTTCTTCATACGGGAAGTGGATCCCCGCATTTTTGTTAAGATGCGGGCTTGAGTGAACACCGACGGGTGTTCACTGACTATACCGGTATATGTGTGTGTGCAGTCCATTCCCTTGATGTTTAAGCATTCATTTCATGTCATCATAAGTACTTATTTGTGTTATGATTAATGTCGAGGCCGTGTAGGTCTTATTCGTATTGATAAATGTGTTTTTAATTATTGTACTTGCTGAGTCCTGGACTCACCCTTGCTTTGTTTATCTATTTCTAGGTGATCGATGAGGTTATCTTGGGAGGAGTAGACATGCACTACTCGAATAATGCACTTCACCTTAGTTCCATTGCAAGAATGAATAAAGACTCTATTATGTTAACTTTCAGATTGTAATAAATAAATCTAGTCATGGATGGCATTCTTTTATGATCTTTGAGGATTGATCGATGTTATTGAGAAGTTTTACGATGTATGGCTTATGTTAAATTGGTGGTTAGCATCTTGACTTCTGAATAGCCAAGGTGTTAACTTAGTTGGTTAATTAGGATTTATGATTAAGTCTTATAACTGATTTTATTATTGTTTTATGATTTATTGTGAAAAACCTCAGGTATCGTCGTATACCAAAGAGGTTATGTCGTAATTTTGTAGTTTAGCTTAAGATAGTAGCATTCCAGGCTCATGCTGAGTTGGGGTGTTACAGTTGGTATCAGAGCGGGCTTTAGGTCCGTGGTTAAAATAAAACTATTAAAATTGACACATCGTGTACGTAGGTTGGGTTGGGTGATTCATTGTTTCCGCAATTTCGTTGTTATGCTTTATTTGTTGTGTAATTGTTGCTTAGTTCCGCTTCTTCCGAATCGCTAAGTTAAGTGTTTAGTTTTGTTCGGTTGTGGTGTTTTTAGATGGCGAGAGGTAGAGGACGTGGTCGTCGCCGCCGTGGTCGCGATCGTGGACGTGGTCCGGTTGAGCCGCAACCTCCGCGAAGAAGAGGCTGGTGGAACTGGCGAGGAGGTTGCCGCACTGCCACCCACCGCAGAGCTCAAGCCGCGCGGCCGTGGATGCCCTGTGGCGTCGGCTATTATTATTCGAATCTTGAGGAGAATGAGCAGCTCCGTCGGCAGATGCAGCAGCTCATCCCGCCGCTGCTCTCGCCGCTGCCTCGCCGCTTCGCCGCCGTTGTCTCGCGTTGTCCAGTCCGATCGTACAATGGTTCCACCGAGACTAGGATAAGTCTCCGCGAGTGGATGTCGCTCGACTTGACACTTTGATGGGGCGGTACCCAGCCAGCAGCAGATTGGCTCCGGTACATGGAGCGGCGGCTTGACGCGTTGGAGATGAACTCGTGCAAAGGGTTCGCTTTGTGGCCTTTCAACCGAAGCGCCAAGCCGATATCCGTGGGAAGGGTTTTGTCTCGCTAGGACCCTCTTGGGACCGGTTACTTGGGAAGTTTTGTGGGGCAATTTAGAGCCAAGTACTATCCGGATTCTTTCGTGGAGAAGATGGAGCGTCACGACGCTGACTCGTGGTCATAGGTCAAGATCGTAGTATGAGGTCGAGTTCAACACCGGTACGCTTTGTACCAGTGGTAGCCAATGATGATATGGAGAAGGCCAAGAGGTTCCGCTGGTCTCGTTCAGAGTATCGCGGTCTCGGGGCATCCGTCTTGCGTGATTTCAAGACGGTGGTTGAGCAAGCTAGAGGAATGGAGTTGGTGAGGAATCTCCTTCGAGACGCAGCGACTAGTGGCACTGCTCGTTGGTGGTTCCGCAGTGGCGGCGGAGCTTTAGTGGTGGAGGTGGGTCTTCTCACGACCGCATCCAAGAGATTTCAAGGAGTCGCCGCCTCGTCAAGTTCAAAGATGGCGATCTTCTTCTTGGCGCCACGCACGCCGCCCACATCCACACACCGTGCGTCCGTCCCGGACAAGGTATGAAATGTTTGAGATGTGGAGAGGGTCACCGGTCTTCGAGTGTTCTTTCAGAGGACGTGTCGCCGTGTGGCCGGAAGGCCACAAAGCGTCGATTTGCAAACGTAACCCGGCAAGCATCATTAAGTGGGAAGCGCCCAGCTATGCGCTTCTTCCAAAGTGCACCTCGGGCTCGCCGACTCTAGCCGCTCTCCACTGCACCTCGTTTTCTTCAGATGGGTTCCTCCCGCAGTTTTACTCCCGCGCCTCCGCGGGTTCTCACGAACCCCGCCCGCCTCGCACCACCTTCAGATGCTTCTCCCGCAGCAGCCTCGCCATCCTTCACAGAGTCTTTGGTGCGCCCTCCGCTCCGGTGCCCATGGGAGTCTACGCCATGCCTACTCCTCGATACCGTGGGTCGCCCCGACGTGGTAATGTGTACTTTGCTAGTTGATTCACATGAGGCTTTCGTACTATTTGATTCCGAGCTACTTATTCTTTTGTGTCCTTAGAATTTGTTAAAAGGGCGAGTTTGAGTGTGCGATTTATATCCGAGTCTGTGGTGGCCGGTTCTCCGGGGTCTTATTTCTAGCTCTACAACAGTGTCTGGTGTACTATTACTATTGAAGATGAGAATTTCATCGCCAACCTTATGGTGATTCTGTTATCACCTTTGATGTAATTTTGGGTATGGACCGTTATTCAGCTTATCGTGCCAAGATTTGTTGCTTTTGGAAGACGGTGACTTTGCAGCTCCATCGGGTGAAGAACCGTATTTCGGGGTAGTGCGCCGCTTGATTCCTTATTCGTGTTGGCTAGTCTGTTTCCCGATCGTCGAGCCTCAACCATTGCGTTGCTTTGGTCCCTTAGCGAGAAGTCTCAATCTCTACTGTATTGAAGATATTCGGTAGTGAATGAGTTTCCGATGTTTTTCCAGAGAGCTTCTCGAATGCCCCGAGCGTAAAGTGGAATTCGGATAGATCTTGTTCCGGAACTGCACCTATTTCTATATCTCCATATCGTTTGGCGCGTCCCTTTCGGGAGGAGTTGAAAAAGCAATTGGATGATTTGCTATCCAAAGGTTTGATTCGCGTAGTGTTTCGCCGTGGGAGCTCTGTTCTTTTCACTAAGAAGAAGGACGGTAGTTGGCGATGTGTGTGGATTACGGGCTCTTAACCAAGCAATCGTGAAGAATAAATATCCCTTGCCCGTATTGAGGATCTCTTTGATCGGTTGAAGGAGCTAAAATATTCTCCAAAATTGACCTTCAGTCAGGTTATAATCAGATTAGAGTTCAAGAGCAAGATATTGAGATGACAGCTTTCTCTACAAGGTATGGTCATTATGAGTATAAGGTTATGTCTTTTGGGCTAACCAATGCTCCTGCAGTTTTCATGAAGCCATGAATAGTATGTTGCACCCTTTCCTTGATGATTTCGTCGTAGTATTCATTGATGACATCTTGATTTATTCCAAGACGAAAGAAGATCATGCTCAGCACCTGAGGTTGGTACTTGAGACCCTGAGAGTGAACCAATTTTATGCCAAACTGAAGAAATGTGAATTCGGATTTCGAGTTGGGTTTCTGGGCCATGTAATCAATCAAGAGGGCATTTCAGTTGATCCAAGTAAGATCTCAACAGTGGTGGAATGGAAAAGACCAACTAATATAAAAGAAGTGAGGAGTTTTCTGGGTTTAGCTGGTTATTATCGGCGTTTCGTGGAGGGTTTCTCTACCCTTGCTAGACCAATGTCACGATTGACACGTAAAGGGGTCAAGTTCCAGTGGATCGACGCGTGTGAACGGTTTCGTGCTTTGAAGGATAGATTGGTGACCGCTCCAATTCTCACTCTTCCGAACCAGGAAGCGGTTCACTATTTATTCAGATGCATCTAGAGTTGGGCTTGGTTGTGTACTTATGCAGATGGCAAGGTGATTGCCTATGCATCATGGCAGATTGAAGAAACATGAACAGAACTATCCTACTCATGACCTAGAACTTGCAGCAGAGTACTTGCTTTAAAGATCCGCGCCATTATTTGTATGGCGAGTCTTGTGACATTTTCACCGATCACAAGAGTTTGAAATACATCTTTACCCGTAAAGATTTGAATGAGACAGAGAAGGTGGTTAGAGTTGATAAAAGATTATGATCTCACTATTCAAGATCACCCGGGAAGGCGAATGTTGTAGCAGATGCTCTAAGTCGAAGGCGACCCCTCCTACCCTCGCTTGTCTTGTCGGTGATTTTGAGCGTATGAATATATCTTTTGCTTTATGTACTGCCGAGACCGAGACCCGTTTGCTTCTTGAGTCGACCATTCCGTAACTAGCACGGAAGCACAACAAACAGGATCGATGCTCCAGCGTGTGAGGAAGCGCCTAGATGAAGGCAAGCAAGGCCATTTTGGTATAGATGATTCGGTGCTTTGCGATTTAAAGGTCGCTTTGTGTGCCACAGGGGCACAAAGTTAAAGATGAGATTCTAAAAGAAGCACACCAGACATCAGATCTGAGACATCCAGTGAGACCAAAATGTACAAGGATTTGAAGAAGAGCTTCTGGTGGAAGAGAATGAAAGTCGATATTGCGCAGTATGTGGCCTCGTGTGGAATCTGCCAGCAGTTTAAGGCTGAACATAAGCGACCGGCAGGACTGTTGCAACCTTTAGAGGTTCCGGTGTGGCCATGGGATGACATCTCTATGGATTTTGTAGTTGGTTTACCTCGCACTCAGCGAGGGAAGGATGCTATTTGGGTTATAGTAGACCGATTCAGTAAGTCTGCACATTTTATTCCCATTCGAACAACCAATTATGCGAGCGATTTGGCTCCACTCTATGTACGAGAGATAGTACGGTTACACGGAGTGCCAAAGACTATTGTTTCCGACCGAGATGCCAAATTTGTTTCCAAGTTTTGGGAGAGCTTGCAAAGTGCTTTGGGCATGCAACTCCGTCTTAGTATCGCTTCCACCCACGCATGCATGGTCGGGCCTGAGCCTACAATCCAAACCTTAGAAGATGTGCTCAGGTGTTGTGTTTTATCCTGGAAGGGTGGTTGGGAAGATCACTGCTTTGGCGAGTTCGCCTATAACAATAGCTATCATGCCGATTCGAGTTGCACCATTTGAGGTTCTCTATGGGCGAGATGCAGATCTCCATTGTGTTGGGATGCGATTGGAGAGCGGGTCGTATTGGTCCCGACTGGTTCAAGCAAACCGTGGTTAGAGTAGCAGAGATCGTGAAGAATCGCTAGCCGCCAGAGCCGGCTGTAAGAGTTATGCGATGTGAGAAGGCAGAGTTGGAATTCGGTGGAAACGAGGTTCTTCGAGGGTATCACCTACCGAGGTGTCGTGCGGTTTGGTACCAAAGGAAAGCTTAGTCCGAGGTACATTGGACCATTCCCAATCGTGGCACGAATTGGGAAATTGGCTTATCGCTTGGATCTTCCAGAGTCCATGCGTGGAGTTCATAATGTGTTTCATGTGTCTATGCTGAGAAAGTTCTTAAGAGACCCTGAGCATGCAATTCCCTTAGAGCCTTTGAACATTGAGCAGGACCTTACTTTTGAGTCACGACCAGAGAAGATTCTAGAGGAGTCGAGCGGTTCTAAGAAATAAAACCTCAAGTTTGTCAAGGTACTTTGGTCCCATCGATCGAGAGAGAAGCCACTTGGGAATCGGAATCTCGCATGCGCGATCAAGATCGCACTTGTTTCGACAGTGTGTAACCTTAATTCCTAAGTACATTTCAGCTATCTTCTTTGTAGGATGACGTTTAGATTCGGGTCGAATCTCGCTAAGGGGGTAGAGTGTAATACTCTGATTAAACTTTGAGAATGAAAATTGATCTTTAGGAGAGGAAACTTTGGGATTAGTGAATTGTCTCTGATTTGAGGGTTTTTTTGCTAATTGCGGACAACTGGGCCTGGGCTAGAGGCCCATTTGGCCCCTAGTGGCCGCCAAGGGGGACTCCACCCTTTTCTCCCTTTGCCAAACCCTAGTTTTCTCCCCTTTGGCCGCCCCTCCCTTGTTGGCCGCCACCCCTTTGGCCTCCTCCCATGCGCCCAACCTCCTCCCCTTCCTGGTGTTCTCTCATGGTGGTGCCCCTCAAGTCGTCTTCCCCGCTGCGGTGTTGATCTTCCTCCATTGCCGGTCTTTGCAAGAATCGGGGACGACGATCGTGGGCTGTAGATCAAGGAGAGGAATTCACCACCAACTTCTTCTTCGAGGCACGCTCAGCATCATCTCCCACGTTGTCAAGGGTAACGATGTGTTCTTGGGTTTTCTAGAAGTCTTTCGTTAAGCGAGCGAGTAGTTTTGTTAATTTCCAGTCTGTCCGCGTTTCGTTCAGTTCTGTCCTGTATGTTGGAGGGATTGTTTCGGTTGTTTTTAGGCAGAATCTGAAGGTTTGGTCTCCTAGAGATATCTAGGCCTCGTTCTTAAGTTTCAGTGGCCACCAAGTTCACTTGATTCCGAGGTCCGAGTCAAAAGTTATGGATGTTTTAGTACCTGCTGCCAGAAATCTGACGAGAATAAACTGTCTGGTTATTTCCTAAATTATGAAAGGGAAATTGGTTGAAACTGAAAGTTCACCCAACTAGGTTATTGTAGAGGATTCGATGAACTTTTCAGATTGGTAAAGAACGTTCAATTTGGAGCTACCTAATAAAAGTTATGATCTTTTTAATTCTGCTGTTCGTTCTGTGGACAGAAAGTTCAAACGTTTATTAACCTATTAAATTGGCCAAATTGGTTTATCTCGTCAACTAGAGTATTGTAGATTAGTCAGTTAAGAAGCTACAGAAATTGGGTTTACCACTTTTTGACTTCCTGACACTGAGATACGTTAGTTCTCGTGCTGCTGTCCAGGGACAGTTTTAACGCTGAAAACATTGATTCTAGTTTAAGCTTTGTTTTATTTACTAGAGTCGTCAGGGAAGCATTGTATAGCGTCGGTTAGTAGAAAGGGGTATTATTGGTGTTCTTATTGAATTTATTTCATTGGTTAGGCGGCGGAGCTTCGAGTTTAGGAACGCCATCGCTTCCGACTAACGCGTCTCAACGCGGAAGGCAAGTACATTGTTGATCTAAATGTTTGTGCATTGTGGTTGTTGATATGAGCGTGCTGTGATAACTCTTGTGTAGTATGAAGTGAAATATCCATGTTTTGTCTCTATGTTGGTTTCATGAATAGAAATGATGGTAATGTTTTCAATAAGTTGCTTCATGCATTCATTATCTTTTGCCGTCCATGGGAGTGGATGAGGGAGACCATCAATTCCAGGATGGTTGAGTAAGACCCATTAATTCCAATATGGGCAATGTTGGACACCCGTATGAAACGTTCTTCATACGGAAGTGGATCCCGCATTTTTGTTAAGATGCGGGCTTGAGTGAACACCGACGGTGTTCACCGACTATACCGGTATATGTGTGTGTGCAGTCCATTCCCTTGATGTTTAAGCATTCATTTCATGTCATCATAAGTACTCATTTGTGTTATGATTAATGTCGAGGCCGTGTAGGTCTTATTCGTATTGATAAATGTGTTTTTAATTATTGTACTTGCGAGTCCTCGACTCACCCTTGCTTTGTTTATCTATTTCTTGGTGATCGATGAGGTTATCTTGGGAGGAGTAGACATGCACTACTCGAATAATGCACTTCACCTTAGTTCCATTGCAAGAATGAATAAAGACTCTATTATGTTAACTTTCGATTGTAATAAATAAATCTAGTCATGGATGGCATTCTTTTATGATCTTTGAGGATTGATCGATGTTATTGAGAAGTTTTACGATGTATGGCTTATGTTAAATTGGTGGTTAGCATCTTGACTTCTGAATAGCCAAGGTGTTAACTTAGTTGGTTAATTAGGATTTATGATTAAGTCTTATAACTGATTTTATTATTGTTTTATGATTTATTGTGAAAAACCTCCGGTATCGTCGTATACCAAAGAGGTTATGTCGTAATTTTGTGGTTTAGCTTAAGATAGTAGCATTCCAGGCTCATGCTGAGTTGGGGTGTTACAAGCCCCGTCACATGCATTGAGTCTCTTGTGTTGCCACTGTTGAGGTTAGGGGACGGACTTGACAGTTGGCAAGCTTCATTGGTTAGTGAAGACTTACCGTCCTACCCTCCTCTTCTTGTCTAAAACTAAGATGAAGGATAATAAAGTTTGAAACTTCATGTGGTCGTTGGGTTACTCGAGTTGTTTTGCAGTCAGTTGTGTAGGCCTTAGTGACGACCTTGCACTTTTTTGGATTCAGCCATATAGGGTCTCCTTGAAAGATTATAATTCCCATTGTATCGATGTGCTCGTGTCAACGGAGTCCGGTGCAACATGGCATGCTACCTTTTGTTTATGGTGAACCTAGAAGAGAACATAGACATAAATTCTAGGATTTTCTCAGGTTCATGCATGCCCAATGGAATGGTCTATGGATCTGTTGTGGCAATTTCAATGAGGCCATTTGCCATGATGAACGCATGGGTTTCAGAGACAGGTCTGACTTCCAGATGGACATGTTTCGTGATTGCTTAGATGATTGTGGGCTTATCGATCTGAGAATTTTGGGACCAAAATTTACGTGGACGAATAAACAAGATGTTGTTTCTAATGTCAAGGTTTGGCTTGATCGAGCAGTGGCAAATGGTGATCTTTCTCGCTAGTTTCACGATTGTCATGTGGAGAACGTCATAACGACATTGTCCAATCATTATGCTATCTCCATCTCCTAGTCCTCTCAGAGTGGGGCGGTGGAGCGCCCTCCACTACAGCAGAGTTTTCATTTTGAGGCTATGGCTGTGTGCACCAGATTATAAGGAGGTGATGGAGTAGGCTTGGGTAGAGGGCAGTGATGGCACCCAGTCGCAGCAATCTACTTGGACAAATCTGCACCAGCTGGCATGTTCTCTTGGCCTATGGAGTAGTGTCCTTTGGTTCGGTGCACAAGGAGATACAAAAGCATGAACGTCATATCAATTCTTTACGCATGGCACATGTGACTGATGTCGTGCTCCAGGAGGAGTGCACGGTTGGATGTCGCCTCTACAAGCTCTTCGAAAGAGAGGAGATTATGGCATGTCAATGGTCACGAGTGGATTGGCTCAGGGAGGGAGACTGGAATACTGCCTTTTTCAATACGAGGGCCTCAGCGAGGAGGCGCACAAATAAAATCAAGGCCCTTGTTTAGGAAGATAGCTCTAGATGTGAAAATCAAGATGACATTAAAGTTATGGTTCAGAGTTTTTATTAAAATCTCTTTTCCTCTGAACCATGTGATTCGGTGGATGTAGTTCTTTAGGCTATCCCTCGTAAAGTGGATGATGAGGTCAATGCCGAGTTGTGTATACCTTATACAGATGATGAGATCAAGGCTACTCTATTCTAGGTAGGGCCTATGAAAGCGCCGGGTCAGGATGGATTCCCAGCAGTTTTCTATCAGACCCATTGGGATTTCTTTCATGAGGAAATTTGCCATGCTGTTAGAAGCTTTCTGGAGGGCTTGGATCAACTCTGTCATGCGGTGTGTAACGTCTATTCGCTATGCTGTCCGAATTAATGGTGAGCTGACTGTGCCTGTTGTCCCATTTACGGGTGTTAGGCAAGGGGATCCTACGTAGTGGCAGCGCCCCATGTCATTACTCCGGAGGGTAATCACACTTAAGTATACGGTTTACTATTCGTCTGCTTAGTAGGACACTGCTTTGATGAATAGTAAGTCTTACCAAAGTTAACATAGCAGGATAATAAGATAGAAATTGTACTTTATTACAGCTGGTAGCCACGTAAGGCTATGGTTCTTAATACAGGTAATAATTTACAACTGCAAAATGGGACTAAATCCCCTCGCTTGCCTGCCTTGCTCCACTAGTCGCCTACTCATCCCACTCAGCAAATAAGGTGCCCACCTCGCCCTGGTCCTCGTAGTCAGTGCTCTTGCCTCTTGTGGTGTAACACCCCAGCCCAGCATGAGCTTGGAATGCTACTAAACTAACAATACAATAAGTTTAAAATCAAGATATTTTACTAAATTCCGGCAGAACCTTCTTTGTTTAGCTAACCACACTAGGGGTTTCAACAGGTACAAGAACCAAAATTAAAGAACTAACATTCAGCTTATTCCATAGGCATTCAAGGTATGCTAAACGACTAAAGCATAATCATGGGCACCCAAAATATGCTACTCAACATTATTATAAATAAACCATCACGTGAGGCATAACCATAATAAATCCCTTAAGCAGTTTGCCCAATTATTGAGGCACGATCTGAAATTTAATTAACTATAGAAGGTTCATGGCAGTGTGCGCGCAACATATGGCTACCCATCCCATGCATGACGTCCTTGTATTGGGTACCTAAAAAAACAACAACAGCAAGAGTGAGTCCACAAACTCAGCAAGTACAAACTAAAGACATTACAATACCAAGTTATAACATCAGCATCCACTTCCAGAAGTATTTCATTAAATCATACCACATGCATATGCAATTCTCAAGGATCCTTTCTCTTTAACTCTTTTTTTTTTTGCATTTTTACCGGTAATGCAAAGCACACAACCATCGCTGCATACCCATGCCTATGCTCGCAAGCGTAGGGACCAATTGTCCAATACTCCGCAAGTAAAGGGGACCTCAAGCCCACACTCCACAAGTGTGGGGACCTCAAGCTCGTCATATACAAGACAGGGACCTCAAAGATGTGCATGCTTGGTCACCACGTGACCAAGCCTCAACATGATCTCAATATGCACATGCACAGTTACTCTATTCATCATCAACATGCCAAAAGCAATAACGTTGTACATGAATAGAACATAATCATACTTTGAGCATTCACCATTCTTAATACACACATCATGCCAACAACCATGCATCGCTATCATGTATCAAATACACGCAATCATGATCAAGCATTCACAAATAATGTGCTTGCCTCAACCGTGCGAGAACGAAGGACGCGAAGAGGGCACTGCCCCCAGAACCAATCCCCCACCTGAGATAAGTTAACAAGCTGTAACATCCCAATTTTCTGAGTTTAAAAATCTTTTAAATAGTTAGTAGGAAGAAAATTCACCATTTGGATTTATTTGAATTTAAATTCAATAGCTTAACATTGGACTTTACAATAAAAAACATTTAATGTGAATAATCCCAACATGAACATTAGCCAAAACTATTTTATTTGGGTTCTATGTGCTCAGATATATTTTCTAGATTTTTCTAGAATTTTTCTGGGTTCATTTGCTATTTTCTATTGCTTATTTGGATTTTCTGGTATTTTCCAAAATAGAAAACTAATTATAAATCTCAGTTAATCAATCGGGCCGAATCTCCTTGGATCCGGCCCAGTCCTATTCTCCTTCACCCGGCCCATTCCACCGCGCCGCCAGCCCAGCCTGCCAGCCGCGAAACCCTAGCGCCAAGCCCCGGGCACACTTGCTAGCCGCCGCCGCCACCAGCGCGTGCGCGTGTGCGCTGCGCACTCCGTGCCGCCACCGCCTGGGCGTCCGTGCCCCACACACCCCGAGGCTATTTAAAGCCCCAGGCATCCTCGTTTTGTGCGCCTCCAGTCCGCCTCGTCGCGCCGCCTTCTGTGCCCTAGCCGCCGCGGCCGAGAGCCCTCGTGCGCCGCCACCGGGTGCCTTCTTCTCTGAGTCCGGCACCACACCTTCGTCACCGTTCTCCACTCCGACCCCAACTCCGACCAATTCCGTCACTCTCCGGTGCCAAATCTGGTATCCCTAGGTGCGCAATAGCAAGGGCTACATAATGCGCACCCTCTCCGTCGCCGCCGTGCCCCGACCCTCCGTTGCCGCCGGCGACCAAAATCTCGCCGTCGCTGTTGTCATCAGCTGACCGGGCAAGCACGTGCGCAGCCACATTAACCACCACCTCAGCCTCCATGCACGCGTGGCAGCCGCGTGGCGCCCACGTCAGAGCCACATAAGTGCACACGTGTGCGGTTCAGATCCAAAACCCAGCCCGGTTCGGTGAACTGAGTTCACCGTGAACCCATTCACTGACGTGTGGGCCCCACATGTCAGAGATTTTCTTTTTTTATTTTATTTCCGAAATTCCTTGCTGACATCAGCATTGCGCAATAATCTGATTTTTCTTTAGAGAAATAATTCAGAAATTCTGGAAAATCCAAATTAGGGTTTCTTTTAGATTTAAAACTTCCAGAGGCCATAACTTTTGCATCCTAACTCCGATTGAGCTCATTCAAATTTCTTAATTTATCTAATTCGAGCTCTATTTATCTGAGATTTTTATTTAATTTTTGGAGCTTTTTTTGCCTCTGTTATTTATTTGTTTTGTTTATTTGTTTCGTTTGCGAGTAGACGTCGATTCGTCGGTGAATTTCGTTGAAGAAGGAGCAACCCAAGATCAAGACCAGTACATAGACCTTTTCCAAGGCAAGTCATACCTTTGATCATCTTGAACCCAGTTTTCAAATTACTTTGTGTTAAAGTATTGCATTTTATGTTAACTATGTATTTAAATGCTTTGGGCATAGTTATTATCCAATTTATTATCACCCCTTGACTTTGTATGCCATAATTCCTTGTCACCCTAGATTGGTTTATTAGTTGGTATTATTGTAGCACCAACGTGGGTTGGTTAGATGCGAGTACAATTGCTTAGCCATGCTATGAGTCTCACATCTCATGTAAGTTGCAATTATTAAATGTGACTAAGTGACTATGGAACTTTGTGTAAAACTGTGTGCTATGTGCTATTACTTCGTGATGGCATGTGTTGCACTAAAACCAACTGGGTGGTAAAGGATTTAGACTGAGGCAAGTGGTGGAAGCTGTGTGATATGGTGGAAGCTGTGTGCATGGGTTTGATAATCTTTGTGACTTAGTTAGAACATGGAAGTCTTGTCTTGGTCAATTAAGGATTTAACTTTGTGCGCCATTGAACTGAGCCTTACTGTACGACCACATGCCTGGTATGGGATGGGCCTAACTTAGTAAGTTATGGATTCTCGGCATTGATGTCCAGGTGGATAGGTTAGGCTGTGTGATAGGGTGGAGGTGTGACTACTTGGTGGTTGCTTCGCGAGACGGTTCGCCGCTTCCCTGTCCAGCGGTGTGTGTTATACCAATTCTATGTGAGCCGGTATAGCGGGAAAGCACATCGGGAATGTCAATGTTTGAGATGAAGTTTCCGAACCGTTTTGTTACGATTGGTGGTTGCTACACTAGTTGTATCTTGTGGGTAAAGTGTACAACCTCTGCAGAGTATTAAATCAATCTATTCGAATAGTCGCGTCCGCGGTCATGGACATACTCGGGGATTTCACACGAGGGGTAGTTTTCATAAAATGTTGGGATGGGAGCTGTGTGACCTCAATCATATGGCTATGTGAAATAATCTGTTTAGCTGCGTGTCTTTGTGAAAATAATTGTTAAATTAATATTGTCTATTTGTTTTGAATTATGCTTTCAATCTATTATTCGTATTCAATTGCAAATGTTGCTTTTATGCAAAAGAAACATAGAAGCCTTTTCTTTGGAATAAGCCTGCATCTATAAATTGCATTCTGTGGTATGATTTGCGAGTACGGTTGTGTACTCACGCTTGTTGTAAAACTTGCGCCCAAACCTACAGAAGAGGAGGAGTCTACACCTGCTTTCGAGGAGTTCGCCGAAGGTTGTTGATCGTTAAGGTCTGGATCCCAGTCGGTTGCCTGTGGTGAATTGGTGGGATCTACGCTTCCATTCTACTGCTGCTTTATTCTTTGTTAGCCCTGCGTGGCTTAATAAGTGTAAACTCGACCATAAGGTCAAAACCCTTATTTGTTATTCAAACTAATCGTTTACTTTATTTGTCGCTTGTGTGGATCGATATTTACCTATGTTGACACTGTGTGCACTAGCGTGATCCTGGACTAGTGCAGTATACACAGAGGGTTTCAGAATCGTAATTCTGGGTCCCGACACAAGTGTCCTAAGATAACAATACTGGACCAAAAAAAGATAGAAATATTTACAAAAAAACTATACTCTCTCGCGCAACCCTAACTCCAAAATCCTGAACAGCAGTCTGTCCCCTCGGCAGATAGTCATAATAAAAAATTCATATCATTTAGTAGAGAGATCCAAATGCGGTGTTCTTGGACTCTATAGAAAGCTTATTAAATCCCCCATCTAAACCTAGTTGGTGAGCATTCCAGATTCGGCCATCTACTACACCTATCATAACATTCAGAATAATGATCCAAATTTCATGTTCTTTAGCTTTCCTGAAATCTAAGACAATTATAAATCTAAGACAATTATATACATCTAGTTGGAAATTTGTTATAGAAAGAGGGGGTTTTGAAAGTTTCAAAACTTGGGCTGGGCTTTGGCCCCTCGCTGCCGACTCGGAGAAGAAGGAGTTCGCTGGTGGTGATCGGCTATTGGGGGAAGAAGAGGAAGAGATTGGGACCATCTTTGGGGGAAGAGCTCGCTGGTGGGTGCTCGTCGTGCCCGGCAAACGGTTCTTCAAGGGTAACCACGTTTTCCCCTCGTTTAGATGCCTTAGCACTTAATTGTTCTATGTCGGTAATTCTGTCGCCTCATGGCAGATCGCGTTAGAGGACGTTTTGATATAGTTAAGTGCGGATTCAGCCTCGGGCGTCTCCTAGAAAGTTGTAGAGGACGTCAATAGCTTTCAATGAAGTGCTAGATCATAATTTTTGGACCCCTGTAGCAAAAGTTATGATTTTATTGGTGCAGCTGTTCTGCAACCCTGTCAGTTTCTGGACAGGTTTTAGTGATATGAACTTTGCGATCAGTTAAAGATATAATTAGAGGATCTCAGTATAACGAAAGTTGTAGATAATTGTCGTAGCTTTCAGGGAAGCACAAGAACGCGAAATTTGGTTAAACGATCTGAAAGTTATGATAGTTTTAGTGCGCTGTCCAGAAAGGGTGACGTGAAATCGATGTTTTGTTAATCAGGTTAAAAGTGATTTTAGATGGCCGAATCAGGGGAGCTCACCAACTAGGTTTAGTTGGGAAATTTGATAACCTTTCAATGAAGTCCAAGAACACGTAATTTGGACCTCTGTACAGAAAGATATGAATTTTAGAACTTAACTGTTCACAGAAGGTACAGAACAGCAATTAGAAATTTGGAGTCGGGATTGGGTTGCGAGCTATTGCCAGTTGTGTTTGTTTTTAGAATTCATGTGGTTCGTTACTGTGGTCTTAGTCTATGTTCTTGATTGAATTTAGGTGGGGGAAGAGTACCGGAGGGAGCACCGACTTCACGTTCCCAGTTCTCACGTGGTTAAGGCAAGTGCATTGTTTGATTTGTGAATGTGTTTGGTGGTCATGATTGTGTGCTTCTCGATATGTGGTAGCATAGTGAGATTGTTGGCTTGATGTTGATTTAAGATTGATGGGTGCGTCATATATGTCCATGCTCTATTGTTGTATGTACTTACTGTCTTGTGGTAATTTGATGATGATTAAATGATGAGCATGTGCATATTGAGATCATATTGAGGCTTGGTCATGTGGTGACCAAGTATGTTTCCTTTGAGATCCCGTCATGAAGGTGACGGGCGAGATCCTCACTCGTGGAGTGTGGGCTTGAGGTCCCCATTACTTGCGGTGTAATGGGCAATTGGTCCCTGTGCGTGCGCGCACAGGCATGGGTATGCGGCGACGGTTGCATACTCTGCATTACCGGTGTAATGCACACAGAAAGATAAAGAGAAAGGATCCTTGAGCATTGCATCTGCATGTGAAGTGTTTGTTGTTGATCTTACGTATATTGATGCCGATGTTATGGCTTCTATTTCGTACTTGCTTTGAGTCTGTGGACTCACTCTTGCGTTGTTGTTGTTTTAGGTACCGAGCCAAGAACGACTAAGACCTCCAGAAATTCCTTTAGCTATCCTCTTAAGTCTGATTACTAAAAACTGTCAGAATGGTAGCAGATTTATGGAATAGCAGCGCTACAAAATTCATAACTTTTGAACCGCTTGTCCAAATGATGTGATCTTGTACTCTACAGAATGGTATCGACGTCGCCTACAATTATTTAGGAGGCGTCCTGGTTAGATTCTGCCGTTAAACATCTCAAAAACTTCGTGCAACCCTATCTACCTTAAACAGACCTAAAGACCGACATTGCTAAAGATCAAATAACCCACTAACCGGAAGGGGATCGGATCTTACCCTTGAAGAACCATCGTTGAACACGATGAACACCAACCCTAGGCCATGATCTCTCCCTTTCCTTTCTCCCTTCTTCCCCTTCCTTCTTCTTCCTTTCTCTTTCTTGGCCGGTAGCACCCGAGGAGGTTTCTCCCTTCCTCCTTCTTGGCCGACAGCGAAAGCTAGGGGTGGGAGGGAACTATAGCACGGCGGTGCTACTGTAGCAGCCCTAGAGTTGCCCCCTCTCCTCCTTATGTGGCCAGCTACCCCTTCCCCATGGGCCTAAATGCTGTGGGCCAGAAGCCCACAGCCCAGATTGTCTAAATTATGCATAAACCCCCCTCTAATCTCCTGTTAAAACACTTTTCTAATTGGTCCTTCTCTCTAATTTATTTCTTCTCTCTCGAATACATTTAGGGTATTACATGTGGTCTCCTCGGTATCTGTGTGTCCTTCATCCCACTTGGGATAGTTCTCAACCGGACTAGGATCTTTGTACCAGTGTACTTAGCAAGCATGTATTAGCAAATATGCATTGTATGACTCATCTTTGTTCGTTATCACATTTTCTAGTTCATCTCTTTTTTTGGAAAATAATTTATCGAGATTTATGTGGCAAGTTTTAATTTTGAAAAGACTACTTATCACATGGTAAGAAGATAAACCCCTAGCGGTCACCGTAGACTCCAATCCAAGAGACGGGCATGAATTCATGATTTTATTTAGCTACACTGAGCTCTCTCTGAGCTAGGTCCTCTGCATTTCCTTTGATGCGGATTCGAGTTCAAAGTATGGAACGTTTTCCATGTTACGTGATTAAGTCTCCACCCATTACTTTCCATCGGTGTCCTAGGGCGCTCACCCAGTCCTCCACCGAGTTCCTATAATGTTGGTCGGCCCGGACTCCCCACACCCAACACTCCACCGTGCGGTACTATATCGCCTTGGATCCTCTACTTTCGAACTTTTCTACCGGTCCTGGGTTCCTCCATAACTCACACTATATTACTTACCCGATGTGGACAATATAGCCACAAAACAAGGTAGCATTTTTTGCCCATTGAAATAGGAAAATGGTTGGTACTTAAATACGACCCCTTATCCAGGTGAGAGTTTTCCTGGTCCATATATGTTAACCATATGTAAAGGGTCCCACCTATTCCTTCATCTCTTTTCCTACCATGGGCCCCCTTTACCATCATACTATTTCTCTTGCAGTACAGCTGCTCATCTCAGCTGTACTGCTCTTTTCTCATTCATCATCTCTTTTCTTTTATCTTCTTTCTTTTTATCCCATTTGATTTTGAGACATAATTTTCATGCACATATGTATAATGATACAACAAAGTAACGTTTACATTTAACATAACTAGGTTGATGTTCAAGAGATAAGCTTGCCTTTGTAGTCGTAGAGAAGATCCGCGTCAAAGAATTCCGGATCAGCTACTCCAGTCTATGTTGGATCGTCCTCTGTAATTATATGGTAGTGCGAATAATAAATAAATACTGTTGGGATACGGGTAGGCTACGCTAGCAACAATTCAAAATTTCTACCACGTAAACCAGGATGCCAAGCAAGATAGATGATCACAAATCATTACCACTAGACGCGCGGTGCAGTGGAAGAAGAGTCGGAGCAGCCTAGTCCGACGAAGAACGCGTCGATGTAGTGGTCATAAAAGATCGTCCAACGTCCTCGTAGTCGATCGTCTCCTCCAGTAACCTCTGCACTTCCTTGTAAAGATTGCGGATCGTCCTTAGCGCAACAGCGACCGAGTAGCGCCTCTACGGTATCCACACGTCCAGAGAAGGAACAACCGTACGCCGGTGTGGTAGCACCAAATCGCACGGGAAGGCTCTCTCAAGAAGATGGCGGCTAGGGTTTCGGTGGAAACAATTCACGTGTCTCTCTCCCCCCCTCAAACTAGCCTCAAGCATCTCCTTATATAGCGCCCCGTGTCGGATCCTATCCGAAAACGTTTGACGAACCGTATTCGTATTGGTTTGTTCCATCCCATTAAGTGTGTGACCCGTTAGGTTTATGTGTAATCGGTTGTGACTCGGAAACCCTTTCCGACCACGAGTCGTAGCGGTCCCTAGCAGGACATAACGATTCCCGAATACACACAAATTATATCAGACGAACCTTAATGCAATATGATCTACGACTAGGTCCTCATCACTTATGACCAGGTCCTGTCTCTATACGACCAGTTCGCACTTGGTCACGACCAGCTCGTAACTCTTTATGACCAGGTTTCGACCACTCTATGATTTCGTTCGACCAGTCTACGACTTGCTCGTATCACCATACGACTTGTCTGGACCTGATCGAACTAAGTGACCTACTCTAGTATTCTCCTTTTGCCTCATGATATCTGGTTGAACTCCAGGTGAGATAATGTGTCATCCATGGACTGTTCAATACTTTCTCGATCGAGTTGTCGAATAACCTTATGTGGTCGAACACTTTGACTACTAGTGGCATGGCCATGCACTTTATTTATCCGACTACTTCGAGGGGCCCAGAAACATCTCTCTCGTTATGTTAGGAGGGGCAAATCCCATATCCGACTAGTCACATCCCTCCTCATGTTTCATAGCATACCCGAAAGCTACCTTTATAACTACCCAGTTACGAGTAACGTTTGGCAACCCCTAAGAGTGCTATTACACATGTAGAGAATCATGCTGATCTCAGGTCTAAGGATTATACATCATTATTGCTTGAGACCAACTATTACACATAGAATCATAACAATCTCAATAGTGTCTCAAGGTGTGTCAATCCAACCCCATGTTCTCTAACATGTGTTCACATTATTGATTCGATATCCCTATATCCATGACCGGTGAAACATGATCATCAATCAATACATGTGTTGGTCGTAGGGTCACTGGTGTTCCGATCAATGACATTCGACCAGGGATACTTTTAGAACGACATCATATAAGTCGAAGAGTTTCACCAACAAGTCACATACTCGTTGATCTTCAGAACTAACGATTCATTCAAGGAACAGAATAACATTTATTCAAGAACTCATAAACATAGACGTGATCCAATCATCTCTATGATTGCCTCTAGGGCATATCACCTACAAATACTGATTTAGTTTTGGTACTATTATGCATACATTAGTTAGTTGTTGTTTTGTGTCAGCAGATTTTCATTTAATAATATCTTTTGGATCCCCCGTTGGGTTAGCACTCCCAACTGCGGTTGTTCTACGATCTACTAGCTCTAGAATTGTTGATTGCCTATACTAGCGTTTTATCGCTCAAAAATAAAATACTACACTTACGTGCATGCAATTAGGTCTATTTAATTTTATGTAGGTGTGTATGTATTTAATTAATTCTCTAAATAAATTCGGGGTATGCGTTTGTTACTAACGGATTCTAACCGGTCCGTTTTAGGGGGTGGTATTTCTTTGGTGATATAATTTTATTATTCTACCTTGATTAAATTATTTCTAATGCAACAGACTATTTGTCTAATTTAAGGAATTTTATCAGGAATTAATTTGTTCATAACATTCCAGATTAATTTCGCTCTACTTTCCGCTTTTATTTCCTACCGATCGATCTGCTACCATTTAACCCTATGTGGCTTATAATTTATTTGGTCCGATATATAGAGTCGACATGGAATATTATTGGCGTTCGTTTCTATTGCTAAATCTATCATCACCACTCCTCCCTAAAATTTTCCCTTTTTACCCCTTTCCTAATTTCTTCCCTTTCTTTTTAATCTATCTCTCTCTACCCTTATCTCTTTCTTTCTTTCTTTCTCCTCTCTATCCTCTTGGCCAAATGCCTCCCCTGGCTACCTTTCTTCCCCACTTCTTTTCCTCCTTCCCCCATTTCTCCTTCTCTCCACTTCTTTGCTACAGCCGAAGATCCATGGCGCCCTGCGCTGCCGTCGCCACACTTGTGCCTGGCTCCCTCGCACGCCCGGCTCGCGCCCGCCAGGCTCAGCTCTCCCTGCACCTCTAGCCCGTGCACGCGCGTGTGGCTCAGCTGTGCCCCTGCAACTTGGCCCTTGCGAGCGCGAGACCCAATATCTTTATTCATCTATATTCTCTTGTACATGGGAGTCCTCATATTTGCAGCCCATAGGGGTGAAAGCCCTCCAGGGGCAGTTAATCTTTTGCCCATAATAAGGTTTCATAACACCCCCCTTGGGCAATAGACGACGATATTCAAATGTTTCATCAAAACTCCTTCCAAAAACCCATTGGAAAAAAAAGGAATGGATAAAAGAGTACATTACATTCGTAAGTTGTATTGCACTTGTTGCCTCACTAAAAACTTTTATGTGAGAAAACTTTAAAAAAACTTTCCAAGGAAAGAGTACGACATTTAATCTTTGAGATCCAATCTTCAAGATTTTAAATAAATCCTCAGGATTTGATAAGGGTCATGATTTAGGGATTTACTCCCCCTGAACGCTGCAACTCTTTAAAACCGTCTCATTCCAATTCGATGAATGCATATTTGGAAACTAGATGCAGATAGAGACTTAGTGAATAAATCAACTCGATTTCACAAGACTTGCTTGCAGGATCTTTTCCTCACTATTTTTCTTGATTTCCTGAGGATAAACATTTAGGAGCAATGTGCTTCGTCATGTTGCTCTTGACATAACCTGTTTGCATTTATGTAATACAAGTAGCATTATATTCATAGATAATTTAGGGGGTATTGACGGTATTAATGCCACAATACTTATGAATATATTTAATCACATGTCCGATCCAAACAAATTCAAGTGAGGCCTCATATAGTTCTATAATCTCTGTGTGGTAGGTAGAATAACTACCAAGTGTCTGCTTAGATGACCGCCAAGAGATGTTTGCGCCAGCACAAAGTAATATAAATCCATTCTGGGATATTTGCACTATAGATATTTGACAGACATTCCGCATATCTTTAGGATTTAGTAATGATCATTAGGATCTATGCATGATCATTGCATTGTCGATCAACTGGATCTAAATTGTTAAGTGGTAAACCCTTCAAGGTGAATTTAACAGTAATCATCGTATCAACACCTTCTAGGCTTGACTAAGATTTTTAAAATCTCAAGTATGATGATCAGTGTTTAGCATATGACCCCCCTGAAGACAACTTCCATTGAAGTCTTATTGTTCTAATGCTTTTCATACATTTTTCGAAAATGAATATAGGCAAGTATATTATGATCAAATCAACTAGATTACCACAATTCAGAGTCTTACATATAAATATCCTATTACTCATCTAGAGATTTTAGGATAAACACTATTTGAGAGTAACATACTTAACTTATCAAATACCACTATTCGATTGTGCAACACAAGTAGATTATCCTTGTAAAGGCTATGAGGTAATACTAGTTGCAAAGTCATATGCCTTCCAGACATGATTTATCAAAACCTTTCAGGGTCTTAATATTTTGTAACTAACTTTGAGTGGTTAAAGTTACAACAAATAGTCTGTTCTACAGAACTATAAAAGTATGGTTTTACCACTCTAGAGTAAAATATAATCAGTCTTAGTTTTGGCATTTAGAGGCTTAATTACCAATATCATCAATGTATATTGTACCTTCATTGTACTACATGAAACCACCATTCCACTAACTTCTGGTGGAAGATGCACTTTATAAGAGCTTGTATGGCGCACTTCTGGTCTTTAGGTTTCTTATTTCATTCTACGGGTCTTGATGGGTCCTTGTCCACTTCTAGGAATCATATGATCATTGGTGTGATTAAGAGATCGACTAGTCAGATGATTTTCCTTCAGGGAGATGCTCTTACTACATGTAAAAGACCATTGGGTATGAGTTTTATATATACTATGATTTTGATTCCTTTCTTACTAGGGATTTTGAGTCCTTCGAGGATCTTATTAAGGATTTTCAGAACTCATTGACTACATATTTTTTTATTTGTTCAATTTACCAGAATTATTATGCAACCGAACATTGTGTCATCCAGAATTATTATGCAACAGAACATTATGTCATTCATAATAGGAGAGTAACGGTCATTCATAACAGACCATAGTTTTCACCAATTCATTATCTTCATAATGACCTATCAAGTATGAACTACCTCGTTCTAAGACTTTTATTTAGCATTTTTTTTGGTTCAGCCTCATACGCTTTCATTATGTGACCCGATTGAATGCTTCAACCGCTCGGCCATGGACTTTGGTTCTAGATCCGTGTTTTTATAAGAGAAACTTTAGCACTTATAAAGGCAAAGTGATTGTTGACAACTTTTCTCTCATATCCTCAAAATTGAGGGTATCTCAGTGTTAACAAGATCTTTGCTATTTCCCTAACAAAAAGATTCTTAGTCGTTCTGCATTCCTAGCATTGTAATATGTACACATCAAATTATTGGGCCGTTCATCTTCATGAGATATTTCACCGTCAAGGTGAGTTCTCTTCAAGAAGATTAAAGGAATGATTAATAATTATTTTGACTAGTGCCATTAGATCTTAGACCCGCAGGCGTCCTGTGAGGACCCCAATTTATTTGGCTTGTAACGCTTAACCAACCACCTGGTCCTAGCATTACAAATCAAATAAACCGAAACCTCAAGATATGTATACTTCCCAGAAGCAGTGTACACACCTCCCACAAAAGTATGCATCAACTCCATTCCAAACATAGAGTCCCAACATTACACTACTAAACAGAAAGTAACAGCAGTAAAGTTATTACAGACAATGGCCGACTGGCCACAAGATACACAAATAACAGAAAGAAGACAGCGGAAGCAAAAGTGCCATAAGATGGCTATAAACAAAGCCAATCAATGTGCCTTCAACCCACAAGGCATCTGACCGGACCGCCAAGCCTAGTCATCGAACACGAAGCGGCAACAGAACTCACAGAAGTGAGGCCCTTGGGGCTCACCTCCTTCCCCTGCAACAACAACATTAAGCAAAGCACCTGAGTACAAAGATTGTCTTTGTACCGCAAGACCGACGTGTGAACTAGCGCACTGTTCATATGCTACATGCAGGCTTGTTTGGTGGAGGCCATATGTTTTATTTGCATAAAGCCAACTTTATTTGCAATAATGTAATACAGTTTGAAGGCAAGTTTGCAATTCATTTTTGATTGAAATAACAGTAAGGATAATAATAACAAAAGAGTAAAGGTAAACAACCTAGAAGTGACTGTCCCAATAGTCACCACAACAATAGCACGAATCCCATATTCGTACCACCCTTCAAGTTTTTAATTTAAATGTTGTAGTCTAACTCTTGATAAGCTTACCCAAGCGTGTCCATCACCTAGGACGAGGCTATTCGAATAGTTTTTAACCCTGCAGGGGCGTACCACTGTACCCACACTTCAGATCGCCTTTAAGCCAAAGCACACTACCGAAGGTATGCCGGCACAGCTAAGTCCTACGAGACATTTTCCAATATTGTGTATTAACTACGAGCCGCTCGTATGGATAGAAATCCATACGCTTACATGGTAAAGCCGAAAAGACAACTACCTTTGCGGGGTAAAGCTTTTCGGACAACTACCATGCTCCCAACACCATCCCTCCTGCGACCTCCGCGACCGGAGCCAATACACGCCAAAGTACTAGGTCAAGAGAGGTCCCATACCTCTAGTGTGGTTAGCACGAAATGCTGGATAATGGTACTCACAAGATGTTCGGTCCTTAATTGACCGGGCACCTTTCAATACACCCAACAGACCACCAATCTTACCATTGTGCCCAAGTCTAAATCATTTTTATTTTGTTTTCATTTTTAGATTTGTAAATAACAAGGCATAAGAACAATAATAATTTCATGTGATCAAGATTATCGACTTAGTCGATAATCGCCCAATTCTACCGGAAGCTAGGCATGGCTAAGCATCTGAACACGTAAACTACTAAGTGATAAGAGTTCATCCAACGGACTCTAATCACAACAAGTAACCTAGGCACAGGTAGTAGAGATCAATATTTCACCTACAGGATATGCAGCTACGGATTTAACTAATCAATTTAACACAAATTAAGCAATGCATACATACAGCTGAAACGAAATATTAGATTTTAAAATACTGGGATTAACATGATCAAAGCGCTTGCTGTTGCGCTGCTCAATATGCTCAACCTATTGCAGAGGATCGTTCTCAGGGTTACCGCAAATGTCGAAGCCTAACGATTGAACAAATAACAGCGAATAAGAACGAATAACACCGACAAAACTCAAACATTCAAATACAAACACAAATTCATACACAGAAACTAGACCATCACAAAGGAATAACAAAATAATCACTCTGAGAGATGTTTCAAATAGACATGCTTTCATGTGATTGATCTACCCACTCACTTATTTACCAAGTTAACCACAAAATCAATCCTCTTATATGCTTTAATCTTTCGACAGACTTTGATGGTGATTATGTGCACATCTAATAACTAAGCATCAAGTTAACACATCAAAACAACTAGCTACTCTAAAACAACCATTATTAGATGAGATCACAGAACCTACAAGAAGCTATTGAACACTAACAAGTCAAGTATCCAACTATGAGATGCTAAACAAAATTTTCTATCTAAGATAGGGTTTTAAAGATACTCAGCTATTCATACTCCTAAGCATCACACCAAGATATTGCAAGGCTAACAAATTTCAGCATGCGGCTACTACAAAGCCTTACCTTACTGAAAATACATACCACAAGTACAGAGGCAATACATCTAGTTCCATTAACAGCTTCATAGATCAAAAGCCAACAAGTGATTTGAAACCTATAGAGACTAACTAATTAACTTCTTGCTAAACACTACTTCTAAAGGAGTAATCAAGTACTAACAAACTTCAAGAGCATAAGCATGATACCCAAAATCAGATTACTGACAACAGAAAAATCGACAACAGAGAAGAACAAATACAGAGAACCAGTGACTACTTCCTTCCAAGCCTCAATTTTCCAATTAAGCTTAAGCATGTGAGTTACTAATGACCATTCCTAAGGTTGATTAGCATTTAGAACCTGGCTTAAGGAAGGTGGGGCCCACTGTCAGCCACAGGGCAAACAGGGAAGAAGCAGAAGAGCCACGGGCAGCTCTGGGCTGGAAACGGCGCCGGCGGTGGAGGCGCGGCGAGGTGGGAACCAAGGCCAAAATGGGTTGCCGGAGGACTGCTGAAGCTGTAGGTGGTCTCGAGGCAGCCGGAGATGCACCGAGGCGGCGGCGACGAGCTCTCGGCGCCGGCAGTGGGGGTGACAAGGTGCGACTGCACCAGAGAGGAAGACGATGAAAACTAGTGCGCGCATGAGCATCAGTGGGTTACCAGGAACTCACCGGGATGACGCGGAGCTCAAGTGGCTGCCGGAGATGGCCCGGCGACGAGAACCTGCGGCGGCGATCAAGGGGTCATCGAGGAGGGAGCAACCTGAGCAAAAATAGGGGAAAAGAGAGATGGAGATAGCTCGAGTGAGTGCACTAGATGGTGCTAGCGCGAGCAATTACTCTAGGAACCAACTCACCGGAGATGAGGACGAAGATCCAACTTTCGGCCGAAGAAGAGGGACACCTAAATTCAACGGCCCCCTGCGAGTGAAACTCAAAATTAGCTGAGGGGAAAACATGATAAGGATCTGGAACACGATATGACGCGCAAAGGAGAAGATGAGCTTCACTGGTTGTGGTGTTGACACGGCGGTGGCGGGCGATCGTGCACCGAGCTCGAGCACTACTACGATTTGAGCTCGGAAGGAGCAATGGGTGATAGGGGATGGCTTAATGGTGTCTAAAGAAGGAAGAGGAGCTTTGGGTGAGCTTAAGTAGGGAAGAGGCGGAGGAAACAAGAGGCGGAGCTCACGCACCGAGACGCATGGAAGAAAAAGCGCGAGTTAGAGAGGTAGATGACGAGCGATTAATGCCGCACGGTATGGGCTAGCGGCGGATGATCTGCCGAGGTGAAGCGCGAGAAACCGAGAATGGACGGCGAGGCGAGGTGGCGCGCATGCACGCCGCCGCCGGCACTCACTCTCAGCGAGAGGTAGGTGACGACGACAAGTGGGGCCGCGCTGTCGGCGGCAGCAAAAGCGGCGCGAGCGAGTCAAGTGCGGCGTGAAGCGATTGGTCCGACTCGATCAAGAGAATGTCGACCGTTGGATCTAGGATGGACGGGACGAGATCAATGTATGCATTCGGACAGTCGACGAGACAAGCAATGTGGACCGTCGATCTCCATCGGACGGCCGATAGCCATCGGGCTCGCGGTGCAGCTAGGCGGTGCGACCGAGTCAAGTGGCGGTGGTCGGACTCGAGCTCGAGTTGGGTTCGAGCCCGATAAATGATGATTTCAGATTTGATTTCAAAAGGCTGAGCGGGTTTGGGGAATTTTTAGAGATAGCTCCCGAGCTCCAAAAATTCCGAAATTTTTATGGTAGCTACAAGGGATAGAGGAAAACCTTGTGAAATTTTTCCAGCAGTTTTCATGCACTAGATTTCTCCCAATAAAATCCACAAACTGCTGTCCAGAGGTTTGACCAGATTTTGGAATAGTTTGACTTGCTCTTTTGAAATAGCAAACAAAATCTAAAAATTGTGAAATTTTTCAGAGAGGTAGATAGGATGATCAAGATGATAGGAAAAATAATTTCAGAGGATGATCACAAGTTTGAAGGCTAAGAATTTGCTGACAACAATTTCCATTCACAAGAATTTAATTCTAGAAAATGGAAATTGCTAGGGAAAATTTGGAAAACTACCAAATGATTTGATGAGACAACAAAAGTTTTTATTTCTCCTCAAAATTTTACATTTGAAATACAAACCCTAACTTAGGGCTGTTACAAATCCCCCTTACAGGAATCTCGCCCCGAGATTCTGATCACTGGGAAAAGAAGGACGGGTAGTCTGCACGGAGACGATCTTCCCACTCCCAAGTGGCTTCATCCTCGGAGTGATTCGACCACTGAACTTTAAGAAACGTGATCACACGGTTCCTTGTTCTTCGTTCAGCTTCTTCGAGGATGTGAATGGGGCGCTCACGATAAGACAGATCTTCCTGTACATCGATATTTTCCAATGGTGTTTCCTCAACTGGAACACGGAGGCACTTCTTCAATTGCGATACATGGAAAACATCGTGCACTCCTTCGAGTGTAGCGGGCAACTCTAACTTGTATGCAATAGCTCCCACTTTCCTGATGATGCGATACGACCCGACATATCGAGGAGCAAGTTTGCCCTTGACACCGAAACGACGATGTCCCTTCAAAGGTGAGACTTTGAGATACACAAAGTCATTGGGCTGGAAACTTAGCTCACGGCGACGCCGATCTGCATAGCTCTTCTGCCTGGACTGAGCTACGCGCAAGTGCTAACGAATCAACTGCACTTGACTTTCAGCCTCATTGATGGAATCTGGGCCAAAGAACCATCTCTCCCAATCTCGACCGGTTCAATGGGGTTCGCATCGCCTCCCATACAAGGCCTCAAACGGTGCCATACCGAGACTAGCTCGAAAGTTGTTGTTATAAGAGAATTCGCAGCGGCAAACACTTCTCCGCTTCTTCCCATAGGAAAGAACACAGCACGAGCATATCCTCAAGCACACTGGTTGACGCGCTCCGTCGACCATCGATCACGAGGTGATAGGTGAGCTGAAAGAAAGACGGGTTCCCATGGCCTCCTGCATACTATGCCAAAGTCGGGAAGTGAAAAGAGAACCACGATCTGACACAATCGTTCGTGGCACACCATGCAAGCTCACAATACGAGATATGTAGAGGTCTGCCAATTTACTGACGCTGAGGGCGGTACGCACTGGCAGAAAGTGTGCTACTTTTGTCAATCGGTCAATAACCACCCAGATAGCATCCTTCCCCGAAGAAGTACGGGGCAAACCAGTGATAAAGTCCGTGCCTACCGAATCCCACTTCCATTCTGGTACAGGCAAGGGCTGGAGAAGACCTGCTGGACGCTGATGCTCGGCCTTGACACGACAACATACGTCGCATCTGGCAACGAACCGGGCAATCTCGCGCTTCATGCGAGTCCACCAGAATCTCTGACGCAGGTCTTGGTACATTTTGGTGGCCCCGGGATGGATGGACAAAAGCGAATCATGGGCCTCATGGAGAATCAAATCCCGCAACTCTGGGACCTTTGGGACCACGAGACGCTGCCCAAACCATATAACACCGTGCTCATCTTCAGTGAAACACTTGGCTATTCCATCCTTGATATTCTGTTTAATCTGGTTCACACCGTCATCTGACTGCTGTGCTGCCTTGACTTGATCCACCAAGGTTGGTTGCACAACCAAGGCAGCAAGGGAACCATGCTCAACCAAACCCAAATTGAGACGCTGAAATTCTGCAAGAAGTGCAGGTTGCTGCCCTTGGATCATCAGAGTATTGCAATACACTTTTCGGCTAAGTGCATCAGCAACCACATTATCTTTGCCGGGATGATACTGAATACCCATGTCATAATCTTTGATCAATTCCAACCATCTCCTCTGCCTGAGGTTCAGATCTGGCTGGGTGAACAAATATTTCAAGCTCTTGTGATCAGAATACACCTCACAGCGGTTTCCGATCAGATAATGCCGCCAAATCTTGAGTGCATGAACCACTGCAGCAAGCTCTAAATCATGGGTGGGATAATTGAGTTCATGGGGTCTCAACTGCCTCGATGCATATGCAACTGCTTTGCCTTCCTGCATAAGAACACACCCAAGTCCCTGACGAGAGGCATCGCAATAAATATCAAAGCTCTTGTGGATATCAGGGAGAGTAAGGACTGGGGCTGAAGTCAATCGCTATTTGAGCACCTGAAAGCTCTCATCACAAGCAGAGGACCACACAAACCTCTTGTCCTTCTTGAGCAATTCAGTCATCGGCTTCGCGATCTTGGAGAAATTCTCGATAAAGCGGCGGTAGTAGCCCGCTAAACCGAGAAAACTCCGTACATCGTGGATCGACTTGGTGACCCCAAGATAGAACATCGCCGACCTTCTTTGGGATCCACGACTACGCCTCGGTGAAAGAACATGGCCCAAGAATGCCACTTCCTTCAACGAACTCGCATTTCTTTGAACTTTGCATATAGCCGATGCTCCATGACTTGCCCAAAACTATCTTCGATGCTCGTGTGCTCCTTTTCAGTCTTGGAATAGATAAGAATATCATCAATAAAGACCACCACAAATTTATCCAAATACTCCATGAATACTGAATTCATAAGGTTCATGAACAAAGCTGGAGCATTTGTTAAACCAAAGGACATGACGGTGTACTCGTACAGACCATAACGAGTAGTGAAAGCCGTCTTCGGAATATCTTCAGATCTGATCCTGACCTGATGATACCCCATTCTCAAATCAATCTTTGAGAACACCTGGGCTCCAGTCAACTGATCGAACAGATCATCAATGCGGGGTAGAGGATATTTGTTCTTCACCGTCACCTCATTGAGAGGACGGTAATCAACACACATACGCAAAGTCTTGTCCTTCTTCTTCACAAAGATCACCGGACAACCCCAAGGAGATGAACTGGGACAGATGAAACCCTTTGCTTGGAGCTCACCAAGCTGCTTCTTCAATTCTTCTAGCTCATTGGGAGGCATCCGATACGGCGCCGAGATAGGCGATGCACGGTAGCAACTCAATGACAAACTCGGATCTCGAACCGGAGGCATCCTGTAAATCATCGGAAAAACATCCTCAAAATCACAAACGGTGGGAACCTCCTGAATCTTCAAAGCTGACTTTGCTACAAGTGCACAAAGGTGTGACCCCTGCAGCTGCGGTGAAAATTCGACCTGCTCGCCTGAAGGGCTGGTGAGATAGACTATCTTCCTGGCACAATCGATTTGCCCCAAGTGTTGGGACAACCAATCCATACCAAGAATCACATCCAGACTCGCTGAACTGAGCAGAATAAGATTTGCCAAAAATTCCACTCCTTTGACTACGATAGGAACATCCCGACACTGTAAATCAGCTCTCATTTCCGACCCCGGAGAGCGGATGAGCAAAGTAACCCCCAAAGGAACACAGTGAAGACCACTAGCAGCAGCAAATGATCTTGAAATAAAAGAATGCGATGCTCCAGAATCAAATAATACTGCAGCAAGACGAGAATTGACAAGAAGTGTACCCATCACGACATCCGCGCCTCCGAGCCTCCTCGGTGAAAGGTGGTTGACTCGACACCGCCGCGCCCTGGTCTTCGAATGATTTTCCGTCGGTGGGTGACCACTCCCCTGCCCGCGTCCTCCATTAGGACGAGGGGCTGCTGCAACATTCTGAGGGCAAGAATTTGCATAATGGCACTTTTGGTGACAACGGAAACAAGTAACCTCGGCCGCCGGATTGCGGAGGCCACTCTGCTCTTTGGATCGCAGCGCACGTGGGTGAAACACGACTGCGGTGGGCGAGGAGTGGTGCCGATGGCCGGTCTTTGGTGGAGCAAAAGAACGGGCCCCTGGTGCTGGCCCAGCCCGAGGACGAGCGAGGCTGGCGTGAGTAGACTGATGTGCCTCCCATTTGCGCTTGCGGGACTCACCCAGCGCCTTTGCCTTGTGCTCAGCAACAATGGCCTTATCAACCAAGGCCTGAAAGTCGGGGAAGTCCACAATAGACAGCCTGTCCTGTAGCTCCTCGGACAAGCCATCCATAAACTTCTCCTGCTTAGCCTCATCTGAGGCCACCTCCCCTGGAGCATAACGAGCCAGGTGATTAAACTCGTATAGATACTCTGTCACAGATTTGCGCCCTTGCTTGAGCGCGAGGAATTCTTTCTTCTTCAGCTTCATCAGGCCATCCGGGATGTGGGCCCGACGAAGGTCGACTGAACTCCTCCCACGCGACCACATGGCGCGGCCGCATGGCGAGATAGTTCTCCCACCATGAGAGTCTGCGCCCTCAAGCCGGTGGGACGCGAAGAGTGCCTTATCCTGCGCTGGCGGCGAGCTATGTTGAGCTTCGCTCAACCATGCGCAACCAATCATCCGCATCGAGAGGGTCCTCAGAGCGGGAGAAAGTCGGCGGCTGCGTACGGAGGAACTCTGCAAGACCCCCGCGAGTCTGGTGGCCGCCACCACCGGCAGGAGTGGAGGTATTCCTATCAATAACCTCCAAGATGCGCGTCGGTCCATGCGGTTTCGCTCGTCGGCGAGAACCTCGACCATGGTCGAGGAGAAGCTCCTCATCATGACCAGCCGGCTGACTGCCACGCGTCCTCCCGGCCATCCTGTTTTGCTAAGATAGGTTAGTGCCAAACTTAGAGCAAGAAATCGATAAATCACCAAAACAGTTTAAAGATAGCACGAACTAAACGAAAAAACTTCAAGACACAAAGCCAATTGACAAAATTTAGAGACTTAGCAGACTTACAACACATTTTACCCTTATGTTCCCACAAGTTTTAGTTAGATTAATCCCTCATGGTTCTCCCAAAACTAATCCCACCGGATAAGTAACTATCTTTTGAAAGGGAAGAGAGAAACCAAGTTTCAAAACTCAAATTAGAGTAAGGTGAGAGTAGAAAGCTAAGATAGGTAAGGAGTAAAATCTGAGAATCTGCCTAGGTTTTCATAAACCTTTTTATAATTTGAAAATAAGCTTTTCTAAAATATCCTAAGTACGACTACGCTTGGGTTACTACGGTCAGAATGGCTCTGATACCAACTTTGTGAGGACCCCAATTTATTTGGCTTGTAACGCTTAACCAACCACCTGGTCCTAGCATTACAAATCAAATAAACCGAAACCTCAAGATATGTATACTTCCCAGAAGAAGTGTACACACCTCCCACAAAAGTATGCATCAACTCCATTCCAAACATAGAGTCCCAACATTACACTACTAAGCAATAACAATGATAAAGTTATTACAGACAATGGCCGACTGGCCACAAGATACACAAATAACAGAAAGAAGACAGCGGAAGCAAAAGTGCCATAAGATGGCTATAAACAAAGCCAATCAGTGTGCCTTCAACCCACAAGGCATCTGACCGGACCGCCAAGCCTAGTCATCGGACACGAAGCGGCAACAGAACTCACAGAAGTGAGGCCCTTGGGGCTCACCTCCTTCCCCTGCAACAACAACATTAAGCAAAGCACCTGAGTACAAAGATTGTCTTTGTACCCGCAAGACTGACGTGTGAACTAGCAGACCTGTTCATATGCTACATGCAGGCTTGTTTGGTGGAGGCCATATGTTTTATTTGCATAAAGCCAACTTTATTTGCAATAATGTAATACAGTTTGAAGGCAAGTTTGCAATTCATTTTTGATTGAAATAACAGTAAGGATAATAATAACAAAAGAGTAAAGGTAAACAACCTAGAAGTGACTGTCCCAATAGTCACCACAACAATAGCACGAATCCCATATTCGTACCACCCTTCAAGTTTTTAATTTAAATGTTGTAGTCTAACTCTTGATAAGCTTACCCAAGCGTGTCCATCACCTAGGACGAGGCTATTCGAATAGTTTTTAACCCTGCAGGGGCGTACCACTGTACCCACACTTCAGATCGCCTTTAAGCCAAAGCACACTATAGAAGGTATGCCAAGCCTGACTAAGTCCTACGAGACATTTTCCAATATTGTGTATTAACTACGAGCCGCTCGTATGGATAGAAATCCATACGCTTACATGGTAATGTAATACCTCGAATATCAAATAGAGAGAACATATTATTCGGAAGAGAAATTTATTCAAATTTGAATGCATTAAAGTTTAGAGGAAAATTGAAAGAAAATTCAGGATTTGAGAGAGGATTGGACCTTCGGCTTTTAGCCCAAGGTGTCCTAGCCAAGTGGGCCGGCCTTGTAGTGGAGTCAAGAAGGGGTCTCCTTCCCAAAACCCTACCCTCTGCTACAGTACCGCGCCGCACTGTAGCACGCATGTACTGTAGCAGCCCCCTCCGTGCTGCTCTACCAAGATGAGGAAGAAGCTCAGGTGCCGCCGGCCATGGTGGAAGGAGAAGAAGGGAGAAGGAGGAAGGAGGAGGAAGATCATCTTCTCCAAGGTTCTCCCACCTACGTCCTGGTTGTTACAAGGGTAACGAGTGCGATCCTCATCGTTTGATTAGTGGTAGATGTGTTTTGGTTCAATTTGATTATATCGATTTGCTGCGGGTAGAAATTGATTCTGTCCAGATTGTTGCGTGGACTTTTTCGTGATGTTAGAGGCCGAATCTGAGTTTCCATCTCCTAGAGATATGTAGGTCTTGTTCTTAGCTTTCGGTGGCCGCCAAGATCACCTAATTCCGACTTTCGAGTCAAAAGTTATGATAGATTTAATATCTGCTGTCCAGAATCCTGACGAGAATTAGCAGTCTCTGTTTAGGTTGATATATGGCCTAGTTAGAGGGTGATTCAGAGGTCTTGCCCATAACAAATTTTGAAGGTGATATCACTAGCTTTCAGGATTTATAAATAACACCTCATTTGGATTTATAGATCAAAAGTTATGCACTTTTCTTTGTGACTGTCCAGATTGTAGATCAGTCTGTCCAGATTGTATGTCAGTTTCTATCTTTAGTTTTGACCCGTGTGCCACTTTTTGTTAAAGGCAAAATTTGAATGTCGTGCCAACTAGTTTATTGTAGGTAATTTCATAACCTTTTCAGATTGTTAAAGAACGCTCAATTCAGAGTTGTAGATTAAAAGTTATGGTTGTTTTAGTATTGCTGTCCTGTTTGTTCAGACAGAAGCTGTGCTGCTGTTTTGTTTTCTTTATTAGAGAAGTTTATTGGCCGAATTGGGAAATCTCATCAACTTGATGTTATAGATATGTTCGTTAAGATGAGGTAGGATCTGGACTCATCTCATTTGAGTCCCACGTCATTAACTACTGTCATTTTCGTGCTGCTGTCCCGACACGTTTTGGGTTGCAGCCTGTTTTCAGATTAGGTTTTATGGCGATTCCTTGGGAGTTCAAGGGGGTATTGTAGACTATTAATTCGGGTTGGATTCTATGTTGTTCTTATTTGGTTATTTAATTGTTTAGGCCACGAGGCTACGGGTTTGGGAGCGCCATCGTTGCACCTAACTTGTGCAACGCTGAAGGCAAGTACTTTGTTGCTTTTGAGTCTTGTGATTGTGAATGTTTTCATGAATATAGTGTGACATATTGTGTTACCCGAGATGCGGAATTGGTTATGTTCTTTCATTATGTGGAGTATATCTTTGAGAGATGGTATTATCACTTGTTCATGTTCATATCATGCATCCTTTTATTCATGTTATGTCCACGGAGTGGATTGTAAGTCCCACCATTCCAATGTGGGCAAATTTGGACATTGTCATGTCCCGTCCACGAGTGGATTGAAAGACCCATCAATTCCGGTATGGGCACGTAAGACCCATCAATTCCGGTATGGGCAGCTTTGGACACCTATATGAAACGTTCTTCATATAGGACTTGGATCCCGCACTTTTGTTAAGGTGCGGGCTTAAATGAACACCGGCGGGTGTGTCACCACTATACCAGATATGCATGTGTGCAGTCCATCCTTGATTACATTCATTCATTTCATGTTTTCATAAGTGTTCACTCGATGCAAGGTTCGCATTCTTAAATGGTGATGTCTGTTTGTATATGTGTTCTTTTTCTTTCACTCGCACTTTTGCTTGAGTCATGGACTCACTCTTGCGTTGTTTGTTTATTTTAGGTAACCCCGATGTTGGCTCACTTGGGAGGGAGTAGACACGCACTACTCGTTCACATCATCCTATTCATGTTCAAGATTAAATTTAGTTCTATCTTACATTCGTTAATGATGAACTGTAATAATTAAATTATAATTGGTGAAGGAAGGATACCTTCTCCACATGGATGTTGATTTATTACTCGTGTGAACCTTCTTTATTGATGATCGAGTATTAAATAACTTAGAAGGTGAAGGAATGATACCTTCACCATGTCTGTTTAATTTAATGTCTTTGTCTTTAGTTGAAATACTTAGTTCAAATTCTTACGCATTATGGATGTATGTTAGATGTTTTAGGTGACATCTTGGCTTCCGAATAGCCGTGTTCTAGATTGGTATCGAGCGGGCTTTAGGTCCGTGGTAATTGAATATTAAATTGACACACTTGTACAATGAGGTGGGGTTGGGAAATCCATTGTTTCCGTATTTCTATTGTTATGTTTCATTCGTTGAGCAATTGTTGAATTGCTTTTGTATTATCTTTCTTGTTGTTAATCTATGATATGTTATGATATTCCATATCTATGAATCTATTCTATTATTGTCATGATATGATCATGTATAATCATAATTGATTATATTGTTTAAACGTGTCGATGATGGAGGTTAAGAAGTGGAGGCCGTGGTTGTGGCCCCGACTTTGTCGAGTTGCACCAGATTTGTGGTAGCGAGAATAGAGTAGTATCTACCCGAATACCATAGTGGAGTGTTGAGGTGAGATTCTTTAGAAAATATTATTCTCTTCCTTGGTTACGTATGTGGCGATTCTGTAATAGTTGCGTTTGATGAAGTTTTCTTGAGTTAGTGTTTTACATTTCTTCCGATGAGTTCTCATTGGACTTTCTTGGTTCCATAAGTCGACTACTTGTTCTCCTGATCTGGTCTAAAGTTGTTCTTGGGATCGTTGGATATCGGCAAAAAAAAACTTATCTTTTCTTGGGAGTTCGCCTTCTTATTGGAGAATGTGAATCATTTATTCATTGAGTATTCTGGTGCTGAAAGTTTTCATTGCAAATTCTTTAACATGTGAAAGCTTTGACTTTATGTATTTCTTTTGGATTAGTTCAGTGTTGGAATGTAATGCCTCTTTTTCTGAAAGATTAGGTTAAAATCTTTAAGTGATGTCTTGACATGCTTAAGTGCGAGGTGTTAATTAAATGAATTAATTATTATGGTATGAGTTATCGATTTGGGTTATTAGCTTTGTGCAAGCATCTATTCTTAACTAGTATCCGTGGAAGTGAATTGCTTAAAGTGAAATGTCGTTGTATTTGGTACAGGATGAGTTTTAGATAAGAGGTTGTTCATATTTGTTCAAGAAGCTATTGTTGTTAAGAATTGTGGAAAAAATGTGGATGTATCGGGTTGATCTTTACGATCGGATAATCTGATAAATTTGTTAGATAAGTTGAAATCTAGGTCCTCTTTCAGTTATTCTAACCGCTAGTGATGGTTAAGTTAAGGATGTGTTCGAATGTTGTCTTGATAAATATTAATCTTGAATTTGTCTTCTATTTGGATCTTGATGATCTTATTTAAATGATAGCTTTACTTGATTCTTGCCATGCTAAAAATTATTGAAACATGTTTAAATGACTAGATGAACGATGATGTATCGCCTTGTGAAACCTTGACTTATGTGTCCTATATTATTGAAGTTAAGGACATTTTATTCTAATTGTTGATCATAAGTTAGAATGCTGATTATATCCTCTTAACTGTTGTTGAGGTTGCAAACAGAGGTAGGATCATGTTTGTGCCATGTGTGGCTAGAGAGCATTTAGTGTGTACTATCTTGGCATCGAGTGTCACTAAGAGTTAAATGGATGAAAGCTAATCAGAGATTTCTGTTGGTGTACATTGGTGAGATTGTCATGTTCTATTATCATCTTGTTGAAAGAGTTTGTTTCAATTATAAGGTTTTTGCACTAGGTTTTCCCTAGATCAAGTATATGTAACCTTATTTAGATTTTAGAGACATGATGAAGTAGTTCATTGTGATTCTTTTCAAAAGTTCATGGAGTGTTAAGAGATTTGATGATTCTCGCCAATAGCATATTATTTCGTTGATTAGTGTGATTGTCAGACTGTGGTTGTGATGATAATGTTCAACGAAAAAAATCATTTGCATGATACTGTTTTAGTGAAAGTGTTTCGAGTTTTGCGTTTGTTATCTTTGGACCTCATGAGTTATGTGGTAACTTTGTCTGTTTCGAGCAAAGAGACGGGTTGAAAGATTTTATTGGTTCTTAAGTGGTTCTTATGATTTGGTCTTAAGAGCTTATCTTGTTTAAGTGGCAAAGTGATGTAGTAATCACAGAAAATAACTTTCTGGTTAAAGGAAGGAGTGAAGTAAAAGTATTTGAAATTTAAGTCGCGTTTCGCCACTTGCGTTTATTTGGGTGTGCTTAAACCTTATGCATTTGTTCCATAAGAGTTTATCAAATTTTCAAAGGCATTACCTTCTTCTCATTTGTGGTTTGGTATTTGCTTTCAATAGGGCTTGAGCCCTCGACTATTGATTTTCCCTTATGTTTTCCGAGTACTTTGCCTAAGTGACTATTTTTTTCTTGATCCTTTGTTCACTGCGGGTGGCACATGTTTTCCTAGTTGAAGAAAATTGATTTCATTCGCTCTTTCTTTTGAGAAAGAATCAATCTATTCGTTTCAGGAGTCTTTTGAGGTGTTTAATGATTGTAGTTGTGAAACTTTGGGTTGGAAATTATTCGATGAGCATTGGAGGATGAAATAATTTCGTAATATAGTTATTTAAGAGGAGTTTATCTCATTAGAAGGTTGCCTTTGGAGGTTAAACCGATTGCATGGTTACAACTAGTAGAATCTATAGCGAGGCGTAGTCCAAGTTCTTTGTTCATTTCAATGGAACATAGAATTATCCAAAGTATGAAAATCTTGATCAATGTATTAGAGTGTCGCGTTGAGTACCTTGCGTGGTTGTGTAGATGAAATATGATGGTGTTGTAATGGGAGTAATATTAGCAAAGTGATCGATCGTTAAAGAGATTAAAGAGATAGCCGAGATTGTTGGATTATTGCCATGAATGACTTGGACGTAGTAAGTAACTCTCTAAGAATTAGAATCTTGATAAAGATAATTGGATCAAGAAATGTTTTTGTGTTGATGTCAATGCGCGAGTATGTTTGGATTGTGAGAATTTTAGGGATTTAATTTGAGGCTTCCCTATCTTCTATATGAGAAGTTCATGGTAGGAGTCTTGGAGTTTAATTTTGGGCTTCACATTCTTTTGCTAGGACCTTGAGTCTCCCAATGATTATGTGTAGAGAAAGTAGAATAAGGGTGGATTAGAACAATGGGATGGTCATTGATAAAACCCTTTGAGGAAGTATATGAATGTGTGTCTGGGAATTTGAGTTGTTTATTCTTAAAACATTGAGGTGATGTGATTGCATGTGATATCTATTTTGAGATGCATTGGAAGTCATCTCACAAATTAATTCATCGGTAGAGGAGTTGTTGAGAGAAAGTTTGGTGTAGTCGATAGAGCCTCTATACCGAGGTGTGGATGATGTATTTCGACTTGAGCATAGCGTTGAGAATGCCAAGTTAAGAGAGATGAGTTAGGTGTTATGCGATGAATTGGAATTCCAAAGTTTGAGAGAAGTTTTATTCTGAAAGAGAAACCGAGAAATTGATGCTTCCTAAAGTAGAGACACGTTTTCTTGATTCTTGTTTGAGCTATGTGTTTTGGATGATGTCTTTCGTAAGTTGAGCTCGACATTTATGTTGATATGTGTGATTCTTTCCATTCGAGACGGAATAAATGATTTTTTTGGCATTCAAGTGATTTCTCCTTTGGATTTCGTGGACGTTTTTCACAAAGCGCCACTTGAACGTGGAAAGGTTTTTCGTGATGAAATTCGATTTACGTGTTTGACTCTTTAGTATCGAGTGGTAACGCATAGATGCGATGTGAATCTTTCTTTTGAGATGGGTTTTGTCGGTAAAAGAGTTTGCTTAAAGAGAGCTCTGTTGTGTGTTTTCGTTAAAGGAGGTGATCCTTATTTTAGTGAAGAGTTCAATTGAGAGGTGGAACAAGAGTTCGTGTTCTATGTGCATGTTGTGTGGTTCAAAGATCAATTGGAAGGTTAGCCAAGGTACTTTGGGTTGTTTTCAGTTAGCTACGGAATTCGGAAGTTGGCGTATCGCAAGGACCGTCTCGGGTCCATATGTGGTGTACTACATTTAGCATGTTTGGTGCCGAGTGAGTACCGTGAGAACTAGAGTTTGAATATTCGTTAACGCCATTGACCATCGAGTAGGATCTTACCTTTGAATCTCTTCGATGAGTGTACTTGGCAATGTCGGATTGAGTGTTAGGTCGATGTAGTTTACGTCAATGTCTTGTGGTCTTGTCACCGAGAGATAGGTCATTTGGGACTGGAGTCTCGCATGCGCGAAGTTTTATCCGCATATGTTTGCTCAGGGCATATGTTAATAGATGTTTCTTTTAGGTGGCAATTATTCTTTCGTTTATTTCGACGGTTAGAATTCGAGGTCGAATTACATTAAGAGGTAGAATGTAATACCTCGAATATCAAATAGAGAGAACATATTATTCGGAAGAGAAATTTATTCAAATTTGAATGCATTAAAGTTTAGAGGAAAATTGAAAGAAAATTCAGGATTTGAGAGAGGATTGGACCTTCGGCTTTTAGCCCAAGGTGTCCTAGCCAAGTGGGCGGCCTTGTAGTGGAGTCAAGAAGGGGGTCTCCTTCCCCAAAACCCTACCCTCTGCTGCATCGCCGCGCCTTGTAGCACGCTGCATCATGTAGCAGCCCCCTCCGTGCTGCTCTACCAAGATGAGGAAGAAGCTCCAGGTGCCGCCGCCATGGTGGAAGGAGAAGAAGGAGAAGGAGGAAGGAGGAGGAAGATCATCTTCTCCAAGGTTCTCCCACCTACGTCCTGGTTGTTACAAGGGTAACGAGTGCCGATCCTCATCGTTTGATTAGTGGTAGATGTGTTTTGGTTCAATTTTGATTATATCGATTTGCTGCGGTAGAAATTCGATTCTGTCCAGATTGTTGCGTGGACTTTTTCGTGATGTTAGAGGCCGAATCTGAGTTTCCCATCTCCTAGAGATATGTAGGTCTTGTTCTTAGCTTTCGGTGGCCGCCAAGATCACCTAATTCCGACTTTCGAGTCAAAAGTTATGATAGATTTAATATCTGCTGTCCAGAATCCTGACGAGAATTAGCAGTCTCTGTTTAGGTTGATATATGGCCTAGTTAGAGGGTGATTCAGAGGTCTTGCCCATAACAAATTTTGAAGGTGATATCACTAGCTTTCAGGATTTATAAAGAACACCTCATTTGGATTTATAGATCAAAAGTTATGCACTTTTCTTTGTGACTGTCCAGATTGTAGATCAGTCTGTCCAGATTGTATGTCAGTTTCTATCTTTAGTTTTGACCCGTGTGCCACTTTTTGTTAAAGGCAAAATTTGAATGTCGTGCCAACTAGTTTATTGTAGGTAATTTCATAACCTTTTCAGATTGTTAAAGAACGCTCAATTCGGAGTTGTAGATTAAAAGTTATGGTTGTTTTAGTATTGCTGTCCTGTTTGTTCAGACAGAAGCTGTGCTGCTGTTTTGTTTTCTTTATTAGAGAAGTTTATTGGCCGAATTGGGAAATCTCATCAACTTGAATGTTATAGATATGTTCGTTAAGATGAGGTAGGATCTGGACTCATCTCATTTCGAGTCCCACGTCATTAACTACTGTCATTTTCGTGCTGCTGTCCCGACACGCTTTTGGGTTGCAGCCTGTTTTCAGATTAGGTTTTATGGCGATTCCTTGGGAGTTCAAGGGGTATTGTAGACTATTAATTCGGGTTGGATTCTATGTTGTTCTTATTTCGGTTATTTAATTGTTTAGGCCACGAGGCTACGGGTTTGGGAGCGCCATCGTTGCTCGCTAACGCCGCAACGCGCGAAGGCAAGTACTTTGTTGCTTTTGAGTCTTTGTGATTGTGAATGTTTTCATGAATATAGTGTGACATATTGTGTTACCCGAGATGCGGAATTGGTTATGTTCTTTCATTATGTGGAGTATATCTTGAGAGATGGTATTATCACTGCTCATGTTCATATCATGCATCCTTTTATTCATGTTATGTCCACGGGAGTGGATTGTAAGTCCCACCATTCCAATGTGGGCAAATTTGGACATTGTCATGTCCGCCCACGGGAGTGGATTGAAAGACCCATCAATTCCAAGATGGGCACGTAAGACCCATCAATTCCAAAGATGGGCAGCTTTGGACACCTATATGAAACGTTCTTCATATAGGACTTGGATCCCCGCACTTTTGTTAAGGTGCGGGCTTAAGTGAACACCGACGGTGTGTCACTCACTATACCGGTATATGCATGTGTGCAGTCCATCCTGATTACATTCATTCATTTCATGTTTTCATAAGTGTTCACTCGATGCAAGGTTCGCATTCTTAAATGGTGATGTCCTGTTTGTATATGTGTTCTTTTTCTTTCATCGTACTTGCTGAGTCATGGACTCACTCTTGCGTTGTTTGTTTATTTTAGGTAACCCCGATGTTGGCTCACTTGGGAGGGAGTAGACACGCACTACTCGCTCACATCATCCTATTCATGTTCAAGATTAAATTTAGTTCTATCTTACATTCGTTAATGATGAACTGTAATAATTAAATTATAATTGGTGAAGGAAGGATACCTTCTCCACATGGATGTTGATTTATTATCAGTGTGAACCTTCTTTATTGATGATCGTGATTAAATAACTTAGAAGGTGAAGGAATGATACCTTCACCATGTCCTGTTTAATTTAATGTCGTCTTTAGTTGAAATACTTAGTTCAAATTCTTCGCATTATGGATGTATGTTAGATGTTTTAGGTGACATCTTGGCTTCCGAATAGCCGTGGTGTTACAGGTAAAGCCGAAAAGACAACTACCTTTGCGGGGTAAAGCTTTTGGACAACTACCATGCTCCCAACACCATCCCTCCCGTGACCTCCTGCGACCCGAGCCAATACACGCCAAAGTACTAGGTCAAGAGAGGTCCCATACCTCTAGTGTGGTTAGCACGCCGAAATGCCTGGATAATGTACTCACAAGTTGTTCGGTCCTTAATTGACCGGGCACCTTTCGATACACCCAATGATCACACCAATCTTACCATTGTGCCCAAGTCTAAATCATTTTTATTTTGTTTTCATTTTTAGATTTGTAAATAACAAGGCATAAGAACAATAATAATTTCATGTGATCAAGATTATCGACTAAGTCGATAATCGCCCAATTCTACCGGAAGCTAGGCATGGCTAAGCATCTGAACACATAAACTACTAAGTGATAAGAGTTCATCCAACGGACTCTAATCACAGCAAGTAACCTAGGCTCAGGTAGTAGAGATCAATATTTCACCTACAGGATATGCAGCTACGGATTTAACTAATCAATTTAACACAAATTAAGCAATGCATACATACAGCTGAAACGAAATATTAGATTTTAAAATAGTGGGATTAACATGATCAAACTGCTTGCCTGGCGGTTGCTGCTCAATATGCTCAACCTGTTGCAGAGGATCGTTCTCAGGGTTACCGTAAATGTCGAAGCCTAACGATTGAACAAATAACAGCGAATAAGAACGAATAACACCGGCAAAACTCAAACATTCAAATACAAACACAAATTCATACACAGAAACTAGACCATCACAAAAGGAATAACAAAATAACTGCTACAGAGATGTTTCAAATAGACATGCTTTCATGTGATTGATCTACCCACTCACTTATTTACCAAGTTAACCACAAAATCAATCCTCTTATATGCTTTAATCTTTCGACAGACTTTGATGGTGATTGTGTGCACATCTAATAACTAAGCATCAAGTTAACACATCAAAACAACTAGCTACTCTAAAACAACTATTATTAGATGAGATCACAGAACCTACAAGAAGCTATTGAACACTAACAAGTCAAGTATCCAACTATGAGATGCTAAACAAAATTTTCTATCTAAGATAGGGTTTTAAAGATACTCAGCTATTCATACTCCTAAGCATCACACCAAGATATTGCAAGGCTAACAAATTTCAGCATGCGGCTACTACAAAGCCTTACCTTACTGAAAATACATACCACAAGTACAGAGGCAATACATCTAGTTCCATTAACAGCTTCATAGATCAAAAGCCAACAAGTGATTTGAAACCTATAGAGACTAACTAATTAACTTCTTGCTAAACACTACTTCTAAAGGAGTCATCAAGTACTAACAAACTTCAAGAGCATAAGCATGATACCCAAAATCAGATTACTGACAACAGAAAAATCGACAACAGAGAAGAACAAATACAGAGAACCAGTGACTACTTCCTTCCAAGCCTCAATTTTCCAATTAAGCTTAAGCATGTGAGTTACTAATGACCATTCCTAAGGTTGATTAGCATTTAGAACCTGGCTTAAGGAAGGTGGGGCCCTTGTCACCACTGTGGCAAACAGGGAAGAAGCGTAAGAGCCACGCGGCTGGTCGGGAAACGCGCCGGCGGTGGAGGCGCGGCGAGGTGGGAACCAAGGCCAAAATGGGTTGCCGGAGGACTGCTGAAGCTGTAGGTGGTCTCGAGGCAGCCGGAGATGCACCGAGGCGGCGCGGCGACGGAGCTCGGCGGCCGGCAGTGGGGGTGACAAGGTGCGACTGCACCAGAGAGGAAGACGATGAAAACTAGTACGCGCATGAGCATCAGTGGGTTACCAGGAACTCACCGGGATGACGCGGAGCTCAAGTGGCTGCCGGAGATGGCCCGGCGACGAGAACCTACAGCGGCGATCAAGGGGTCATCGAGGAGGGAGCAACCTGAGCAAAAATAGGGGAAAAGAGAGATGGAGATAGCTCGAGTGAGTGCACTAGATGGTGCTAGCGCGAGCAATTACTCTAGGAACCAACTCACCGGAGATGAGGACGAAGATCCAACTTTCGGCCGAAGAAGAGGGACACCTAAATTCAACGGCCCCCTACGAGTGAAACTCAAAATTAGCTGAGGGGAAAACATGATAAGGATCTGGAACACGATATGACGCGCAAAGGAGAAGATGAGCTTCACTGGTTGTGGTGTTGACACGGCGGTGGCGGCACGGTCGTGCACCAGAGCTCGAGCACTACTACGATTTGAGCTCAGAAGGAGCAATGGGTGATAGGGGATGGCTTAATGGTGTCTAAAGAAGGAAGAGGGAGCTTTGGGTGAGCTTAAGTAGGGAAGAGGGCGGAGGAAACAAGAGGCGGAGCTCACGGCACCGAGACGCATGGAAGAAAAAGCGGCGAGTTAGAGAGGTAGATGACGAGCGATTAATGCCGCACCAGGGTATGGGCTAGCAGCGGATGATGCGGCCGAGGTGAAGCGCGCGAGGAAACAGAGAATGGACGGCGAGGCGAGGTGGCGCGCATGCACGCTGCCGCCGGCACTCAGCTCTCAAGCGAGAGGTAGGTGACGACCTGACAAGTGGGGCCCACCTGTCAGCGACAGCAGCAAAGCGGCGCGAGCCAGAGTCAAGTGCGGCGTGAACAGTTGGTCTGACTCGATCAAGAGAATGTCGACCGTTGGATCTAGGATGGACGGACGAGATCAATGTATGCATTCGGACAGGTCGACGAGACAAGCAATGTGGACCGTGCGATCTCCATCGGACGGCTGATAGCCATCGGGCTCGCGCGGTGCAGCTAGGCGGTGCGACCGAGTCAAGTGGCGCGGTCGGACTCGAGCTCGAGTTGGGTTCGAGCCCGATAAACAGTGATTTCAGATTTGATTTCAAAAGGCTGAGCGGGTTTGGGGAATTTTTAGAGATAGCTCCCGAGCTCCAAAAATTCCGAAATTTTTATGGTAGCTACAAGGGACAGAGGACAACCTTGTGAAATTTTTCCAGGAGTTTTCATGCACTAGATTTCTCCCAATAAAATCCACAAACTGCTGTCCAGAGGTTTGACCAGATTTTGGAATAGTTTGACTTGCTCTTTTGAAATAGCAAACAAAATCTAAAAATTGTGAAATTTTTCAGAGAGGTAGATAGGATGATCAAGATGATAGGAAAAATAATTTCAGAGGATGATCACAAGTTTGAAGGCTAAGAATTTGCTGACAACAATTTCCATTCACAAGAATTTAATTCTAGAAAATGGAAATTGCTAGGGAAAATTTGGAAAACTACCAAATGATTTGATGAGACAAAAAAAGTTTTTATTTCTCCTCAAAATTTTACATTTGAAATACAAACCCTAACTTAGGGCTGCTACATGTCCCCACAAATTTTAGATCTAGAACTAATAAGTCAATTTTTGCAAAGGTGGATCTACTATTTAACCCGGGGTATTCTACTCTTAGCGACGTATTTACTGCAAGTAGACACTATGGTAACTCCTCCATAATTGGAAAATATCTGGCAGGCTCCTCGCTTCTAGCGCACCAGAGTATAAACTAAATCTTAAGTTTAGTTTGACTAGTGTGTATATCTTCGTACTAAAGATCTTTTCCTTCTAGAAAATACAATGACATTCGAACTTTTTGGTATTTCTCTCCCCTTAATTCCGAGATTCGATCTTTATTAATAGCATACCACAAAATTCCCCTATCATGGACACATGATTGATTGAATTTCAGATCCAACATGATCTCCAATAACTGGTGGTGGCCCAAAGGTGCATGCTATACTGGTGATAACATGTGGAAAATGTATGATTCCTCAAACACGCACTTATTTCAATAAGGTGTTTTATGATTATATGCAGTGAGCTAGACTTTTATCAATGTAGTGGCAAGAAAACTGCATGATCCTAATATTTTGTAGGATATTCTAACTTCAGGTTGGTCATTAATCTACGGTGAAGGTCCCATATGGGGGTCTGAGAGTTGGTAGACTTAATCTATAGACTAGCTTCTTTATTATTTGCCCAAGTTTTGATACAATTACTCATACCTTATTTTAAATAATTTGGATCATTAAACTTCAAGTTTATAATTACGTAACATATTTTCTTATGGTCATAAACAGTGTGTTCTAACAGCATAAAACTACAAGATGCTCTTCAGGAACATAAATATTTTACCATAGTTAATCTACATGAAAATACTAGATTTTTTCTAGACTTTAAATCTTAGTTGAATCATCTAAATAGTATAACTATTCGATAGGAATGTTTATTGTTCAACAGAAACATCATATTTAATTAAGGGCGATAAATTATATGCCAAATTTAAATTTGTAATACTAGAATCAACATGGCCAAATTTAGATCATTTAGGATCAACAAAATCCAATAGATCATTATATTTTATTTCTGGAGTTATATTTTCTTTAAGCAAGTAATATTGGTTCTGGTGGTGATGCAGTTGTAGACTACACTTACCAATTTATGCATGTGTTATTTCCGATGAGTATGGCACACTTCAGTGCATAGCCAATATGGTATATGTCAAGCAACCGTCGATTTGTTGTGTGCATTCCCGCATGCTGGTGGTTAACATATTACTGAAGACACAAATAAATTGCCCTTCGTGGGCGGCAATGATTGTAGTTGCCAACAGCATATCTATCTGCAATGGTGTAAATGCTATTTTCCATATCAACTAGATAAGGAAAATAATTATGCAATTTACTTTAATTATCTCCCAAAATAAACTAGATTAATTTATTTTTGGGGGCTAATTTGCTTCTAGCTTTGACCTAGGATATATCACTGTGCCTACCATGACTCTTGTTTTGAACATTTTTCTATGCCTCTTAGGTTCCAATATCCCACACATGCCCAATTTCCTTCCCCTTTTCATGTTAACTATAAAATCCCGAGTGATAGCGTGTGCATCATGCATTTTCTTAAAATTAACTCAGAGTTTTAGCAAAGATTTGCAATCATACTTCAATAGGAGTACAATTTTGTTGGCATGAAACCAATATATACTCCGTATCATTATGCTTACAAAGTTCATCAATTAAGAAATCAGTGTGGTGGATGATAGTTTTATATAGACTCCAAGTCTTAGGGCTGAAGTTATTCTGTATTTATTTAAGGAATATGGTGTTTTATAGCCAAAGTGATCCATCATAGATCAACATATGACTAGGTTTGGTCCGGTGCCACTCAGAAAAATAGTTTTCCTTTTATCGTTTGGGCACCTGTGCACTACAAGCTAGTGAATTGAGGCTTATTATAGATATCAAGAGCACATGTATAATATTTTGTTAGCAAGGCATGACAACAAGTTTTCTATTTTTAGGCATACTGTTTATAAAATTTATTCCATGCTAGATTAATTATTTTACTACAGGTAAAAATATGCTACTAGCAATATATTCTATTAAGCAGATTAAATCAACTATTCCGCAGGAGATAAGACTTTAATAGAATAACTCAGACCATTAATTTATTTATGGCATCTGGGAAATAACAATCTAATGCATAAAGTTTTAGCCTAAAGCAAAATATAAGAGATGCTCAGTAGGAACAGGACCAAGCTTCACCGAGTTGAATCTACACTACTAATGCAACTCGTGTAAGAAAACGACATCTTTACAAAGTTAATAGATAACTATGAGATTTCTACAGGTCTCCATAGAACATACCATAGGCTTATCGATGCCTTTTACGGACTTCTAGTTCTAGGTACATGTGTCTGTAGGAGAACAATTGGACTTTACAGGTGTTCTTGTAGAGAAAATCATAGAGCCACCGGATCACACTTAGTCACCACATCATCATTCTCAATGGCAGAGTAGAGGTGGTACCTCATAAACTACAAAGCATTTTTCTTTCCAACGGCAGCAGGTTAAGTTATGCCAGTGGCAGGCTCAGCAATGGTATGACATAGAGATACACTAAGGTGATATAGTTGCTGCCATCTAGTGCAATCACATTTCCATCTAGTGATGTCTAACATATCACACACAATTTATGCAATTTTCTAAATATTTACATCTGGTAAAACATTTTAAATGCCTAGAACGAGTGCAAAATAGTAAAGATTAAATTTATCTATTCAGTAGATAAATTTTTATACATTTTCCTTGAATTTTCTTGGTATTTTTAGGATTTTCTGATAATTTTTTAAGGTCTTGGGGCCATTTTCAAAATTACTAAATCCATTAATTAATTTCCCAAGAACAAAATAACAGGGGAAAAACCATAAAAAATATGATGCTTCCAAGGTGTACTAGCTCTAAGGTTTCACAAATTTATGGAAACTCATATAACTTAAAAATTTAGTTTCTCGGATTAAATTAAGGTTATTGCATAAAAATAAATAATATTAAAGCAAATGACCATAAACCGAGGGTCTAAAATACATAATAACTATGAGACATACTAATCTATCTCAAAAAATAGGATTCCCGAGGGGTTATTCTACAAGAATATATAAAAATCCGAAATCTATCGTAAATTTCCCAAACTCTAGGGGGTTTTCCGCAAAATTTCCTTACCACGAAATTTTCCCATGATTTTCAAAACTCCAAGGGTATTTTTGCAAATTTTTTAGGATTTCTATTTTTATTTTTTTCTTCTCCCTTTTTTTCGATTTGCCAGTTGGTGGGTCGGGCCGGGCCACTAGGCCGAACCAGCCAGTTATCAAAAGGGTGGGGTTTAGGGTTGCCCCTAACCCTATCCACAGAGGCGGCGGTGACTGGCGCTTCATTCAGGCAGCGCGGTTGGCGCGAAGTGGCTCCGGCGGTGCCAGGGCGCAGTTTGGCTCTGGCAATGGCAGGGGTGCAGTGCAGCTCTAGCGGCGGCGGGGTGCGGCGCGGCGCCGTTGGACGAAGTGTTGGAACTAATCTTGACTCATGTTATTTGTTTTTAGGTAGTAGGTGCTGTGACCATGTGTTGGTGCATGGATCGTGTGGAGTTAGTGGATAGCTACTAGATGTGTTAGTAGAGTTAGTCCTGGAGAGTGGAGGTCATGGGTCGTTCGGGTAGTGGCACATAATTAGGAGTATTTGCATGATGCACGTACGTAGTTGGAGCCAGACCAAAGGAATTGGTCAAGTTGGTTGCTCGCGGTGCCGAGTACACCTTTGTATCTATATAAGCTCTTGCCTTGAATGAAATAACTGAGTTGGTTGGAGTAAGTCCGTTGCTCCCATGCGTGTGTATGTGAGTTCATTACATGCGTGTGTATACATCTCTGTGATAGAGATTGAAAGATGGGAGTTGAGAGATTCAATTCCAACAATTGGTATCAGAGCGTGGTTCGATCTAGACGAGATGTCCAAGGTGATGTTACCCGACAGCGACTTGGCGACGACGATGGTCAATGCGAGATGGAGGCTGCTGGTGTTCGGTGCTATGTCGAGAAGCGGCGACACCAGCGACATGGCGACGTCGAGGCTTGCGGTGAGAGTCCGCGGCGGCGTCAAGGTGCTGCGTTGATGCAGTGGAGACCACGAACAGTGGTGGGAGGCCGCGTTCGTGGAGGTGGCCTTGCGAGGCCGCTATGAGAAGACAGTCGGCGCGATGCCGATGGTGTTGTACATGGCCATGAGGAGGTGGCTATGCGCAAGAGCCACGTGGAGGAGGCATGATGCGGAGGAGGGATCTGTTGATGGCGTGAGGCCACAACGGTGTCTCGCTCATGCTTGAAGTTGTGTATAGTGACAACGTGTGGTCGTCAGCAGACGTGCATGAAAGGCGGTGTGAGGCTGCCGGGAGAAGTCAGTGTGAGACCGACAATGATAGCGGTGCGATGCCGCTAGAAGAAAGCCACTGCACATGGAAAAAGGTTACGGATGATTCGCAACGGTGGGTTGACGTGTCAAGATTAGGGGGGAAATGTTGGAACTAATCTTGACTCATGTTATTTGTCTTGAGGTAGTAGGTGCTGTGACCATGTGTTGGTGCATGGATCGTGTGGAGTTAGTGGATAGCTACTAGATGTGTTAGTGGAGTTAGTCCTAGAGAGTGGAGGTCATGGGCCGTTCGGGTAGTGGCACATAATTAGGAGTATTTGCATGATGCATGTACGTAGTTGGAGTCAGACCAAAGGAATCGGTCAAGTTGGTTGCTCGCTGCGTCGAGTACACCTTTGTATCTATATAAGCTCTTGCCTTAAATGAAATAACTGAGTTGGTTGGAGTAAATCTGCTGCTCCCATGCGTGTGTATGTGAGTTCATTACATGCGTGTGTATACATCTCTGTGATAGATATTGAGAGATGGGAGTTGAGAGATTCAATTCCAACACGCGGCGGCTCGGGTGGTGCATCGACGGGCGCGGTACGGCTAGCGGGTCAGCATGGGCCAGGGACTGCGCTCTCAATGGCGCGGCAATGCGCAGAGGCGGTAAGCATGGTGCTGCAAGCGTGGCATAGCATGCAACGGGCGCGGCTTGACCAGTGGTGCGCCAGCGTTTTGGACAGCAGAGGCGGTGGCCGGCGTCGGGCCAGTGACCGGACGCTCAAAAAAAATTTCGCACATGAACAGTAATATCAAGAACAGTGAGCAGTGTTCGGTAATTAGCGAAATTAATCACCTGGATTAATTAGCATAAAAAGGATTAGGAGTAATTATACAAATCTAATCTTGAGATCATAAAATTAATCTACTAGATCTATATCTATACTAATTGGAGGCTCTCCTAGAAGCCTTTATATTATTTCTAGGAGGTAAAAAGGCTAGAAATTCCCATATTAATCAGAGAAAAATTAGGGCTCCAAACTACGGGCCACATCGCCCCGAATTCCTCCCTCGTCGGATTCCGCGCTGTCCTGCCTCGCGCCCGTCCGATGCTTTCTCGGTTTTCCTCGCCTGCGAGAGTGCGAGGCTTTGCGTCGTCGCTTCAGGTTCGCTTCTGAGCCCCACGCCTGGCCAGATCTCCTCCCCTCCATGCCCGGCTAGATATCCTCCCCCGCACGCTCGGCTGCCGCCCGCTCCCCTTCGTCCCCATGCCTGTCCTCCCCTAGCCAATGCCCCACGACTGGCCCACTCCCCCACACCCGCGCCCGGTTCGCATGCCCCTCTGCCCTCCTACAGCTAGCCTCCTTCCCCCACGCTCGCGGCCTACCACCGCCCCCACGCCCACGCCCGCCCGCCGCCTCTCCCCTTCGCCTCTGCGGCCGGCCTCTCTCGCTCCGCCCACACGGCCATTGTGCGTTCCCATGCGCTGCCCCATCTCACCACCTCTTGACCTTTGTCTCCACCGCCACCCACTCGCCTCTTCGTTTCTTGTCGGGATTCTTGGGGATCCCAGCAGGGCGACTCTTTCCAGGTTGAGTACGACATTGAAGCCGTCAGGCAGGGCTCGCCTCTTTGTTTCTTCTTCCACTTCCTCCATTGCTTCAACTCCTAAATCCTCCCAGGTTCTTGCTCCAGCCTAATGGTGCGCTATGGGAGCAAGAACCTAGGGGGAGTTAGGAGATGAAGCAATGGAGGAAGTGGAAGAACAAACGAAGAGGCGAGCCCGACCTGACGGCTTCAACGTCGTACTCGACCTCGAAAGAGTTACCCCGTCGGGATCCCCAAGAATCCTGACAAGAAACGAAGAGGCGAGCGAGTGGCCTCACATAAATGGATTCCAAGTTAACTCCATCTAAGTGAGAGGCCTGACTGAAACTAGAGCTCTGGTGATCATATGTGCTGCTCCTCTACTGTCACATCCCCAAATTAATAAAGTGGTTTATTATGCGTCTCATTAGCATGCATCATGTTTTGAAACTTTTTATTTAAATATTGTACTTGGAAAAATCTCCAAAAACAAATGAAACATACACTTTAAATTGAACTCCAAACAAAAAAAACTGAAATAAATGCTACTGAAACATCTCTGGAAATAATTTATTCAAATACTATATTAATTATCATGAATTAATATAATTTTTCCCAAATTTTTGGGACTGGTCTTTACCCTACTAAAATCCAAATATGATTTAAAGATCAACAAAAAGATTGAAATTAAATTATACAATTCATATCACGAACAATAGGGTTCAATAATTTTTATGGATACTAGGCTATCCCAGGAACCCCCAGTAATTATTTCATAATTTTGGGAATTTTATTTCTATTTTTAGCCTCTGGTCAAAGTGGAGGAAACTATTTTAATTCTCAGTCAAACCCTAACCCTAAACCGACTGACACTATTCCTTGGACTCGAGTCGACTGTGCGAATCGACTCACCAACCGCCTAAATGCACCAACGCATGTAGGCCTTGGATCTAAATCCTACGGTCCCGACCTCTTATGTCTCAACGGCAGTCAGGACCGCCTGGGTGGTCGTGAGCATTGCGATCGAGATCCAGCGGCCCACGACATCCTTTGCCTTATAACCCTCATTCCCACTTAGGAGGTCATGAGTCATCCGATGGACATCCAACGGCCACCACATCCCTTGCCCTTTTCGGTGCTCATCCGCCTAAGAGGTCGTGAGCCATTTGATGCGAATCCAACGGCACACGACCTCCCTTCCCTTATAACACTCAATCCCGCCTAGGTGATCGTGAGCAATGTGATTTACATCCAATGGCCCACGACCACCCCTTCTCCTCTGACTCACGCGCACATGACTAAGTCACTGTCGCCGTGGCCCGCATGTGTCGTCGTCTCGACCTTGCGCAGGAGCTCCTCGCCATGTGTCTGAGCTTCTCCGACGTGCTCAGAACGGCGCCAGTGGACGCCGTCAATCCACCGCCGCATGCAACCACTCCTGGAGCTTCTTCACTTCACGCCACCTCCATTTCCGTCATCACCCGACCATTTTACCCCTCGCAGCCCCTCCATTCTTCCTCACTTCTCCTCTGTTGACCGAGGAGAGGGGAGCTTGTTCTTGCTCTCTTCACGGGTGAGCTTCCTCCGCGTGATTCCTCCCTGCTCTGTGATCCATTCTGTTTCTATTTTTACTAATCTCAGTTTCTCTCGTTGCTTGTAGCACCTGGACCATCGTGGTGCCATTGCAAGCTCCAGAGCACACTCCCGTGGACATCACTTTGTGATCTTCGTCTCCGGTGAGTTTTGTCTAAAGCTTAGCGTGTCACTTCGTGCCTTTAGGCATAAGATGGAAAACCCCTAACTCTATTTGGGTAATGCACGACAGGGCTTTGTGGATTTGAAGAGATTGGATTTTCGGCCGAGGAACCAACCTTTAACCTCCCACTTAGGTCTGGTAAGCTTTTGTCCAATTCCTTGCTCCTTTAGCTTCCTCAGATGATCTATAATCCATCTTGATCATTCATCCCACTTAGGTTTTGCTCTGGGGATCCTCTCCTCGTGAATCCGTTTTGCCGCCACCTTTCTTCTCCGGCGCCGACGCAGCTCCGGCATCTCCAAGCTTCCCCAAGCACCCACCTTAGCTCAGGTGACCTCTTCGTAGCCCGTAGGACCTCAGGCACCCGCTTGTTTGCGCTGCGGAGCGACATTTTGTTGTTTTCATTTTTTGCCGTTGGAGCACCGCCGCTCAACGCCGGCTAGTCGCCGTTCTGGGTCGGCTCTGGTGCCGTGAGTGCCCTCAACGGGTGCGCAATGTTATTGCACGGCTAACGGTGCTTTTAGTTCGCGCCGCTGTGGTGCACAGCGCTGGCAAGCCGCCGGTGAAGCGCGCGGGGCAAAAGCCCATTGTCGTACTCAGACAACCACTGTAGCAAGCGATTAGAGTTAAATCATCGTCATTAGCATTTAATCGTTGTCGGAAATGAGCAGCATTACTCACTTACACGTGGGCCCCTTGCACAGAAATCCGTAGGTTTAAATGAATAGCGACGGTCGGCGCGTGTGGGACCAGCCGCGTAAGCACTGCCGCACCGCGGCGAGCGCACGAGTGGGCCGAGTCCATTGGACCGTGCCACTGACGTCGGGACCCACATGTCGGAATGGATTTTAAAATCTGAGTGAAATGGAAAAATGCACTATTCACTGGGCCTGCTGGTCAGTGACCGCGGCTAGGAAGCGCTCGGTAGAAAAAGTGATAAATGCTTTAAGAAATTCGAAATCCATTTAATTGTAATTTAAAAATATGTATAACTTTGAAAAGGCATAACTAATTCATTTTTACTCCAAAAGCAATCAAACCACTTCGATAATTTTTATTTTTAATGAAATTTATGTTAAAATTGGTTTCAAACTTTTCTCTAACAGAGAGCATTATTTTGGAAAATGAGCTATTAACACTATTATTGTTACAAAAGAAAACACTGATAACTTTGAAAATTCATAACTAAATCATGAAAACTCCAATTGAGGCAAACTCAACTGTTTTGAACTTGTAATAATATTGCCTATTTATCCATGTAATCCATTTACTCACCACTGTTCTACAAATTTTAGCCTCATAATTAAATTACTAGAATAAGGGCGTATTGAAATCTAAAAATCGAATCACCATAACTTTCACATACTAAATCAGAATGAAATAATTCTTTCACCAAAAATCACCTGAAATCATGACTTAGCTACTGTAGAAAAATCATGCATTTTTGAGCATTTTGAATTTTGAGGTATTTCTCGATGTTTATTCGGTATTGCAATTATATAGATTCCGAGCCTATTGATATCGATTCCTACGCGACTGAGAGTGAGCAACTAAGCTACCAGCAAGGCAAGCATCCTTTGAACTTTCTTTTGCATCATATTTGATCCCAATTTTGTTAGGGTAGATGCAATGATAATTGCTTGCATATAGTTTTATAATGTCGCTATTTTTGTGATGAGTAGTTAGACACATCCTATTATCTTGTCATTGTGGCTATCCATGAATTACTCCAATGCTGAAATATTTATGTTAGGATGTGTGAAATTATACTGTTTGAGTTTCGCTTAGCCATGCAAGTCTAGAACCGGTAGTTTGATTGTCGGGAATAACCCGACAATTATGGGATAGACACAACTCTCATTATTTACTTTTGGTTCAGATCTTCGTATCTGTTTTGTGAGTTAAAATTTTGTAATTTTAAATGAGCTTTTGGTCTGGACAAGTGTTGGTTAGTGATGGTGCTTCGTGCACGAGCTTTGGGTAAGTGGTTGACTTGTCTGGACAATTAAGGACCGAACTTTGGTAACATCGTTGATTCAAGTACATTCGTGCTATCACACGCGGGTTGGGAGCCGTATGGTTAAGTAGGGGGAAGGTTTTATTGTGTTGAGTCCCACGGTGGTGAAATGGTAAGGGCATGGGACCGTGAAATCCGTGTTCCTTTGGGCCGATAGGATGGGGCGTTAACGCCTTGTGTTTCCTAGGATATATAGGATGGAGGCGTTAACGCCTTGTGTTTCCTAGGAGCCATGGGTTGAGGGACTTGGCTCAATGGGATTTTCTTGCTAAAACGATCAGATCTTGATTTACCGTACGGCATACCATAGGAAGTATGCTATATTCGGAGGCATCTGGAGGCTTACGGGCTAATCAAGTCGTGTGGGTAAAGTGGTACACCCCTGAAGGGTATAAATCTATTCAAATAGCCGTGTCCACGGTTATGGACAACCGCTTGAGTTCCGGAGTTACTATTGTTAGACTTGGAATTAAAATTGTGGTTATAACTTGGTATCGACATGAATGGGATGTTCATGCTTGTTATTGTATCAAAGTGGACCGCCACTTTGTTGTTGGTATGATTCATTTGTTATTGAATTCATTACTTATTCACATGCTTTACTTCTACTTCAAATCTGATTTTGAAATGGCACTTGAAAAACTAGTATGTGTAGGTTGTTCAGTATTGCGTCTCTTTCGCAAAATTAAGCCAATATGAGCCCTTCCTTTGAATGACCTTATGCATAACTATTTTTATTTGTGTAAGACTTGCGAGTACTCTTTGTACTCAGCCAGGTGTTTGCTGGCTTTTACAGGTGAGGAGAATATTGAAACCGACGAGCTTGTCGGTGTCGATTTAGGCGACACCGATGAGTAGTTTGCTATCATCTAACTCCCAGTTGGTTGCCGATGGGTTATGGGGCATACCATTGCTGGTCTTTTGGTCTATTTATGTGTTTTCGCTGCTACTTAATACTCTCTATTAAATTTGGCCGGTCGGCCACTTGTATTAGTTGTAAACTTGGAACTATGTTGTATGTCTTTTGAACTATTTATGTATGAATGTTGTATGGATGTGAGCAACGTTGTATGAGAGTATGACTATATTGGTCGCTGATCTTGGGAGCCAATATAAGTTGTACTCGCTGTTCATGGCTTCCTATTTAACTCACTAAGTGTAGCGTTTGACTTGTTGGAGAACCGACAATCATGTAGTGCTCGCAGAGGAGCGGCGCGCATGATCTTCGGGGCTCTAGTTTGAGTTAAGCTTCTCATTTAGATGGAGTTAAGTTGGAATCCATTCACGGGAGACCTAGAGTTATTTCCCTAAGGCTTTGATTAGTCTCGGTCTTATGGAGATAACTCCGGGGTCCCCACAGCGTTGGTATCAGAGCCATACTGACTGTAGGTTAGAGATAGCACTGGCGTTAGAGTTAGTAAGCCTTCTTGAGTCAAAATATTTTTAAATTATCAAATTAATTTCAGAAAGTTTAAGTTAGGAATATCCTTTATTCCTCATCCATCCTAGCATCCTTTCTTACCCTATTTCGGTTTTTAAAAAAGTCTTACCTTGTTGTTCTTGCTTTTAGATGAGTCGCCAATACCTGGTCAAAGAAACTCAAGCTGAGAACGTGGATGGATACCCGGCGCTTCTCCGAGAGATGATGTGGAGGGCGAACTTTACTTATCAGCCAACCTACGCTATCTATCGCCGCGACAGGGGGCCAAACATGGAGGAATACTTGGCCGTGATCAACATCATCGCCAGACGAGTCACAGGGAGTATCCCATATTGTTTCCAGGCACGTGCCACCTCTGAGGCCATGGCTCTATAGGAAGTGGCTCGTGTGGCCATGAGCCACCTCCGTTATGATCTGACGGAGTTGTCTCAGCCGCCTTACGACCATTTTCCTATGAGAGAGTGTGGCGCGGAGGTAGACACCTTTGCCCGAATTCAGTTTGGGGAAGATCCCCAGGTTAGGCAGTTGGCAAGATTGGTTCATATCATGGACCAAATCCATCGGTGCACTGTGTATGAGTTGTACGAGACCCGTCAGCGTCTCGTGGTGGCCCAAGAACACTTGCAACTCATGTGTAGTATGGGGATCATTGACCGCCATGTGGTTTATGGCGCAAATGAGATTTCCCCATATGCTTCAGCACCGCCGATGTACCGTCTTCCAGAAGTGCCAGGGCATGTATCCAACTATGGGGCGAGACGCCAGGTTCGCATGTCAATTGGATTTGCTCGTACTCATAGGATGGAACCTGCTGGAGGCCATGTGATAGAGCAAGGCTCCCCGTTACGTCTTCCTAATTTTGGAGACCCCGATGATACGGGATCCCCTGAGGCACATCTTCTGGACGAGTTTCCGGTAAACTTTGATCGGAACAACATTTAGGATGTAGTAGGTGTTAGCTCATGGTTGGGCATGTATCTTTGTTTCCCTGTAATAGGTTAGTGGTACTTAAACTATTATTGTCCTTCTTGCAAGAACTTTTAATTCCGGCAGTTGCTTTTCGCCCACAGGCCTTTCTGGATGTAATTGCATTGGAAAAACTATGATTTGAAGTTATGGATCTTGTGCTGGCATTAGCGCCTTTGTACGCCCATTTGGTGTTATGTTTTTGGTGCATCTTATATCATTATGTATACTTAATTAAGAACTTTGTGCTTGCTATCCAAAGTTTTATTATTCGTATTTTTCCAACAATCTTGTCCTCTTTTTAACATTCCTTATCACTCCAGGATGTCAGGCCCTAACACTCGTGCTAGAGCTCAGCGCGATGGGGGATCTCCACCCCAGGGCACTCGCTCTGCTGCCAGAGTAACTTTACGCCCGCGAGGAGAGGGGTGAGCCCTCTCAGCAGCACCGTCCGCGGGACAGTTCATCTGAGGAAGTGCTTCCTCCGCCACCCACTATGGCGGAAGTCTTGGCCCAGATCGAGAGAAACAGGATGGATCAGACCAGGATCCTGGAGGCTATAGCTCGCAACACTTCTCCTGCTCCTGCGGCAGCAGGGGGAGGGGGAAATCAGAGGCAGCGTGGGGGTCTCGCTGAGTTTCAGCGAACAAATCCTCCCACCTTTGCGGGTACCGGAGACCCTATGGAGGCTGAAGATTGGCTGAGGGATGTGGAGAAGAAACTAGCCATTGCTCAGTGCACGGGCATTGAGAGAGTTCTTTTTGCCAGCTATCAGCTGGAAGGCGCTGCTAGTGCGTGGTGGGACAACTATTCCGCCATGCAGCCTGAAGGAGAGGTTCCATCATGGAACGAATTTCGAGCAGCCTTCAGGGAGGCCTATATTCCTGATGGGGTCATGTCGATCAAGCAGCAGCAGTTTCTTGCTTTGAAGCAAGGAAGGAAGACTGTCACTGAGTATCTTCAGGAGTTCAACTCCTTGGCCCGCTATGCGCCAGATGATGTCTCCACTGACACTCGCCGGCAGAACCGGTTCATGGGCGGCTTGACTGAGGAGATGCAGCTGGCTTTAGCTGTACATGACTTCAGGAACTTCCAGCACATGGTGAACAAGGCCATTGTGGTGGAGCACAAGAGTGTGGTTGTCGAGGAGTCCAGGAAGAGGAAGAAAGCTGCTTAGTTTTCAGCTAGCGGCAGTTTTCCACGGCAGCGCACCGGACCGCCTCAGACACCTCGTTCTCAGGCCCCAGTGCCACCGAGACCTCCTATGGCACCTCCACGACCTTCTCCACCCACGGTGCAGTGGTACAATGGGAGTAAGAACTCCCAAAACAGTGGTACTTTCAAGCAAAATGTCACTTGCTTTCATTGTGGTCGCCTTGGCCACTATGCCTCTCATTGCCTCGCCAAGCAGCGGGGAATGTCTCAGGTCTATCGAGCTCCTACACCACCAGCTGTGGCAAGACCTACACCACCTCCGAGGGCAGCATCTACCCCTCCTCAGGTCCCTGCACGTGGTCGAGTGAACCACGTCACCGCTGAGGAGGCAAGCGACGCTCCGGACGTCGTTTTGGGTACCCTTCTTGTTAATTCTTGTCCAGCATCAGTTTTATTTGATTCAGGAGCATCTCATTCATTCATCAAAGAAGAATATGCTACACTTAATCAATTTGAAATGCATAAACTTCAGCCACCTTATCAAATCCAGTCGCCGGGATCGGTTTTCCAAACTGATCAAGTCTGCCGGGACGTAAAAGTGGAAATTCAACATATCAACTTCTTGGCAAACTTAATTGTGATAAAATCAGCGGGTATTGATGTGATCTTGGGGATGGATTGGCTGTCCAAAAATCAGGGAAAGATCGATTGCGCTCTACGGTCTATTTCTGTCACTAGGGAAGACGGCAGTCAGGTCGTTTTTGCACCTTCAGTGGGCAGTTCTCATCTCTATGCTTTGGAAGTTAGTACCTCTCTTGAACTTGAGAAAGTGCCTGTGGTGTGTGAATATCCAGATGTATTCCCCGAAGAACTCCCTGCATGCCTCCCGATCGAGAAGTCGAGTTCACATCGAGCTCGCACGTCTGATCGCGCCAATCTCAAAGCGCCATACGGATGCCTCCTAATGAGTTAGAAGAATTGAAGAAGCAACTCCAAGAACTTCAAGACAAGGGGTTTGTTAGGCCGAGCTCCTCACCTTGGGGATGTCCGGCCATCTTTGTCAAAAAGAAAGACAAGAGTTTGCGGATGTGTGTTGACTACCGTCCGTTAAATGAAGTCACTATCAAAAATAAATATCCGCTCCCACGGATTGATGATTTATTCGATCAATTGAGTGGAGCCCAAGTATTCTCCAAGGTAGATTTGCGCTTGGGTTATCATCAAATTAAAGTTCGAACTGAAGACATTCCGAAGACAGCATTCTCTACTCGTTACGGGTTGTACGAGTACACTGTCATGTCTTTTGGTCTGACGAATGCACCGGCATACTTCATGAATCTTATGAATTCGGTTTTCATGGAGTATTTGGATAAGTTTGTTGTTGTATTCATTGATGACATCCTTATCTACTCAAAGTCTGATGAAGAACACGAGCAACACTTGAGGCTTGTGTTAGAAAAACTTCGTCAACATCAGCTTTATGCCAAATTCAGCAAATGCGAGTTCTGGCTTCATGAAGTTAGTTTCCTGGGGCATGTCCTATCCGAGGGCGGTATTGCTGTTGATCCAAGCAAAGTGCAAGATGTTCTTGATTGGAGACAACCCAGAAACATTGCTGATATTCGCAGTTTTCTCGGACTTGCGGGTTACTACCGTAGATTCATCCAGAACTTCTCCAAAATTTCGAGGCCAATGACTCAACTTCTAAAGAAAGAAAAGAAGTTCGAATGGTCACCGGAATGTGAGGAGAGTTTTCATATCCTAAAGGAATGCCTGACCAAAGCTCCAGTACTTATCCTGCCCAACATTCACAAGAACTTCGATATTTATTGTGATGCATCTCGCCATGGGCTCGGTTGTGTGCTTATGCAAGAGGGCCGAGTGGTAGCTTATGCATCAAGGCAATTGAGACCTCATGAGTTGAATTATCCCACTCATAATTTGGAACTTGTAGCGGTCATTCATGCTCTGAAGATTTGGCGCCATTACCTCATCGAATCGTTATGAAATCTACACCCCACCACAAGAGTCTTAAATATATCTTCACCCAAGCCGATCTGAATTTGAGGCAAAGAAGATGGCTTGAGTTGATCAAAGATTATGATTTTGTACTCCATTATCATCCAGAAAAGCGAATGTGGTAGCCGATGCCCCGAGCGTAAAGTCTCGGTGCAATCGTTTATCAGAACTCCCATTTCGGCAAAGCTTGTGTGTTGCGATGCAACGCTCGCACTGGAGATAATGGAAGAAGGTTCTCTCGCTGCCCTTAGTGTGAATTTTACACTCGAGGACCAGATTAGGAAGCCCAGAAGACTGACTTGGAAGTCGCTCAAATCCGGGAAGCATTGAAGAAACCCAAGGCCAAAGGTTTCAAAGAAGATGCACAGGGCACTCTGTTGTACGGAAACCGGTTGGTGGTGCCCTTTGACCGCGCCTTGAGAGAACTCATTCTCAAAGAGGCTCATGACTCCAAATTTTCTATCCATCCTGGTAGCACCAAGATGTACCAAGATCTTAAGAAGCGGCTATGGTGGAGCCGAATGAAGTGGCAAATCGCTCAATTTGTTGCCGAGTGTGATGTATGCCAAAGAGTCAAAGCTGAGCATTTGAAGCCGGTAGGTACTCTACAACCCCTGCCCATTCCCAAGTGGAAATGGGAAGAAGTTGGCATGGATTTTATCACCGGCCTTCCAAGAACTCAAGCTGGGTCAGATTCTATATGGGTGATTGTTGATCGTCTGACGAAGGTTGCCTATTTTATTCCTGTTAAGACCACTTACACCGGGGCCAAGCTAGCAGAGTTGTACATCTCCAGGATTGTTTGTCTCCATGGTGTACCAAAAGTGATCATTTCTGATAGGGGTCCCCAGTTTACCTCTCACTTCTGGAAGTGCTTGCACCAAGCAATGGGAACCAATCTATCTTTCACCCGCATACCACCTCAAACAGATGGACAAACGGAAAGGGTGAATCAAATTTTAGAAGACCTTCTCCGAGCTTGTGTACTGTCCTATAGCAAGAATTGGGAGAAATGCTTGCCGTTTGCGGAGTTCTCCTACAACAATAGCTTCCAATCGAGCATTCAAATGTCCCCCTTTGAGGCCTTGTATGGGAGAGCTTGCAGGACACCTGTGAACTGATCCGAAATCGGGGAAAGGCCATTTTATGGTCCAACCTTGGTAGAGGATGCAGAAGAATAAGTTCGTGTCATCCGCGAACGACTTCGAACGGCTCAATCTCGTCAGAAGTCCTATGCCGACCGTCGTCGTCGTGAGTTGAGCTTTGAGGTGGATGATCATGTCTATCTTAAGGTTTCTCCAATAAAAGGAACACATCGTTTCCAAGTCAAACTCAAATTGGCACCTCACTACGTCGGACCTTTCCGAGTTCTAGCAAAGTTGGGACCGGTGGCTTATCAGATAGAATTGCCACCATCACTTGCTGATGTACATGATGTCTTCCATATTTCACAATCGAGAAAGTGTCTTCGTGTCCCAACCGAAGCAATCGACTAGAAAACTTGACTTGCAACCCGATCTTTCTTATCGGGAGCACCCAATTCGCATTTTTGAGGAAAAGGAGCGCAAGACGCGAAATCGCAATATCAAATTCATCAAGGTTCAGTGGGGTAATCATACTGAAGATGAAGCAACATGGGAACGTGAAGATCAAGTGCGGGCGAACTATCCAGATCTTTTCCCTTCTACCTAAAATGTCTTCGAATCAAGAAAGGAAAGTTTAGACAAAGTAATGAGAAGGAGAAATGTAATAGTCATCCTTGTAACCCTACAAAGATATCTTGGCACTATCTTTGAAGGAAATAAAGACAACGGATGTTATATTTCCTTTTGGAACCTTTTCTATCCAACTTCGACCCTAACCGATCTCGGGGTCGAGATCTTTTGTAAGGGGGGAGGTTTGCCACATCCCCAAATTAATAAAGTGGTTTATTATGCGTCTCATTAGCATGCATCATGTTTTGAAACTTTTTATTTAAATATTGTACTTGGAAAAATCTCCAAAAACAAATGAAACATACACTTTAAATTGAACTCCAAACGAAAAACTGAAATAAATGCTACTGAAACATCTCTGGAAATAATTTATTCAAATACTATATTAATTATCATGAATTAATATAATTTTTCCCAAATTTTGGGGACTGGTCTTTACCCTACTAAAATCCAAACATGATTTAAAGATCAACAATAAGATTGAAATTAAATTATACACTTTATATCACGAACAGTGAGGGTTCAATAATTTTATGGACACTAGGCTATCCCAGAGCCCCAAGAATTATTTCATGATTTTGGGAATTTTATTTCTATTTTTAGCCTCTGGTCAAAGTGGAGGAAACTATTTTAATTCTCACCAAACCCTAACCCTAAACCGATCGACACTATTCCTTGACTCGAGTCCCACTGTGCGAATTGACTCACCAACCGCCTAAATGCACTAACGCATGTAGGCCTTCTGATCTAAATCCTACGGTCCCGACCTCTTATGTCTCAACGGCAGTCAGACCGCTGGGTGGTCGTGAGCCTTGCGATCGAGATCCCGCCGCCACGACCTCCTTTGCCTTATAACCCTCATTCCCACTTAGGAGGTCGTGAGTCATCCGATGGACATCCAACGGCCACGACCTCCCCTGCCCTTTTCGGTGCTCATCGCCTAAGAGGTCGTGAGCCATTTGATGCGAATCCAACGGCCCACGACCTCCCTTCCCTTATAACACTCAATCCCGCCTAGGTGATCGTGAACCATGTGATTTACATCCAACGGCCCACGACCAACCCTTCTCCTCTAACTCACGCGCACATGACTAAGTCACTGTCGCCGTGGGACCACATTGTCAGGTCCGTCTCTGACCTTGCGCAGGAGCTCCTCGCCATGTGTCTGAGCTTCTCCGACGTGCTCAGAACGGCGCCAGTGGACGCCGTCAATCCACTGCCGCATGCAACCACTCTTGGAGATTCTTCACTTCACGACGCCTCCATTTCCGTCATCACCCGACCATTTTACCCCTCGCAGCCCCTCCATTCTTCCTCACTTCTCCTCTGTTGACCGAGGAGAGGGGAGCTTGTTCTTGCTCTCTTCACGGTGAGCTTCTCCGCGTGATTCCTCCTCGCTCGTGATCCATTCCGCTTCCATTTTTACTAATCTCGGTTTCTCTCGTTGCTTGTAGCACCTGGACCATCGTGGTGCCATTGCAAGCTCCAGAGCACACTCCCGTGGACATCACTTTGTGATCTTCATCTCCGGTGAGTTTTGTCTAAAGCTTAGCATGTCACTTCGTGCCTTTAGTCATAAGGTGGAAACTCTATTTGGGTAATGCACGACAGGGCTTCGTGGATTTGAAGAGATTGGATTTTCGGCCGAGGAACCAACCTTTCACCTCCCACTTAGGTCCGTAAGCTTTTGTCCAATTCCTTGCTCCTTTAGCTTCCTCGATGATCTATAATCCATCTTGATCATTCATCCCACTTAGGTTTTGCTCGGGATCCTCTCCTCGTGAATCCGTTTGCCGCCACCTTTCTTCTCCGACGCGCGCAGCTCCCAGATCTCCAAGCTTCCCCGAGCACCCTCCTTAGCTCAGGTGACCTCTTCGTAGCCTGTAGGACCTCAGGCACCCGCTTGTTTGCGCTGCGGAGCGACATTTTGCTATTTTCATTTTTTGCCGTTGGAGCACCGGCGCTCAACGCCGGCTAGCCGCCGTTCTGGGTCGGCTCTGGTGCCGTGAGTGCCCTCAACGGGTGCGCAATGTTATTGCACGGCTAACGGTGCTTTTAGTTCGCGCCGCTGTGGTGCACAGCGCCGGCAAGCCACCGGTGAAGCGCGCGGGGCAAAAGCCCGTTGTCGTACTCAGACAACCACTATAGCAAGCGATTAGAGTTAAATCATCGTCATTAGCATTTAATCGCTGTCGAAAATGAGCAGCGTTACTCACTTACACGTGGGCCCCTTGCACAGAAATCCGTATGTTTAAATGAATAGCGACGGTCGCTGACAGGTGGGACCAGCCGCGTAAGCACCGTGCACCGTGCGAGCGCACCAGTGGGCCGAGTCCATTGGACTGTACCACTGACGTCGGGCCCCACGTGTCGGAATGGATTTTAAAATCTGAGTGAAATGGAAAAATGCACTATTTACTGGGCCCGCTGGTCAGTGACCGCGGCTAGGAAGCGCTCGGTAGAAAAAGTGATAAATGCTTTAAGAAATTCGAAATCCATTTAATTGTAAGCTGAAAAATATGTATAACTTTGAAAAAGGCATAACTAATTCATTTTTACTCCAAAAGCAATCAAACCACTTCTGATAATTTTTATTTTTAATGAAATTTATGTTAAAATTGGTTTCAAACTTTTCTCTGTAACAGAGAGCATTATTTTGGAAAATGAGCTATTAACACTATTATTGTTACAAAAGAAAACACTGATAACTTTGAAAATTCATAACTAAATCATGAAAACTCCAATTGAGGCAAACTCAACTGTTTTGAACTTGTAATAATATTGCCTATTTATCCTTGTAATCCATTTACTCACCACTATTCTACAAAGTTTCGCCTCATAATTAAATTACCCGAATAAGGGCATATTGAAATCTGAAAATCGAATCACCATAACTTTCACATACTAAATCAGAATGAAATAATTCTTTCACCAAAAATCACCTAAAATCATGACTTAGCTACTGTAGAAAAATCATGCATTTTTGAGCATTTTGAATTTTGAGGTATTTCTCGATGTTTATTCGGTATTGCAATTATATAGATTCCGAGCCTATTGATATCGATTCCTACGCGACTGAGAGTGAGCAACTAAGCTACCAGCAAGGCAAGCATCCTTTGAACTTTCTTTTGCATCATATTTGATCCCAATTTTGTTAGGGTAGATGCAATGATAATTGCTTGCATATAGTTTTATAATGTCGCTATTTTTGTGATGAGTAGTTAGACACATCCTATTATCTTGTCATTGTGGCTATCCATGAATTACTCCAATGCTGAAATATTTATGTTAGGATGTGTGAAATTATATTGTTCGAGTTTCGCTTAGCCATGCAAGTCTAGAACCGGTAGTTTGATTGTCGGGAATAACCCGACAATTATGGGATAGACACAACTCTCATTATTTACTTTTGGTTCAGATCTTCGTATCTGTTTTGTGAGTTAAAATTTTGTCATTTTAAATGAGCTTTGGTCCGACAAGTGTTGGTTAGTGATGGTGCTTCGTGCACGAGCTTTGGGTAAGTGGTTGACTTGTCTGGACAATTAAGGACCGAACTTTGGTAACGTCGTTGATTCAAGTACATTCGTGCTATCACACGCGGGTTGGGAGCTGTATGGTTAAGTAGGGGGAAGGTTTTATTGTGTTGAGTCCCACGGTGGTGAAATGGTAAGGGCATGGGACCGTGAAATCCCGTGTTCCTTTGGGCCGATAGGATGAGGACGTTAACGTCTTGTGTTTCCTAGGATATATAGGATGGAGGCGTTAACGTCTTGTGTTTCCTAGGAGCCATGGGTTGAGGGACTTGGCTCAATGAGATCTTCTTGCTAAAAACGACCGTATCTTGATTTACCCGGCCCGCATACCATAGGAAGTATGCTATATTCGGAGGCATCCGAGGCTTACGCTAATCAAGTCGTGTGGGTAAAGTGGTACACCCGCTGGGTATAAATCTATTCGAATAGCCGTGTCCACGGTTATGGACAACCGCTTGAGTTCGGGAGTTACTATTGTTAGACTTGGAATTAAAATTGTAGTTATAACTTGGTATCGACATGAATGGGATGTTCATGCTTGTTATTGTATCAAAGTGGACCGCCACTTTGTTGTTGGTTTGATTCATTTGTTATTGAATTCATTACTTATTCAAATGCTTTACTTCTACTTCAAATCTGATTTTGAAATGGCACTTGAAAAACTAGTATGTGTAGGTTGTTCAGTATTGCGTCTCTTCGCAAAATTAAGCCAATATGAGCCCTTCCTTTGAATGACCTTATGCATAACTATTTTTATTTGTGTAAGACTTGCAGTAGTACTTTGTACTCAGCCGTGTGTTTGCTGGCTTTACAGTGAGGAGAATATTGAAACCGACGAGCTTGTCGGTGTCGATTTAGGCGACACCGATGAGTAGTTTGCTATCATCTAACTCCCAGTTGGTTGCCGATGGGTTATGGGGCATACCATTGCTGGTATTTTGGTCTATTTATGTGTTTTCGCTGCTACTTAATACTCTCTATTAAATTTGGCCGGTCGGCCACTTGTATTAGTTGTAAACTTGGAACTATGTTGTATGTCTTTTGAACTATTTATGTATGAATGTTGTATGGATGTGAGCAACGTTGTATGAGAGTATGACTATATTGGTCGCTGATCTTGGGAGCCAATATAAGTTGTACTCGCTGTTCATGGCTTCCTATTTAACTCACTAAGTGTAGCGTTTAACTTGTTGGAGAACCGACAATCATGTAGTGCTCGCAGAGGAGCGGCGCGCATGATCTTCGGGGCTCTAGTTTGAGTTAAGCCTCTCATTTAGATGGAGTTAAGTTGGAATCCATTCACGGGAGACCTAGAGTTATGTCCCTAAGGCTTTGATTAGTCTCGGTCTTATGGAGATAACTCCGGGGTCCCCACATCTACAAGCACTGAATGATGACCGGTTCTCCAAACGGTACAAGTACACACTTAATGAGTTAAAAGGGAATCCACGAATAGCGAGCACGAGGCCATGTTGGCTCCAGGATCAGCGACCAAGATGCTCATACCCACATTCAACGTCAATCATATCCATACAACATTCATACATTGATAATCAAAAGACATACATCATAATAGTTAAGTTTACAACTATTACAAAGCGACCGACCAGCCAAATTCAAATAAGAATATTAAGTAGCAGCGGAAACGATATAAATAAACCAAAATTCCAGTATGGTGTGCCCATGGCAGCCGATTGGGAGTTAAATAATAGCACTACTCGTTAGCGTCACCTAAATCAGCGCTAACGAGTTCCTCAGGCACGAAGTCTTCCTCACCTGAATTTGCAGAGCCAGGTTGGGTACAATTGTACTCGCAAGTCTTACACAAATTAAAAGTATTTATGCATTGAGGATATCAAAAGAATGGTATTAGTGGCTTAGTTTTGCAAAAAATGCAACAACTTACATTCCTAGCCCATCTAGTTTTCAAATGTTATTTTGTAAACATTTGTTTAGTAAAAGAAGTTCACAAGACATAGATAGTTATATAGATCAAACAATACCAAAGTGGTTGTCCACTTTGATAAACTAAGATGCATGAATATCCCATTTATGCCGAAATCAAGTTATAACCGTGTCAACTTTGAGTTACAAGTCTAACAATGACGCATACCAAACCGAGTGTTATCCATAACCGTGGACACGAATATTCGAATAGATTATCTCTACAGAGGTGTACTACTTTACCCAAATGACTTGACTAGCCTGTAAGCCTCCGGATGCCTCCGGACAATGACACACTTCCTTATGTATGCTGGTCGGGGAGAATTGAGATACGGTTGTTTTTAGTAAGAAAGCCCTATTGAGATGAGTCCCCCTTGCGAGATGATCCCCATACTTAGTACAAGCTATGGATAGCGCTTGCTAAGTAGGCTCACGAGTTATGTTGGATATACCAATGCAATGTAAATAAATGAAAAATTGTGTTCCCATGCATACTATAGAAAATTACATTGGCTCCTACGGACAAATGATCAACACAAATATCCTCACATCACCTGGGACTTAACACAATAAAACTTTCCCCTTACTTAATCGAATGGTACCCATATACCGCGTGTGATAGCATGATCGGTACTTGGAATGATAGCCCATGGCACGGTCCTTAATGGTCCAGACAAGACAACCATATACATGAGTCACGTGCATAACAGCACCTACACTACCAACCACTTGTCTAGACCCAAAAACTATTTAACAACAACATGGTTTAACTCAAAAATCAGATCCAATGATCTGGATAAAAATAAATATAAGAAAAGTTATGTGTCTCCCACAATTGATGAGGTAATCTCGTCAATTGTGTTCCCATGCATACTATAGAAAAATACATTGGCTCCTACGGACAAATGATCAACACAAATATCCTCACATCACCTGGGACTTAACACAATAAAACTTTCCCCTTACTTAATCGAATGGTACCCATATCCCGCGTGTGATAGCATGATCGGTACTTGGAATGATAGCCCATGGCACGGTCCTTAATGGTCCAGACAAGACAACCATATACATGAGTCACGTGCATAACAGCACCTACACTACCAACCACTTGTCTAGACCCAAAAACTATTTAACAACAACATGGTTTAACTCAAAAATCAGATCCAATGATCTGGATAAAAATAAATATAAGAAAAGTTATGTGTCTCCCACAATTGATGAGGTAATCCCGTCAATTGATCTAATGTGTTTGCTAGACCTACAATGGCTAAGCATTCAACACATAACATTCACATCATAACAAACATCTATCTTAACCATATTTATAAGAGAATTATCAAGGATAACCAGCAAGTATAGAACATAGCTATCTAACTCACAACATATCGATATACGAAAATAGTATGGAAGCAATATCATTGCATTTCAAACACTAGCTTAATAAAACTGGGATCAATATGATACAAAAAAGGTTCAAATGATGCTTGCCTTGCTGGAAGTCAAGTTGCTTACTCTCGGTGGTGAAGCAGTCTACGTCGATTACTTCGGACTCTAAAGAATTAAAGATATCGATAAAAACTGAGAAATACTATAAAATGAAAATTGCTCAAAAATGCATGAATTTTCTACAGTGGCTAGTGTATGATTTTATATGAATTTAGGTGAAAGAATTAGTCCATTTGCATTTAGTATGTGAGAGCTATAGCAGTTTGAATTTCAAATTTCTAGAAAATCCAATTAAATAGCAATTTGACACTATTCATCTGAATTTAATTATGTAGTGAAAATTTGTAGGACAATGGTGGGAAAAGGGATTACATAGGTAAATAGTGAATAAAATTATAAGACCAAAATAACTTTGTTCGCCTCATTTGGAGTTCATATGAATTAGTTATGAATTTTCAAAGTTAATAGCATTTTCTAGTTCAAAAATAACTCAGTTGTGGATCACTTTCCAAAAACTATATTTTCTAGGACTGAGACAAGTTTGAAACCTATTTTAAAATAAAATTCACTTAAAATGAAAATTATCAAAATTTGTCTCACTATATTTAGAGCAAAGATGATTTAGTTATGTATTTTTGATGTTATTCAAATTTTCAGTGTGCAAATAATTGATTTTCGGATTTTCTTTTAACTTCTGAGTTGAGGTCGTTTGGACCGTCCGATTTGAGATGGATGGTCTATTCGGAGTGGTCTGAATGTCACCAAGACTCAAAACTGACAGGTGGGTCCGATGAACAGTGCGTTTTCTATTAAACCTACGGATTTAACCGAACTGACAAGTGGGACCCGGTCGTCATGGACTAAGTTCTAAGAACCAAGTTCACCCGTGCATAAACACAGTGCACAGCGCACGAAGTGCCTAGGCCCACAAGTAAGTGACACATTAGCTCTTCTAAGATGACCATTTAATAACCTAAGCAAAGATTAGCACATTAAGTACAGGATTTGCCGTTAACGTACCTTGCTACTGGTGGTAGCGGAAAAACTAACAAAATCCCGAGTTGGTTCCACGCTCATCGCCGGTGATGTAATCCACGCCAGATGAACCGTGGTACAAGCAAAGATAGGAGCCGGGATGAGCAAAAATGGAAACGACATAGAAGGTAGTGTGGGATCACCGGAGGAAGCTTACGCAGAGATGAGCACAGAGCTTCCCCTCGACGGCCACAGGAAGGAAGAGTGAGGAAGAAAGGGGTGCCGAGAAGGTCTTAAGCGGGGAAGAAGCGGAGGTGGAGGCGTTAGGTGAGCGAGCTGGGGTAGCCAACCAGCGGTGGATTGATCTGGCGTGCTCGGGCGCCGCTTCAGTGCTGTTGTCGCGATCGCTTCGGCAGCGTGGCATTAGATGCTGGAGCGCCGGCCGAGTGAGACGGCGGTTCGACAACACGGCCCAGTCGGCACGCTCTGTTGCGGCGTAGGAGGGAGGGCGTGGTCCAACAACACGTTAGATCTCGATCGGAAGGTTGGGGTTTAAAGGGGTTAAGTCGTGGGCGGGGCGAAAGTGCGCAATCTCATGGCCCGGTTCCCATCGGACGCTCACGTGAGGTGCGTTTAGTGGATTGGGCTCGACCACGCGACCGGGCTCCTGGTCGGAGGAACGAGAGGCGAGGTTTAGGTTTTCAAGTTTGGTAGGGTTTAAAATCTGTCTAGCAACTTTGACGGGGTTTATAATTAGAAACAAATTCCTAAAATCGTGAAATAATTTGTGGGGGTTCCTGGGATAGTATAGTTCCCATAAAATTTTAAAACCCTACTGATTCAAACATGTTGTATGTCTATAAAGTTGGTTTGAATTTTCATTTGGTTCAACCTAGTCCCAAAAATTTGGGAAAAATTATATTAATTCATGATAATTAATGTAGTATTTAATTAAATTGGGTCAGATGATGATCACAACTTTTTATCATCGACTTGAAGTGAAATCCGAATTTTGATGTGTATGTTCACCTCAAATTAGATTTTCCAAGTACAATATATTATGAAATGATCTGATTTTGATCATGCATATTAGTGAAATACAAATTAATCCAATTTAATTAGTTGGGACTTGGACAACCTCCCTTACAAAAGATCTCGACCGAGATGCAGGTGGAAGAAGAATTAGAAGATTTTCATTGGAAGTTATAATTCATGTTGTCTTGATTTCCTTCAAAGATAGTGTTGACATGCTATAATCATGCCATAAGAATAATTTTGTTTATATTGCTATGTGTTACCTTTCCTTTCTTGATCTGAAGGCACTTGGTAGAGAAGAGTGCTGATATGCCTCTCATCCGGTCTTCACGTTCCCAAGTTGCTTAGTCTTACGTGTGGTTGCTCCATTGACGGCGAACTTGATGTTACGATTCCTAGTCTTACGCTCGGTTCCTCAAGGATACGAATCGGGCTCTCGATAAGATAGATCGGGTTGCAAGTCGAGTTTATCCAACTCGGTTGCTTCGTTGGGACTGGACATGGAAGACGTTATGCGTGCGCGAGAGTGATGGTGGCAACCTCACCGGTATGCCACCGATCCCAACTTAGCTAGAATACGGAAAGGTCCAATATAGCGAGGCGCTAATTTGCCTTTGATTTGGAAGCGACGAACTCCTTTCATAGGAGAGACTTTAAGATATACATGATCGCCGCCGAAACTTTCGACGACGGCGGCGGTGCATGACTTCGGCGTGATTGAGCCGTCTAAGTCGTCGCGAATGACACGAACTTGTTCTTCAAAGATCTTCCACTAAGGTTGGACCATAGAATGGCCTCTCCCGCTTCGGACCAGTTCAACGGCGTTTCTACAAGCTCTCCCATACAGCGCTCGAAGCGGCATTTGAATGCTTGATTGTAAACATTTTTCCCAACTATATTGTGGATAACCATGCAAGCAGGAGAAGGTCTTCCAAAACTTGGTTTACCCTCTCGGTTTGTCCATCCGTTTGCGGGTGATAAGCGGAGCTAAAGGATAGGTTGGTTCCCATTGCTTGATGCAAGCGGTTCAGAAATGAGAGGTGAATTGGGGACCTCTATCTCAAACAATCACCTTTGGTACACCATGGAGACAAACAATTGCGAAATATAAAGTTACGCTAGTTTGGCCCTGCGGTAAGTGGTCTTGACAGAATAAAATGGGCAACCTTGGTTAAGCGATCCACAATCACCCATATAGTCGAATCCACTTTAGTTCTAGGAAGGCCTGTGATAAAATCCATGCCAACTTCTTCCCATTTCCACGAGGAATGGGCAGGATCTAGAGTGCCACCGGCTTCAAATGCTCACCTTGACTCTTTGACATAGATCGCACTCGGCCACATGCGTACAACGTGCCGCTTCATTCGGCTACGGTTTCTTTTTCAAATCCAAAGAGACAGATGCCGTCTTCGCTAGTCACTGAGATAGACCGCTGGGCACAATCAATCTTCCCCTGATTCTTAGATAACCAATCCATCCCTAAGATAACATCAATGCCCACTGAACCTATCACTATTAAGTTTGCTGAAAAGTTAACATTTTGTATTTCAATTTTTACGTCCCTGCAGACTTGATCGGCGTAGAAAACCGACCCTGGGGACTGAATATGATAAGGTGGGTGTAGTGTATGTATCTTGAATTGGTTAATTTCAGCATACTCGTTTTTAATAAAGGAATGGGATGCTCCAGAATCAAATAGAACTGATGCAGGACATGAATTAACAAGGAGTGTACCTAGCACGACGTCAGGTGCGTCGGTCGCCTCCTCTGCCGAGACGTGGTTGACGCGTGGGCCGGGTGGTGTGGCCCAGAGCAGAGTGCGTCAGGGGCATCCTCGGCGCTTGGCGCAGGCTTTGCGAGCATAGTGGCCACTGGCGCTTGCAGAAAACATGACGCGGGCTTGTATGCCCCGCCGATCAGTGGTCGCCGGCCCCAGTCTTCTCCGAGCTGCCGGTGGAGAAGGTCGTGGAGGTGCCACAGAGACCTCGATGGTGCGAAGAGCGCACGAGGTGCTGAGGTAGTCTCGGCGAGCACAGGAAATCTACCACTCGCCAGCGCCGTGGAAAGCCTTCCTCCTCTTCTCGACTCATCCACCGTCGAGCTCATGCTCCACCACGATTGCCTTGTTGACCGATCTGGAAACTCCCGAAATCATGTCGCGGCTAGAACAAGGCGACTCCTCTCGATAGCCCATGGAAGAACTCATTCGGCGACGCGGCGTCGTCGAGGCGTGCGTGGGAGCATACACGGCCAAGTAGTTGAAGTCATGCAGTACTCGGTGGCGTCCTCGCCCTGTCTCAAAGCAAAGGAGCTGCTGGCGCGATAAGCGACACTCCCCGTATATGGGCCTCTCGGGCGCGCTCCACGAACTGCGTCCCAAGTGGACGTGACGTGGCCGGGCTGCATGGCGAATAACTATCCCACCACGCCGCTTTCGCACGCATAGCGGTAGGTGGCAAACAAGACTCTCGACTCCGGACCCAGGCAATGTTCAGCTTCTTCTCAATGTTGTGTAGCCATCCCTCTCGCCTCCATCGGTCCTGCGCCATAAGCGTCGGAGGGTTGGTCCGCCGAACTCAGCGAGACCTCCTCGGGCCAGAGGATACTCTAGGAGCAAGGAATCAAGAGGAGCTTACTGGAACAAGGTAGGAGATGAAGGGTTCGTGCTATGGCCGAAAAGATCAAATCTTCCAATACACGCACACCTGTCGTGCAATGTCCAAATAAAGTTAGGGGTTTTGATTAGTGAGGTAAGGAATGCAAGGTGACGCGGTGGATTGAGGATAATACCTCCCGGACACGAAGAACGCACGGGTGTGTCCGCGGTGGCGCGTTCTGGCCGTGAGCTGGAGCACGAAGATGAACCAGAAGCTACAAGCAAAGATAGGAGCTGGGATGAGCAAAAATGGAAACGACATAGAAGGTAGAGAAGTGTGGGATCACCCGGAGGAAGCTTACCGTAGAGATGAGCACGGTAGAGCTTCCCCTTCCTCGGCCACCGAGAGGAAGAGTGAGGAAGAAAGGGGGTGCCGAGAAGGTCTTAAGCGCGGGGAAGAGACGGAGTGGAGGCGGCGTTAGGTGAGCGAGCTCGGGACCGCCAACGGCGCTGGTGGATTGACGGCGTGCCTGGCGCCGCTCTGGTGCGCGTCGCAGTCGCTCGGCCGCGTGGCATTAGATGCCTGAGCGCCAGCCAGAGGTAGACGACGGTTCGACAACACGCCCACCGGTCACGCTCGTTCGCGCAGAGAGGAGGACGTGGTCCAACGGCGGCCGTTAGATCTCGTCGGAAGGTTGGGGTTTAAAGGGTTAAGTGGCGCGGGGCGAAGAGCACGCAATCTCGCCGAAGTTCCCATCGGACGGCTCACGGAGGTGCGTTTAGTGGATTGGGCTCGACCACGCGACTTCGGGCTCGGTCGGAGGAACAGTAGCGAGGTTTAGGTTTTTCAAGTTTGACTGGGGTTTAAAATCTGTCTAGCAACTTTGACCGGGGTTTATAATTAGAAACAAATTCCCTAAAATCGTGAAATAATTTGTGGGGGTTCCTGGGATAGTATAGTTCCCATAAAAATTTTAAAACCCTACTGTTCATAATATAGTTTGTGATATTTAAATTCAAACATGTTGTATGTCTATAAAGTTGGTTTGAATTTTCATTTGGTTCAACCTAGTCCCAAAAATTTGGGAAAAATTATATTAATTCATGATAATTAATGTAGTATTTAATTAAATTGGGTTCAGATGATGATCACAACTTTTATCATCGACTTGAAGTGAAACCGAATTTTGATGTGTATGTTCACCTCAAATTAGATTTTCCAAGTACAATATATTATGAAATGATCTGATTTTGATCATGCATATTAGTGAAATACAAATTAATCCAATTTAATTAGTTGGGGCTGTGACAAACTGACAGGTGGGTCCGATGAACAGTGCGTTTTCTATTAAACCTACGGATTTAACCGAACTGACAAGTGGGACCCGGTCGTCATGGACTAAGTTCTAAGAACCAAGTTCACCCGTGCATAAACACAGTGCACAGCGCACGAAGTGCCTAGGCCCACAAGTAAGTGACACATTAGCTCTTCTAAGACAGCCATTTAATAACCTAAGCAAAGATTAGCACATTAAGTACGGGATTTGCCGTTAACAGCCTTGCTACAGTGGTAGCCGGAAAAACTAACAAAATCCCGAGTTCAGTTCCACGCTCATCGCCGGTGATGTAATCCACGCCTGTGTGAACCAAGGGCAAGGATACTGGTGGCGAGCTCTACAGTGGTGTGTATCGGCGGCTAGCCAGGGATGTGTAGTGGTGGTTCTACGACAAAAGTACATGCAATGTTATAGCTCCCCATTGTCCATTCAAGCGGGTGCTTGAGCATCTACGGGGTCCAGTGAGACTACCTGAGCACTGGAGAGAAGAGGAGATGGCTGGAGCTATGTCGGTGTCGAAGAGGATGACGGCGGCGGTACGGTTCAACGAGGAGTGATCAATTGGACTAGAAGGAAACAGAAAGAAAGTGTGGGATAGCTTAAAGATTGTTAGAAGATACTCTAGTAGCAAGGAATTGGAGAATCCCTTACCACGCCGGAGTTGGAGATGATGAAAAAGGGTTTCGGTGAAAATGGACAACTCTCAAATTCCTCGAGTTTCTATCGTGCATTGCACAAATAGGTTGAGGGGTTTAATTAATCATGCTCAAGACACGACATGACGCACAAGAAAGACCAACAACCTCATCGGAGATGAAAATGACCAAAAGGTTGGCTTTCGGAGCACGCTCTGGCGACGCTGAGGACACGGTTGTGTTACGGGTGCTACAAACAAAAGCAAGGGCTGGCATTAGCTCAAATAAGCATGGTAATGAATAGAGAAAAACAAAAGGCATGATAGAAGGAAGCTCACCCGAGAGTAGAGCACAGTAGAGCCTCCTCCTCAATGGCCGAGAGGAGAAGTGAAGGATTGAAGGCCGTGCGAGGGGGTTTATGCTCGGGCGATGACGGAATTGGAAGCAGCGTGAAGTGGAGAAACTCAGGGAGTGGTCGAAATGGCAGTGGATTGACTACGTCGATGGGTGTTTGCAACATGCGGCGAGCGCATGGCAAAAGAAGCTCTGTGAGCGCATCAACGAGAGGTTGAAGAAGCAACTAACGAGTGGGCCCTCCTTGTCAGCAGCTCAAACACACATGCGCTGAGTTTGGTTCAAACCGGTGCAGTTAGATGGTTGGGTCCAACAAAATGGCTCGATCGGAACGTTCAGACCGTCTGCTTAGACTGTCCATTTAGACCACATGATTTTGATCGGACAGTCCGATCACGGTTGGTTACGTTTGGACTGTCCGCTCGGACTGTCCATTCGAACCATTCGATGCTGATTTGATGGTCCAAATCGGCCCTAGTCAACCAATAGTTGACTGATTTCAATTCTAACTCTACAGTTTGACTGAGCGGCTACAAATAGCAAATAAAATCCTACAAATATGAAATAAATCAGAGAGATTCTTGGGAAGGTCTAGTACTCAAATAAAATCTTAAACCTCACTATTTGAGTTTTATTTTCTTAGTTTAAATTCAAACCTAAAGTAGGTTATTGAATTGAGTTTGAATTTTTTGTGGGTTGAATTGAGTTCCAAAAATTTGGAATTTTTTTTATTAATTCATGATAAATATTATAGTATTTGAATAAATTATTTTTAGATGATGATCATGAGTTTTTGTTTCTATTTCCTTTTGGAGTTTAAATTTGAGTTGTAGGTTTAGTCGCTTATTGAGATTTTCCAAGTGCAATACATAATGCAATGTTCCAAAAATATGATGCATGCTCATGAGATGCATAATAATCCTGTTTATTAAAATTGGGGATGTGACAGTAGTCGTGCAGCAGGGGCCAGTTTTGAAAAAAAAAACGGAGACAACTATCCCTATAAATATAGTACGAAAAGGTGCTAATACAGAAAAAAATTCTACCAACTAGACTACCTGATGCTCAGCTGGTAGTGGAACTAAAGCATACTTAACTATAGTGTCAGATTTTATCACTGTATAGTTCACAAAAAATCTCGCCGTCTGTTGAGGATACCACCTGCCGTGCGCGCATGGACTGCATTTTGGCAACTACAACCCATTTGAGTAAGCCAGAAGCCACGGTTACCATGCGTCCAATCCAAAATATTTTGTCATGAGAGTAGTCAAAGGCTGAACTTTTTTTATTATTTAATCCCTTTTTAAATTTTATTTTAAAGTTAACTCATCGCAAACTTTATTTCCAATTCTGACCCCTTTGGTCACGCCACCACCTGTAGCGTGACGAAACAACACTGTCACACCACAGGATAAGTCTCCAAAATCGTACTTTTTGTCACACCACTGGTGGTGGCGTGACCAAACAACATCATCACGCCACCACGGTGGCGTGACAAGACTTGACCGAAATGGTGGCGTGTGAGTTGTTGTTTTGTCACGCCACGGGTGGTGGCATGACCAAAGGGGTCAGAATTGGAAATAAAGTTCGTGATGGGTTAATTTTAAAATAAAATTAAAAAAAAATTAAATAATAATAAAAATTCTCAAAAGCTATGAGAAATGAGTGTGTTGTATTACGAATGAGGATGAGGGAAGAACCCACTCTTATATGCCCTTATACCATATATACAGGGGAGCAAGAAATATTTCCCTTCTTGGCTTCTTGCCACTATCTTGCATTGATGAAAAAAAAGGAGCATTTTGTTATATATATATATATATATATATATATATATATATATATATATATATATATATATATATATATATATATATATATATATCTTTCGTACTCTGGAGTATATACTCTCACTTTGAATATACCACTTAAACGAATATATTATACTTCTTTATCATTCTCAGTATACTTAAATACCAATTATAATATACACTAACGTGACTTGATTGAAATTTTTTCATTGGAGCTCTTTATTTTTGCTAGATACCTTTTTTCATATATAAAAAGAAGTATGCACATAAATATTGCAATAAAAGGTGGATTTTAATGATTTTTTTTATGGAGCTCACTTTGAGGTATCTTATAATCATTATTATAGTATACTTAAATAGATAAAAAGGTATCACCCTACGATTTAAGTGGTATATGAGAAGTCGGAGTACATACTCCCAAGAGTACCATACCATTTTCCTATATATATATATATATATATGCTTCCATGTTATACTGTGTATTCCCGACGATTCTTAGCTGGTGGGGCACTGCTACAACAGCATTAGTTATTGCAGTTGCACGCCTTGCTCACATCACAACGCCGTAGCTTAGTAGCTAGACACGTAGGACAAGGGACGTCATTGTCTGAACAGATCGACGAACAAAACAAAGCTGGCTAGCTAGGCAAGAAAAACGTAACGCCGGCCGACGCTGGAATGGACATCTATAGCAGTTCTCCTTATTTTAACTCCAGCGCGTGCCTCCTCCTGCGCGCGTACAACGATGGCGACGCCGACGCGCTTCTCCTCCCCCGCCCAACGTCGACGCGGGTATTACCCACTCGAGGAGCCGGAGATGGGGTGTGAGGCCGTGAGGGACTGGGCAGAGCTGCCGCGTGACGCCCTGCTGGTCGTGCTCCACAAGCTGGACCAGCTGGAGATCCTCGTGGGCGCCGGGCAGGTGTGCCGCCCCTGGCGCCGCGCCGCGCGGGAGGAGCCCGAGCTATGGCGCCGCATCGACATGCGCTCCTCCCGCCGCGTCGACCTTCGCGGTATGGTACGGGACGCCGTGCGCTGCAGCGCGGGGCAGTGCGAGGCCTTCTCGGCCGAGGGCGCCGCGGACGATGACGTCCTCTTCTTCCTCGGCGAGACGTACGTGAGAATTCTTTGATTCAATTCAGCTCCCTGAAGAAGAAGAAGAAAAGAAACTTAATTTTGTTGGCCAATTAAGTGCTAGTATATATGCATGTGCTTACAATGCAGAGCACCCTCGCTGAAGAGCCTTCGCCTCATCTCCTGCTACAGAGCCTTCGACAAGAGCCTCAGCCTCAAGTCGACGATAACAAGGTTCGCTCTGCTGGAGGAGCTGGAGCTGTCGCTCTGCGTCGACGTCTTCCCGGGGACATGCGAAGCCGCCGGCATGGCCTGCCCGCTCCTGAGGCGCTTCCGGCTGAGCAAGGACCGCTTCTGCAACCGGTTCAGCGCCTACGCGAGGAAAGACGACCGGGAGGCCATGGGGATCACGGCGATGCGCGGGCTGCACTCGCTGCAGCTCTTCGCCAACTCCCTCGGCAACGACGGGCTGACGGCCATCCTCGACGCCTGCGCGCGCCTCGAGTCTCTCGACATCCGCCATTGCTTCAATGTCAAGATGGATGATGCCATGCGAGCAAAGTGTGCTAGGATCAAGACGCTGAGGCTCCCCGATGACTCCATGGACGATTATGACCTCCGCTATGGTAGCCCAGAGATGTACTCATGGCCGTGTCGTAATTACGATCGGGATGAGCACTTCAGTTCAAGGGGCAGTTATTGAGAAATCACAAAAAAGTGGCTGATTAAAGGGGTGTCTTCGCACTTAATTCCAGGGAGAGTTCCTCTTCTTCAGTATGCAAATGATATAGTTCTGATGATAGAGTGTGATGATGTCTACATTTTTAATCTTAAGTTCCTTTTGTACGGTTTTGAGTGGATGTCTGGGCTCATGGTACAGTTCTGATGGGACCGCCGTACTAGGTAATCGTACCGTGCGTTATAGGTATTATATGTTCATGCTGTGCGATAGAATTAAATTCTATGTATAACTCGTTTTTACAGGGTTTGTGTGAATAGTATGGTCCATTGTCTATGTGATACATGTACGAGTTTTCATGACCTGTGTGTCATGCTGATTTATGGCCATGGGCTGCATATTATTGTATAATGGCATGTGTGTCGACTTGTGATACTTGATATTCTCATATGTAATTCATTACTAGCATTTAGGAGTAATAGCTCAATAAATGCATGTGGTGACTTCAAGCGTGATGGCTCGGTGAACAGGAAGTGTGGTGATAAAGATTGTCATGCTAAGGCCATACTGTATCACAGCTTAATTTGATTATCTGTGAATGTTTTTATGTTCATGTTATTATTTTGGGTGTTTTTAGCATGATAAAATAGTATCTCTTTGGAAAAATTAAGTAAAACTTGATGCCCTTCTAATTGTTGAACCTATCAATATTTTGATCTTTAAGTGGTAGGTCTACCAATGTAGGGTGTCATTAATTATCTTAATAGAATAGAAAAGTGTTGGACATGTTCATGGATAATATTGGTTTAACTTGACTAGGCTATCAAAATAGTTTTAGACCTAGGTGTATGGTGTTGAGGCCGGGGCAAGTGGATGTCACTCAACAAATAAGAGTTGCACATGATGTAATTAGCAAGGGGTTGCTTACATAAATCACTAGGTTTCTAGTAGTGATGCCAATGCTCACTAGGATTCAATGATCCATGGATCTCGAACCCACTATATGAACTTAGAGGGAAACTTGGTTTCGAACGTATAGTGAGAGTATCTTTTATTAAAGTGTTTAATAGAAGATCTTAACAAATATAGTGCTGATTTTTTTCATATACATATTTTCTGTTGTAGATCATAGAACCTACTACTTCCTCCACACCTACCTTTAACTTGCGATCTATTCTTGAGAAAGAAAACTAAATGGAACAAACTTCATTGACGGGTTTCGTAATATGAGAATTGTTCTCCAACAAGAAAAGAAGGAATATGTTTTAAAGGGTCTCTATCCCGAGGAACCAAATGTAGATGCTACACGTGCTGAGAAGAATGCTTATGAGAAGCATTGCAATGACGCAGTCGATGTACACTGCCTTATGCTTGCCACCATGAATTCTGAGCGTCAGAAGCAATATGAGACCACTGATGCTTACAATATGATTGTGGGTCTGAAAGACATGTTTCAGGATCAAGTAAGGGCAGAGAGGTACAATACCTCCAAGGCATTGTTTTCTTGTAGGCTGTCAAAAGGTAGCCCGGTCAGTCCTCATGTGATCAAGATGATTGGTCACATTGAGAGTTTAAAAAAACTTGGTTTTCTCCTTAGCCAAGAGTTGGCTACTGATGTGATTCTCCAATCGCTCCCTGCAAGCTTTGAGCCCGTCATATTGAATTTTCATATGAATGGCATGGAGAAATCAATGACCGAGTTGCATGGCATGCTTAAAGGTGTTGAGGAGATCATCAAGAAAAGTTCTAATCATGTGATGATGGTTCAAAAGACTACTAGCTTTAAGAAGATGGGTAAGTCTTGGGAAAAGGGAGAAGGCAAAGGAAAGACTCAAGATGAGATCGAGAATCTCAAGGCTAAGCTTAAGAAGCTCAAGCTAGGTCCTAAGCCTGATACAGAATGCTACCATTTGTTGGTGATATACCCTAGAGGCAATCATAGAGATGATTGTATCACGTCTATGTTATGATTTCTTGAATAAATGTTATTCTGTTCCTTGAATGAATCGTTAGTTTTGAAGATCAACAAGTATGTGACTTGTTGGTGAAACTCTTCGACTTATATGATGTCGTTCTAAAAGTATCCCTGGTCGAATGTCAGTAATCGGAACACCAGTGACCATACAACCAGTACATGTATTGATTGATGATCATGTTTCACCGGTCATGGATATAGGGATATCGAATCAATAATGTAAACACATGTTAGAGAACATGGGGTTGGATTGACCCACCTTGAGACACTATATAGATTGTTATGATTCTATGTGTCATTAGTTGGTCTCAAGCAATGATGACGTATAATCCTTAGACCTGAGATCAGCATGGTTCCCTACATGTGTAATAGCACTCTTAGGGGTTGCCAAACGCTGCTCGTAACTGAGTAGTTATAAAGGTAGCTTTCGGGTATGCTATGAAACATGCGGAGGGATGTGACTGGTTGGATATGGGATTTGCCCCTCCTAACATAACGGGAGAGATGTCTCTGAGCCCCTCGAAGTGATCGGATAAAGAAAGTGCATGACCATGCCACTAGTCGTCGAAGTGTTCGACCACATAAGGTTATCCGACAACTCGATCGAGAAAGTATTGAACAGTCCATGGATGACACATTATCTCACCTGGAGTTCAAACTAGATATCGTGAGGCAAAAGGAGAATACTAGAGTAAGTCGCTTAGTTCGATCAGATCCAGACAAGTCGTATGGTGATACGAGCAAGTCGTAGACTGATCGAACGAAATCACAGAGTGGTCGAAACCTGGTCGTAAGGAGTTACGAACTGGTCGTGACCGAGTGCTGGTCGTATAAAGATAGGACCTAGTCGTAGATCATATTGCATTAAGGTTCGTCCGATATAATTTGTGTGTATTCGGGAATCGTTATGTCCTGCTAGGGACCGCGCTACGACTCGTGGTCGAAAAGGGTTTCCGAGTCACAACCGATTACACATAAACCTAACGGGTCACACACTTAATGGGATGGAACAAACCAGTACGAATACGATTCGTTAAATGTGTTCGGATAGGATCCGTCACGGGGCACTATATAAGGAGATGCTTGAGGATAGTGTGGAAGGAGGAGAGAGACACGTGAGTTGTTTCCACCGAAACCCTAGCCGCCATCTTCTTGAGAGAGCCTTCCCGTGCAACTTGGTGCTAGCACACCGGCGTACGGTTGTTCTTTCTCTGGATGTGTGGATACCGTAGAGGCACTACTGCGGTCGCTGTTGCGCTGAGGACGATCCGTGATCTTCACAAGGAACTGCGGAGGCTGCTGGAGAAGACAATCGACTACGAGGACGTTGGACGATCATCTACGACCACTACATCGGCGCGTTCATCGTCGGACTAGGCTGCTCCGACTCTACTACTACACTGTGCGTCTGGTGGTAATGATCTGTGATCATCTATCTTGCTTGGCATCCTGGTTTACCTGGTAGAAATTTTGAATTGTTGCTAGCGTAGCCTACCCGTATCCCTTCACCATTGTCATGAGACTTGGCATCGAAAGAGGAACTTCAAGAAGTATTTGGCAGAACTAGAAAAGAAGAAGGGAAGTAAGACTTCTACTTCAGGTATAAATGTTATAGAAATAAATCTTGCTACTTCTCATCTTGGTTCTTGGGTATTTGATACCGGATCGATTGCTCATATTTGCAATTCGATACAAGGGCTGATAAGGAGTAGAAGTTTAGCAAGAGGCGAGGTTGATCTTCATGTGGGCAATGGGGCAAGAGTTGTTGCATTGGCTATTGGCACTTTACCATTATCTTTACCCTTAGGATTAGTTTTGGAATTGAATAATTGTTATTATGTTATTGCCTTAAGCAAAAATATTATTTATGCTTCATGTTTTGGAGTAAAAGGTTATGAGTTTAGAATAAATAACAATCGTTGTTTAATTTATTTGAATGATATGCTTTATGGTCATGCTCCATTGGTGAATGGATTATATGTTTTAAATCTTGAGGATGTGCCTGTCTATAACATTAATGCTAAGAAGCTTCGGCCTAATGATTTGAATCCCACTTATATTTGGCTTTGCCGTTTGGGTCATGTTAATGAGAAGCGCATAGGGAAGCTCCATAAAGATGGTCTTCTAAACTTATTTTATTTTGAGTCATTTGAAACATGCGAATCTTGTTTACTTGGCAAAATGACTAAGGCACCATTCACTGGTTTAGGTGAGAGGGCAAATTACTTGTTGGCCTTAGTACATTCGGATGTATGTTGACCAAGGCCTCATTTCAAGGGACTCGCAACCTGTTTAGTAGGGAATGTTATATCAGCCTACTTCTGGAAGGACTTGTGGAATGACAATCTTCTCTACCAAAAGTACCCAGAGCTATATTCATTCACTAAGTCTGAAAATCTTTCTATAGCAGCTGCATTACAAAGAGATTCGATGGCCTCCCTTTTCCATCTCCCATTATCTACTCAGACATTCTCGCAATTTCAACAAATGCAACAGCTTGTGCAAGAAGTGGAGCTCATTGATCAGGAAGATAATTGGCACTACATTTGGAATTCAACGCACTACTCGTCAACTAAAACCTACAAGCATCTTTTGGGCACCTGCGAGACGCCGGATTACTTCCATTGGCTTTGGGCTTGGAAATGTCAAAAACGCCATAAGGTTTTCTTCTGGCTGCTACTCAAAGAGAGACTCAATACCAGGAATCTTCTTAAGCGCAAAAATTGTCCACTTGAGGATTTTAATTGCACCCTTTGCGACCGGGGTGCAGAAGAAACCGCTCAACACCTTTTCTGGAATTGCCCGTTTTCACAACTCTATTGGGATCTTGTCTGCCCTCAGCATGCTACCCAATCTACCACACAACAAGCTGTTCCCCATCTCAAGAACTTGCATAACAAAAAGATCTCCATGGAAATCATTGTGCTATCAGCTTGGGCGATTTGGATCATCACAAACAACTGGATTTTCAAGAATCATGAACCTAGTCTGTTGAGCTGGCGGGCTATCTTGGTGGCAGAATTTTCGATGATCATCCAACGTGCCAGACCACCCTTCAAACCGTTATTTTCGGACTGGCTTCGCAATTTTTTCTAGTTCTTTTTTCCTCCTCCTCCTTCTCTTTTCTTTTTTCTTCTTTTTCTCCCCTGCCCTCTCTGACCTGTTTCGGATATTTGTATTCCTTTGTACCATGTCTTTTATTTAATCTTGGCAGTAGGGTTTCACCCTACTGTGTTTTATCAAAAAACAATGAGCTCAACGGCCAAAGGTGGTTTTCAATACTTCTTTATTTTTTACCGATGACTTTAATAGATATAGTTACATCTACATAATGAGGTATAAGTCTGAATCCTTTGAAAAGTTCAAGGAATTTCATAATGAAGTACAGAATCAACTTGGCAAGACAATTAAAGCCCTATGATCAGATCGTGAAGGTGAATATTTGAGCCGTAAGTTTGGGGATCATCTAAAGCAATATGGAATTGTTCCATAGCTAACTCCGTCGGGAATGCCTCAATGGAATGGTGTGTCTGAATGATGAAACAAGACCTGTTAGACATGGTTCAGTCCATGATGAGCCAATCTGATCTGCCATTATCTTTTTGGGGGTATGCTCTAGAAACAGTTGTGTTCACGTTAAATAGGGTTCCATCAAAAGCCGTAGAGAAGACACCATATGAGATATGGACTGGAAACCGTCCTGGGTTGTCTTTTCTCAAAATATGAGGATGTGAGGTATATGTAAAACGCTTGACGTCTGATAAACTCACACCTAAATCTGATAAATGCTTCTTCGTGGGGTATCCTAAGAAAACCAAAGGATATTACTTTTATAAAAGGGATGAGAACAAAGTGTTTGTTGCCCGAAACGATGAGTTCCTCTCAAAAGGAGTTAGTGAGAGCACAGGCAACTCGAAGAAATTTGAGAACCATCGGAAAATATTTCAACTCCTACTGAACCTCTATAGGAATACAAAATATTGTAGAACCTGTGGAAGAGGCACCAGCCCCACGTAGGTTTGAAAGGACATGTCAATTACCGATAAGGTATCGACATGATATTTTATTGTTAGACAATGATGAACCAAAGACTTATGAGGAAGCGATGATGGGCTCGGACTCTAAGAAATGGCATGGAGCCATGAGATCCGAAATACAATCCATGTATGACAATCAAGTTTGGAACTTGGTTGATCCACCTGATGGTGTAAAAATCATTGAGTGTAAGTGGGTTTTAAAAAAAAATATAGACATGGATGGAAATGTTCATATCCATAAGGCACGATTGATGGCAAAGGGTTTTAAACAAATTCAAGGTGTTAACTATGATGAAACTTTCTCGCCCGTCGCTATGCTTAAGTCTGTCCAGATCATTCTAGTTGTTGCTACATATTTTGATTATGAGATATGGCAGATGGATGTCAAAACAACTTTCCTAAATGGAAACCTTAGTGAGAATGTGTGCATGACACAGCCTGAGGGTTTTGTCAATTCACAAAATGCTAGAAAGATATGCAAGCTTCAAAAATCTATTTATGGATTGAAGCAAGCATCTTAGAGTTGGAACATTCATTTCGATGAGGTAGTCAAAGGGTGTGGCTTCATCAAGAATGAAGGAGAGCCTTGTGTTTACAAAAAAGCTAGTGGAAGTGCACTTGTTTTTCTGGTCCTATATGCGGATGACATATTATTGTTTGGAAATGATATTCCTATCCTTGAATCTGTCAAGTCTTTATTAAGAAATAGTTTTTCTATGAAAGACTTAGGAGAGGCAGCATATATTTTGGGCATAAAGATATATAGAGATAGAACTAAAAGGCTAATTGGATTAAGCCAAGATATGTACATTGACAAAGTGTTGAAGCGGTTCAACATGCAGGATCCGAAGAAGGGTTTCTTGCCTATGTCATATGGTATTAGTCTTAGTAAGACTCAGTGTTCTTCGACACCTGATTAGTGAGACTGGATGAGTAAGATTCTATATGCTTCTGCTATTGGGTCTTTCATATATGCCATGCTTTGTACATGCCTAGATGTGTCATATGCTCTAAGTGTTACGAGCATATATCAATCAGATCCAGGTGAAGGTCACTGGATAGCTGTAAAGAATATCCTGAAATACTTAAGAAGGACTAGGGATGCATTCCTTGTTTATGGAGGTGAGGAAGAGCTAGTTGTAAATGGTTACACTAATGCTAGCTTCCAAACCGATAAAGATGATTTTCAATCGCAGTTTGGGTTTGTGTTCTGTCTTAATGGAGGAATAGTGAGCTGGAAAAGTTCCAAGCGAGAGACGGTTGCTGATTCTGCAATGGAGGTTGAGTATATTACAGCTTCTGAAGCTGCAAAGGAAACGGTTTGGATAAGGAGTTCATCTCTGAGCTGGGTATGGTCTCTAGTGCTTCTAGTCCAATAGATCTCTATTTTGATAATAGTGAAGCCATTGCGCAAGCCAAGGAGCCTAAATCACATAAAAAATCCAAGCACATACTTCGATGTTTTCACCTCATTCGCGAGTGTGTTGATAGAGGTGATGTGAAGATATGCAAAGTGCGCACGAATTTAAATATTGTTGTGGTGTTGACAAAGCCTCTTCCGCAGCCAAAGCATGAGGCACACACAAGAGCTATGGGTATTAGATACTTGCATAATCGACTCTAGTGCAAGTGGGAGATTGTTAGTGATATGCCCTAAAGGCAATCATGGAGATGATTGTATCACTTCTATGTTTATGATCTTTTGAATAATATGCTATTTTATCCCTAAAATAAATATCTTTCATATTGATCAACAAATATGTGACTTATTTGTGGAATTCTTTATTCAAGTTTTTATGTTATTCTAAAATTATCCCTGATCTTATATCATTATGTGGGACTATTATGATTTATAGATCAGCACATGTATTGAATGATGATCATGTTCCACGGATCATGGATATGGGGATATCAAATTAATAATATGAATATATATTAGAGAACATGGTGTTTATTGACCTACCATGAGACACTACAGGAATTTTTATATTCTTAAGTGCCACCAGTTGGTCTCATGCGTAATGTATGTCGGATACTTAGACCTGAGATCTTCATAGTTTCCTACATGTGTAATAGTTTACTTAGAGGTTGCCTAACACTGCTTCGTAACTGGGTGGTCATAAAGGTAGCTTTCGGGTTTACTATGAAACATGTGAAGGAATGTGAGCGATCAAGATGGAATTTGCTCCTCGTATATAACGGGTGAAAGTATCTACGCCCTCATATTTGATTTTGGTAATTAATGTCAACATTATGTTAAGAGACTAACATATGTGTTAAGATGTCACTACTACAAAAAAAGCTAATATTGGACGCCTCATTATAGACGGTTGGTTAAAACTGTCTGTATTACATGAAATCACAGACGGTTTTGGTTTAGAGACCATCTGTGTAAATTGATGCGCTAAAAACCGTCTGTGAAGAGGAAATATCACAGACGGTTTGTGTTTCAAACCATCTGTGAAGTATCACAGATAGTTCGTAAAACTAACCGTTTGTGAAGTAAACCATTATCACAGACGGTTTGTAATAAACAACCATCTGTGAAACTTCCAAGACGGTTCTTTTAACTAACCGTCTGTGATAATGGTATACTTCATAGACGGTTTTTTATCAGAACCATCTGTGATAATGGTATACTTCACAGACAATTTTTTATCAGAACCTTCTGTGATAATTAAATGTTTCGACTCCCGCGCGTTATGCATGTGTCTCTTCGTCTCCCGCACCAACGGGCGCCGATGCGTCTCTTCGTCTCGCGTGTCGACGTAAATGTGTCTCTTTGACGTTTTATAAGAGTGATATTATTGCGCGCCATGGTGAGCACGCATGGTATTGAATAGTACACCATTGTGAGCACGCGGAGCATGACGGCGAGGACCAAGTGGGCGAGTAGGTCGGCGATCCCCATCCTTGATCTTCCTGGCGAGGTCGTCGTCCACATCGTCGGCCTTGTGGCCGCGAGCTCTCCTCAGCCCATGGCTGACCTCTGCAGCCTACAAGCCACGTATGTATTCTGTTCTTTTGTTTTTGGTATAGGTCTGGTTGGTTATAGTCAGTTTGTGAAGATGACTGTAGCGTACAAAACCGAAAAGTCGTATCATGATACGGTGCAAAAAATAAAATCTCGTGATGATTTTGTTTTGTGTCCAATATCCAGTAATTAATTCTTGTATTAAGATTCTATATATCGTCTTGAATTTTAGTTGCAAGGCCATGTATAAGGTGTCCAAGGCACGCGCCGTGGGGATGTGCATGGCGCTGGAGCGGGAGGAGGCGATGAAGTGGCAAGACAACGAGCGCTACCTCACCGTCGTCAACCACCTAGGCGACGCCGGCAACCCGGAGGCCTGCTTCATTGTCGGCCTCGCGCTTGTCTTCGTGCCCCAAGACATGCAGCGCGCCCTTGTGTTCCTTGAACGGGCGGCCGACGCCGTCGCCAGCCATAAGGCCACGGCCTACGTGCTCGGCCTCCTCCTCTACACGGCAAGCGAGACACGCGACGTTGGGAAGCAGTAAATCAGGCAGGTCGAGGGCGAGCCGGCTGGCGGCGGGTGCGAGACGGCCAAGAGGGCCAACCGGGAGTGCAGGCAGTGCCAGAGGCTCGCCGTGGACATGATCCAGACGGCGACGTGGGGGAGGATGGCCGGGCCACCGCTGGGCCAGGTGTGGGCACTGTCGGAGGACAGCCACTGGTACACGAGCACCGGCTGCGGCATCTCAGGGTGGGACGACTATGCCGTCTTCTATAGTGATGATTGTAGGATTAGGCATGAGTATGCCAATTTCTTTGTAGAGGTGTTGGACTACTTGCCATAAAATTAGCAGTTTTAGCATAGTTTTAGATCACATTTTCTCACCGTTAGATCTACATTCTATGGCTCAGATTGTCTCTTTCTATTATATCACAGACGTTTCTATTATAGACCCGTCTGTGATATGATATCACAGACGGTGATATTATGGACCCGTCTGTGATATGAGATCATATCACAGACGGTTATATTATGGACCCGTCTGTGATACGTATCACTGACGGTTCCATAATAGAACCGTCTGTGATATACCTTTATTAATAGGAGCCCGCGCTAGGGTTTGCGCCCTAACTCTCCCCAGCGCGCGCTAGGGTTCGGGACTTTGGTCGGGCTCCTGCATCGTGACTCCCCCGTCGCCAATTCAACCTCGCCGCCATCTCCCTCGCCGAACCGAGCTCGCCGCACCATCTACGCCGTCGAATCGAGCTCACCGCCATCTCCCAAGCTGAATCGAGCTCGCCCCACCATCTACGCCGCCGAATCATGGTACGCTGCTCCTGTCTGCTCCCCCGGCTACCTCACCTCGACCAGATCTGCCTCTCTCCCCTGGATGTGGGTTGTGCTGGTGGTGGCAGGTGTTTGCCACCGTTGCCGCATCGTGTCTGCACTGGATCATGATTTCTTTAATTACCATGGACGTCTAAGAAATCTATCAAGCAGCATGAGGAGGATGAGACAGCATGCAGCCACGGGCATTCTGCCTGTGCGGACTGCTTCATCAGCATGAATTGATGACTTGAGCTGTTAGATTACCTACTGTTATGTATTATGTATAGATTGTGCCCTTGGATGATACTTCTATGATGAATTGATGTCACAGATGCAATTGGATGTGATATTGTGTATAGATTAATTGTGCCTTGAGCTGCTAGATTACCTGCTGTTATGTATTGTGTATAGATTGTGCCCTTGGATGATACTTCTATGATGAATTGATGTCACAAATGCAATTGGATGTGATATTGTGTATAGATTTATTGTGCCTTGAGCTGTTAGATTACCTGCTGTTATGTATTGTATATAGATTGTGCCCTTGGTTGATACTTCTATGATGAATTGATGTCACAAATGCAATTGGATGTGATATTGTGTATAGATTAATTGTGACTTGAGTTGTTAGATTACCTGTTGTTATGTATTATGTATAGATTGTGCCCTTGGATGATACTTCTATGATGGATCCTGATCTCTTCTCTATAAAATCTCTAAGCAGTGTCTGCTTATGCCTTTAAAACCGGCATCATATATATATATATATATTATGTATATATTGTTCGTAGTCCCTCAACCACTTTCGGGGGGTCGACGACATCCAGGTAATTGGATGTCCTGACGCTCTCTCGGCAGCCATGCTTCTTGAACTTGCAGGGGTTCGATGAAGTTGTCCGTGGCTGATATCTCATCCTCCTCATGTTGCGTGGACGACCCCCCGAAAGTGGCTGAGCGACTACGAACAATATATATAATATATATGATGCCGGTTTTAAAGGCACAAGCAACCACTGCATGGAGACTTTATAGAGAAAAATCATCACAGACAGTTTTAGCTACAAACCGTCTATAAAGAAAAGTCATCACAGACGGTTTCAGCTACAAACCATCTATAGAGAAAAGTCATCACAGACGGTTTCATATACAAACCGTCTGTGATAGGTAACTATCACAGATGGTTCTGAGTTAATAACCGTCTGTGACAATGTGCATCACAGATGGTTTGAATAACCGTTTGTGATGACTCATGTCATCACTGACCCATAGACTCAGACGGCTCACGAAACCGTCTGTAATGATGTTTTTGAACCGTCTATGAAGACCTTTTCTGTAGTAGTGTGTGTTGAAGGTTAAGTCCCAATGATTGAATGATGGCAAGGCTATTGACAATGCAGATGTGATGAAAGATCATCTTAGTTCAAGACAGGTATTGTATAAACCTAAGGACTCTTTTATAGTTTTACTAGTCTCGGTGTTTTGGAGAAAAGACTAGGTTTATAGGATAAATATCGTACTATAAAGAGGGATCATGGTTAGTAGCTTGAGAAACTATTTTTGTGCCATAATGATTAATTAGGATTCATGCATTGTTTTGATTTGAGCTTCTACAAATTTGTTTTGAAAATCGGTACGACCGCAAGTGAACTACGGTACTACCGCAGGTCGGTTGTACCGATACTTAAGGTGTTATGTTTCTCCTTAACCAAGTAGGCCGATCGGATGGTCAGATTTGTGGTCCGAACATACAAGTCCGATTAGAGGGACTAAATGAACAGTCAGATCTGGTGGTCCGAACGTTTAGTCCGAACGTGTAGTCCGATCAAGTAAACTGGTCGGGTTGGACCAAGGGCTTTTGATTCTCTCTTAAAATTAGAACGGCCGCATTTGAACTGCAGTACTACTGCAAGTCGGTACTCGGTAGTACCGATATTTATATAGCGGTACGTAAATCACAGAGAGTGTGTTTTTGGGTGTTTTGGTCTCCTTTTGGGAATCGGTATGACCGCATGATCTGAGCGGTACTACCGAAGATCAGTAGTACCGATTTTATAATAGCGGTATGTTTTTTCCAGAGAAGGTGTTTTTGCGAGATTTCTTGAACTCTGGAAAACGATTGTTTCGTTCTAGCCGAGCAGTACTACCCTACTACGGTTGTACCAATTTGTAGTTGGCGGTAGTACCACAATTACTTTTGTAACGGCTAGTTCAGAGCATTAAATGCAAATGTTCCGACAGTTATACAAAAAATCGGTAGTACCGGATTTCAACGGCGGTACTACCGCAAATCTTGATTTTTCAGGAAAATTGTTGTAACTGCTAGATTTGTTGGTGAAGGGCATAAATACCCCCCACCTGCCTTCTAGTAGTAACTCTTGATATCCTTGAGCATTGTACACTTACATTGAACTCTCTTGAGCTTATATACAGTCTTCAACTACTCATTGTTATTGATTTCTCATTCTTGAGGTAGTTGAGAGCATTGAATTGCATTGAATCATCAGTTGATCATTTAGGCACTTGTAATTCCTCAAGTAAAACTCGTGGTGCTTGCCGGCACAGACGACTTGGAGGAAGAAATTGCGCGGTGAGCTCTTCAAGAATATTGTGAAGAGTCCCTACAAGTTTGTGATTAGTGTTGTGCTCACCAACTCTAGAGCGAAGGAGGAGCAACTCTAGTGATTGAGGATTGAGGGTTAATTCATGGAGCTGACTTGATTCATTCAAGCTTCCTCAATGTGGACTAGTGAAGACCGGCAAGTCTTCGATACCACGGGAAAAACATCATTGTCTTCATTGTGGTTTACTCTTGTTTTTACTATTTTTGTATTTACATTTTTAGCTATTTAATTGTGTAGAATTGCTTAACTAGAATTGTATCTAGTTTAGACATAGTTCTTTTCTGTCTTAAAATTGTTAATTAGTCGAAAAGTTTTAAAACCTCCTATTCACCCCCCTCTAGTCGGTTATCCTTGATCTTACAAGTGGTATGAGAGCTTGGTCTCTCTAATTTTAGACTTGAACATCTAGGAGAGAAAGGATGGCTAGTGAGAGAATGTTAATAGGAATGGCACATTTATTTGATGGATCAAATTATGCTTATTGGAAAATTAGAATGTTCATTTATTTAAAGGCCATGAGCCCAAGCATATGGAGAATTGTTAGTGAAGGTTTCGTTATGGCTCTTGATCCACTACATCCCACGGAACATGAGGAATGAAACTATCACCTCAATGCTCAAGCTATGAACGCTCTCTTTGGAGCTTTAAACATGGATGAGTTCAATCGAGTAAGCAATCTTGAAACCGCTCATGAGATATGGACTATGCTCTCGAAAATTCATGAGGGCACATCTACGGTAAAGAAGCCAAATTGCATATGCTTCGGATCAAATATGAGATATTTACAATGTTGCCTCATGAAAACATCACCGAGATGTATTCTAGACTCAACAACATTGTGAATGAACTCAAAGGTTTTGGTACTAACCTTCTTGGCACTAAGATGCTTAGGGCTCTACCAGAGAAATACGAGACATTGGTGACTCTATTTCACAATTCATGCGAATTGCCAAGAATGACACAACCGGTCTTTTAGGGAATCTTATTACCAATGAGTTGTATAAGAAGGACAAGGAGGAGCTCATGGAGACTTCTTTCTCAAAGAAGAAGATTACCGCTTTCGAGGCAAAAGTGGAATCAAGTGATGAAGCAGAGGAAGAAGAAGAAGACTCCGAAGAAGAGTTTGCTCTTCTTATGAGGAGAATGAAGAAATTCATGAGAAGATGCCTACATCAAAGTTTTAACTTTGACAAGAGCAAGAAAGGGCAATCCTCAAATGACAACAAGTGCTATAGCAATATTTGTTGCTATGAGTGCGAAGAGAAGGTGCACATTGCCTCTCATTGCCCTAACAAGAAGGATGACAAGGCAAAATCATCAAATAAAAAGGAATACAATGGCAAGAAGAAGTTTCTCAAAAAGCTTCACAAAGATGGCAAGAATGAAGCTCAGATTGGAGAATAGGACTCCGATGAGGAATATTCGGATTCCGACTCCGATGATGAAAGATCCTCCAAGAAAAGAGGACTTGTTGGCATCGCCATCAAGGAGGCACCGTCGCTATTCTCCACTCCTACTTTTCTCATGGCAAAAGGAGATAAGGTAAAAATCCATGAATAATAATGAACCTTCATATGATGAATTAATAGATATTCTTGAAGAATTGAATGAATATCTTGGAAAAGAAAAGTCAAAATATAAAGTCTTGAGGAAAAAGTACATCTCTCTAAAGGACTCTTATGAGGAGCTAATGGAAGCTCATGACTCTCTTCTTTTAAAAGATATGAAAAAATCTCATTCAAATGTTGGAATTACTTGCAATTTAATGAATGAGATGCCTAGAGTAGAAGTTGCTTCAAATGCCATATTCATGTATATTGCTTCTACATCTTGTGATGATTTGTTATCCATGCCATGTTGCTCCAAAATAGATTCAAATGATAATATGGCTAATACATGTGATCCTTTGCTCGTTGTTGAAAATCACGAATTAAATGAGCAAGTCACCAAGCTAAGTAAGAGCTTGGAAAGATGCTTCAAGGGTAAAGCAACTCTTGACAAGCTATTGAGTGAGCAAATGTGCTCATTTAATAAGGAAGGACTTGGGTTCATTCCCAAGAAAGGTGTAACACCCCAACTCTCAAAGAGTCTGGAATGCTACGGACAATAAACTAATCTAGCACAATCTACAAATGTTTTGACAGAGTCTCCTTTGTTTAATCAGCTATTCCGAGAGTTCAACATTAACTCTTAGCATTTAACAAAATTCTCATAATCATGCATGATAATCAAATAAACATACCAAGACCTGGCAATCTCATTATTACAACTAAACAGTAAATTCAACCACGCCATCCATGGGTGTTATTTAAACAGTTCATTTAATTCTAAATTTGGACTAAGCAGCAAACGCCTTAAGAATGTGATATAGTGAGTGCATCCACATCTACTCCCTCCCGATCGTATCGTTCCTGCCATGGGTACCTAAAACACATTAAAGCAAGAGTGAGCCCAACGACTCAGCAAGTATCAACAAGGCTATAAATATGAACTTAAACATAGCATCGTTAATCCGCAACAACAATACACTAATCATAGCCATCTATTTCATGACATGCAACCAATGCAATGCTCCTTTGAACTTTATCTCTTTTTGCATTTTACCGGTAATGCGGGGTATACAACCGTCGCCAGATATACCCTTGCCTCGTGCCTCTCGGCACGAGGGACCAAGAGCCTATACACCACATGTATAGGGACCTTTGCCCATCACTTAATGATGGGGACCTCTTTATTTCATAGCCCACATTCCACGAATGTGAGGACCTCAAGCCCGTCATCTTCATGACGGGACTCAATCAGATGTGCTTGGTCACCACGTGACCAAGGCACTGTATGCTCACAACATGCATATGCACCATGATAACATATTCATAAGCAAGAATACATCAAATTCTCATTAACAAGTAATCAATAACAACATACAGTAGATCCATTTAACTGTACTAGCATGTCATCAAGGTAAACGGTACTCATCTCATAACAGGCAAACATGGCTATACTATCAAGATACATCACAAACGCATCAAACAAACATACACATATAATAGCCCGAATACTTGCCTCAACCTTGCGAGAACGGTGGACGCGAAGAGGGTGCTGCCCCTGGAACCGCGCTCCCACCTGAACATAAAGGTACCCCAATCTAAGACCAACATGCTGGACCAAAAGCATAAATGACAACACCAAAGAACTTGCCAAACCCCCTAACGTTTTCAATCCTCTAAATTCTAGCGATCAGTTTGAGTTCACCGCAGACAGTTAACTTCTAAATTACATAACTTTCTGCTCAGGTGTCCAAATAGGATGTTCTTGGACTTTCTGAAAAGGTAATTAAATTACCTAAATAAACTTAGTTGGGGAGCCCTTCAGATTCTGCCCACTACTGCCTCTACCAAACCAAAATACAGAACAACAATTATCACATCGGGCTCTCTGGACAGAGCACGAAAACCTCCATAACTTTTGCTACAGAAGTCCAAATATTGTGTTCTTTAACTCTATGAAAAGGTATGAAAATTACCTACATTTTTCGTTATATTGAGATTCCCTGATGTTCCATTTAACTAGCAGTAATAACCAGTGTCTACAGACTACCCAAAACTGACAGATTAACAGAGTAGCGGTACTAAAAAATTCATAACTTCCTGACCGTTAATCGGATTTGAGTGATCTTGGCGGCCACTGAAAGCTAAGAACATAATCTACAAAAATCTAGGAGATCAAAACTCCTAATTCAGCCTCTAACCATATGGAACTGGCCGCGCAACATTCTGGACAGAATGCAACTTTAACAGACCGACAACAATCTTGCCAAAACTAAACAATTTCGGTTCTACGACTAATCGCACAACGACAAACGATGCTAGTTACCCTTGGAGCAGCTGAAGATCACGATCTCCGGATGGCGATCCCGCTTCCTCCTCTTCTCCCTTCTTCCTTCCCTTCCATTCTCCCTTCTTCCTTCCCCTTTTTCTTCCTCCTTGGCCGGCTGCAATGGAGAGCTCTTCCTCCCTTGGCCGGCAGCAATGGGGGATTCTTGGAGGGGGCTTGGGAGGGCGCAAGGGAGGGGGCAGCCAGGGAGGAGGGCGTGGGAGGGGAGGGAGGTGGCGGCCACCAAAGGAGAGGGGAAAGTGTGCGGCTAGGGTTTGGGGGGGTGGCACCCCCCTTTTTGGCCGGCCACCCCCTAGGCCACATGGGCCGGGGCCCAAGCCCAGGTTGCAGAGAAAAAGCGAAAACCCCCCTCTCTTTTCCTGTTTTGAAGATTTTCTGAATTAAACTTTCCCCCGATTGATTAATCTCTCCCGATTAAATTAATTTATCCCGATTATTTGCTTCTCACACTTTCGGAGTATTACAAAAGGTAAGAAGCGAATTTACAAACCCGCAAGGTTTGTAAAAGAGAATGAAAAATATTGCAATAAATGCCATAATATAGGACATTTGTCAAATGCATACTCAATTGTTAATACTAAGTCTCATGACATTTATGATTCTTGCTACATGCTTAGAAAGTCTAAAGATGCCAAAGTAGTAGCAAAATTTATTGGCACTTCAATTTTAGACATAAAAAAGAATGCTATTTGGGTGCCTAAAACCTTGGTCACTAACCTCCAAGGACCCAAACAAATTTAGGTACCTAAAAGAACTTAATTCTTGTTTTGTAGGTGAACTACAAGACCGGTGGAAAACATTGGGTGCTTGACAATGGATGCACTCAACATATGACTGACGATAGAAAATTGTTCACCACATTCGAGAATGGAAAAGGAGTTGACAAGATCACATTTGGTGATAACAGAAAAGGAAAGGCAATAGGATTGGGTAAGATTGCTATTTCAAATGACATTTCCATTTCTAATGTATTTTTAGTTGAATCGCTAAATTTTAATTTGTTATCCATTGCTCAAATATGTGATCTTGGCTTAATTTGCTCATTCTCTAATGAAGGTTTTCCAATTTCAAATAAAAACGATAATTCTTTAGTTTTCAAAGGCTTTAGATTTGTAAATCTTTATTTTGTTGATTTTTCTTCAAATGATTCATGCTTGAAAACTTGTTTAATTACAAAAACCTCTTTGGGTTGGCTTTGGCATAGAAGGCTAGGTCATGTTGGTATGATTCAACTTGAAAAACTTTTCAAACATGATTTAGTTGTTGGCTTGAAGGATGTGAAGTTTGAGAAAAATAGACTTTGTAGTGCTTGTCAAACCGGTAAACAAGTCGCTAATTGTCATCATTCCAAAAGTATCATGTCAACTTCTAGACCATTAGAACTTTTACATATGGATTTGTTTGGGCCAACAACCTATAAGAATATCAGGGAAAATAGCTATTGTTTAGTTATCATGGATGACTACTCTAGACATACATGGGTATTATTCCTAGATGACAAAGCCAAAACCTCCGGTATTTTGAAAAGTTTTGCAAAAAGGGATCAAAATGAATTTGATTTCAAAATTAAGAAAATCTGTAGTGATAATGGTTCTGAGTTCAAAAACACTTTACCGAGTTCAAAACACTAAAGTGGAAGATTTTTGTGATGAACTTGGAATAAAGCATGAAATTTCCACAACCAACACTCCGGAGAAAAATAGAATTGTAGAAAAGAAAAATCGAACATTAATCGAAATGACTAGGACAATGCTTGATGAATATAATACTTCTTATAACTTTTGGGCAGAAGCAATTAATATTGTTTGTCATGCCATAAATCGTCTTTATTTGCATCGTCTTTTGGAAAAGACTACTTTTGAGCTTCTTGTTGGAAGAAAAACGAACATCTCCTACTTTCGTGTCTTTGGTTGCAAATGTTATATTTTGAATAAAGGTGTTCGTCTTTCAAAATTTGCTAGTCGTTGTGATGTTGACTTTCTTCTTGGGTATTCATCAAGTAGCAAGTCTTATCCTGTCTTCAAAAAAAATTCCGGTTTAGTTGAAGAAAGACATGATTTTCAATTTGATGAGACTAATGGCTCTCAAGAAGAGCATGAGAATTTGGATGATGTAAGTGATGAAGCCTTAAGAAAAGCCATAGAGAACATGCAACTAGGTGACATCAAGCCTAAAGACTATCCAAATGATACATCATCTACTCAAGTCGACCACCCTTTGTCTTCAACGTCAAGACAAATTCAAATTGAAGAAGAAGGTAACAAGGAAGATGATCTACTATCCCATCTACCACCAAGAATCCATAATGCAATTACAAAAGATCATCCAATAGATCAAATATTATGTGATGTAAGCAATGGTGTTCAAACTCAGTCTCGTGTTGCTTCTTTTTGTGAACATTACTCGTTTGTCTCTTCTCTTGAGCCAAAACATGTAGATGAAGCACTCGATGATCCGGATTGGGTGAATGCTATGTATGAAGAACTCAATAACTTCACCCAGAACGATGTTTGGACATAGGTGGAGAGAACCAAAGAACGCAACATAATTGGTACAAAATAGGTTTTTAGGAACAAGCAAGACGAAAGCGGATTGGTTGTGAGAAACAAAGCAAGATTGGCTGCTCAAGGTTTTTCTCAAGTCAAAGGTTTGGATTTTGGTGAAACTTTTGCTCCCGTAGCTAGACTTGAATCAATTCGGATATTACTTGCTTTTGCATCATGATTTGATATTAAATTATTTTAAATAGATGTCAAAAGTTCTTTTCTAAATAGAAAAATATTCGAACTTGTTTTTGTTGATCAACCACCCGGTTTTGAAGATCCTAAAAATCTAAATCATATCTATAAACTCTCAAAGGCGCTCTATGGTCTTAAACAAGCTTCTAGAGCATGGTATGAACGCCTTAGAGATTTTCTAGTTTCAAAAGGATTCAAAATTGGGAAAATTGATTCAACCTTATTTACTAAAGTTTTAGATGATGACTTCTTTGTATGTCAAATTTATGTTGATGATATTATCTTTGGGTCTACTAATAAAAATTTTTGCAAAGAGTTTGATGATATGATGTCTAGGGAATTTGAAATATCCATGATCAGAGAACTTAGCTACTTCCTTGGACTTCTAATCAAGCAACTCAAGGATGGAACCTTTGTGAGCCAAACCAAGTATACAAAATACTTAATCAAGAAGTTTGGCATGAAAGATGCAAAACCCATCTGATGGGTACACGCTAGGGGTGGCCTGATCTTCACGGCGTAGGTTGAAGAACAAGCGAATCTTGTTGTGGACAGAGGGAATAACTAGTTGTGAGAAGCTGAAAAGGGTAACTAGCTTTAACCTGCCAAGGTTGGATGCGACCAAGCGTTGGGGAGAGATGATCCGAAGCCTTTTGGACTCCGTCCCGCTATCCGAACAATCGCAGTACCACAATCCGGAACTAACCCACACAAAACGCCCGAAAGCGTAGAGCACGAATTAGGGGATCCCATAGGAATCTTCTTGCAAATCCAAGAGAACTCACAAGAGCAAAGGAGTAAAAATACTAGCAGTCTTGCTGCAAAGTACCATCTTTCATAGATTGGTTTGTTGAAAATATCAAAAGTACCTTAACAGATGGGGATAGAGGGGTATATATATACTAGGAACAACCCTCCTAGCTGGGTATGAACACAAGTCATCATGTTGGAAGGTGGAAGGCCAACTGGTTGAAGCATTTAAGGAGTTTTTCTCGAGTTCGCGCGCGTCTACTCAACTTCTGCGCAGTCTTCAGTAAAACAACAATAACTCTCTCATCGGAAGTCCAAATGACGAACCGTTTGTTGGAGGTGAAAATAGACTTGATTATCTTTCCATCCATTTAGGATATGCATAGTAAAACATGACAGGTTGGTGCACAAGCACTCAAGAAGTCTTAAGTTTTCGCGCAGCATTTATCAACATGTGCTGTTGTTACTAAAATGACCATAACTTCCATTACACAACTCCAAATAATGCACGTTTGAAGCGTAGGAAAATAGACTTGACAAGCTATCCATTGGTCTGGTGCATGCTGGCTGGAATCATTTTCATTCGTGCAGATTTGTCAAGAAACTTTTGGGATGTCCTCATCACCATCAAGACTCCCATAGCAACCAATGGTCATCTCGACCTTAATGAGGGAGGTAAACCGATAGATTTAAAGCTTTATAGATCTATGATTAGTAGTTTGCTTTATCTTACCGCATCTAGACCCAACATTATGTTTAGTGTTTACATGTGTGCACGATTTCAAGCATCACCAAAAGAATGTCATTTGGTGGCTGTGAAAAGAATTTTTAGATATTTAAAGCATTCCTCTAGCATTGGTTTATGGTATCCCAAATGTGCAAAATTTAATTTAATTGGATATTCGGATTCCGATTATGAGGGTTGCAAAGTGGATAGAAAAAGCTCCTCGGGTAGTTGTCAATTCTTAGGGAGATCTTTAGTATTATGGTCATTTAAGAAACAAAACTCTGTAGCCCTATCCACCGCTGAAGCTGAATATGTTTCCGCGGAAAGTTGTTGTGCTCAATTGCTATGGATGAGGCAAACATTGATGGACTATGGAATAAAATTTAAAAATATGCCTCTTTTGTGTGACAATGTGACGAGGATTAAAACCTCTATGTATTATTTTTAATACATAACATACCATATGTCTTTATGGTCGTAACCCCTGAGGTGTATGACCTCACTGGTCGTAGAGATTCCAGAGGTTACACAATGGGTACCTTGGTCGGACAAAGGCCTATGCCAAGCTCCCGACCAGGAGAACTGCTCGTAAAAGGTATGAACTAATACTTGGAACTGATTCCAGGTATATTCTCTACCGTGTGATGAATGGAACACGTGCATATTCCATACCATACGATGTCTCTTATCCAGAAGCACTGATTAAACAACTACCATGCGGTTGTACCTCTCAGACATACAACCGCCGAACGGTTGACTCTCTATCAACCGTCACTTAACTCTGACCAGTCGCAACGTTTCACATCAGACGTCTTCTTTGAAGTAACTGCCACCTCTTCATGGGGTATTTAAAGATGGAGCATGGACTGAATGAAGGAGAGGAAAGCAATCAGACTAGAGCACAGGCCTTGGATTCGTGTTTTAAGTCTGGTGTTGTAAGATAGCGAGTAGTGTTCTCAGTGTAAACAGGAGTAGTTCGTCATCTAGCCAGGAGGCATCCCCTGTAAAACCCAGTTCATACTAATAAAGGAGCAGTCCAATTATTACCCTAGATTTCCCATGTCACTTTCTCCTTTTACTTTCGTAAGATCGACATCTTGATCGTCGACAGCTCGCGCCGACCGTGGGGATCGCGGTGTGAAATCTTGGAAGAATTACTCTGCTCATCAAATCTTTGTCCATTCCCCGTTTGTGATCGCTAATGCGGTTATGGCGGGAAGTTAGGATGAAGAAAACTGGTTCGACCTGGCGGACTACTCCAACCTCAATATGGACGCATGCATGCGGGCCATCGAGGAAAACGGAATCTCTTCATCATCCTCCTCCTCCGCCGGTTCGTCCATCGCAAAGATCAGCGAGGTCGACCGGATGGATGAGGATACACCGCTACGATCAGTGGCGGTTTCAGAGGAAGTGCTTCCGACCAGTTCGGAACACCCAAAAGCCTCAGCAAGCCTGGACTTTTCGACCAGCAAAAAAGGTGACGAAAATTCAACACCGTAACTCGAGGTTCAATATACCTTTGATGCGATCATGGTTGATAGGTACTCACCGACGGCTTCTAACAATTCCAGGAGCCAACCGACAACTGGTGACGGTGTCAATGAAACCTCCACTGGTCATAAACCAAGTGGGGATGATAAGGCTCAGCATTCGATCGGCAATTTTTCGGATCAGGTTGAGACCTGTACGGAAACCTCAGGAGGTGCTGATCACCGACAACTCTCCATCGTGGAAGCTTCTCGCAGAAGCTCTGAAAGGCTCTCCATCGATTACGACGGAAGCTCATCGGAGGATCACTACTGGAAGCACGAGGTCAATGCAATCGGAAATACAGATCGAAATGCCGTGTACGGTCCTCCATTCGTTGCCTCGCCACCACATAATAATGGAGATGGTACGAGCGGTCAAGCACCAAATGCCGGAGGTAACAGAACTGGTGGACGTCCATCAGTTAATTCGCCTGATCCTACCCCAACCAATGTAAGGGACCAGGCAAGACCGACTAGGAGATCGGGGGGTTCGGGCCATCAGACACCTGCTAGCAGAAACCCTTCGAGACCTTCGGTAACAATACAAAACCTGCAGCAAGTTAGAGATATGTTAAATACTTCTGACCCTGCTTTGGCAGAGACTCTAGGCTTTGTACAACTTGTAGGTCAAGTATCAGAGATTATCCAACAGACAATGCAGCGCACAAAGCATATCGGGAACGAAGGCACCCGCAAAGTCAGACCATGATATCATCCCAGCATTCTTCCCGAAGTAGGGGCCAGCATGGTCATGTTGAGGACCAGCTGATACCACGACCACCTCGACGATTCCGACCAACAAGTCATGAGGGGACAAGACTGTTCCAAGAATCCTCACCCTCACTTTGTCGAGAGGAGCAATCGCTTGGACCTGGTGATCTTCGACATCACCTAAACCAGGCAAGCGGTCGGAGGCGTTCCAGTAACATCCACGACCAAATCGGGACATCGGAGCATCGACAATCTAATCTTAGAAATCGGTCTCCAACCGATTATAATCCAGCACCTTTTCAAAGAAGGCACCACGAAACTATCACAGGCTGTCGAGCCTTCTCAGCAGGGCTCCAAGCTGTGCGTTGGCTAAATAGGTTCCAACCGGCCAATTTGGATAAATTCAATGGGACCCAAAATCCTTTGGAATTTCTCCAGATATACACCACCGCTATTAGAGCCGCTGGTGGTGATGAAAATGTAATGGCTAACTATCTTCCTACGGTGTTAGAAGGATCAACCCGATCATGGTTGCTTAACTTACCGGTCGGGTCCGTGTATACTTGGGAGCAACTTTGCAACCTTCTTATTGCAAATTTTCAGGGTACGTATGATCATCCAGGAAAGGAGGATGATCTCCACAGAATTCGGCAAAAATCTAACGAGACTCTCCAACAATACATCAAAAGATTTAGCCAGGTTCGTAACTCAATACCAGAGATTGCAGAATCTTCTGTTATACAAGCCTTCAAAGCGGGATTGAGAAATCGAAGGTTTACGGAGGATTAGCTATACATCCTCCACGAACAACCATCGAGCTTTTCGACATGGCTGACAAGTACGCGACAGCCAGCGAAGCGGTCGAGTGGTACGAGGCCATTGATCGAAAAGATAAAATCCCCCAACCTGGCTTAGATAGGACACGAAAGAGGCAAAAGAAGGCTCTCAAGAAAAAGAAACACGGCAGAACCAACGATAAGGAGGTTCTTGATGTTCCTAAAAAATTTACCAAGGGAAGAAAGGATTACTCTGGTCATGGCAAGGCTAAGGACCCGACCAATGAATACAAGAAAAGTAAGAAGTGGTGTCCTCTGCATCAGCAAGTAGGACACGATTTGCACAATTGTCGTGCTTGGCAAAAGAAACTAGAAGATTATTATGCAGGTAAAGGTCCACTTCCGTCGATACAAGTGTAACACCCCAGCCCAACACGAGCCTGGAATGCTACTAAACTAACAATAATGCAGATTAAAACCAAGACACTTTACTAAATTCTGGCAGAGCCTCCTCTCTTTAGCTAACTTTACCAAGGATTCCAACAATTACAATTATCCAAATTAAACAATCCAACATTCAAGATAATCGTGAGGCATTCATGACATACTAAGTGACTAAAGCATAATCACAAATATCCAAATATGCTACTCTTTATCATTACAAATAATCCAACGCGAAAACATAATCATAATAAATCCTTTAAGCAATTCGCTCATTTATTAAGGCATGATCTGAAATTTAATCAACTTTAGAAGGTTCATGGTAGTGTGCATGTGAACATAAAGCTACTCCCTCCCATGCATGTCGTTCCTGGATTGGGTACCTAAAACAACAATAAAAGAAAGAGTGAGTCCACAGACTCAGCAAGTACATAAACAAGACATACAATACAAATTGTAACATCGGCATCCAATTCCAGAAGCACATCATTAAATCGTTCACATGCATATGCAATGCTCAAGGATCCTTTCTCTTTATCTCTTTTTGCATTTTACCGGTAATGCAAAGTATGCAACCGTCATTTGCATACCCATACACGTGCTCATAGCGCAGGACCAGTGCCCATTACTCCGCAAGTAATGGGGACCTCAAGCCCACACTCCACAGGTGTGGGGACCTCAAGCCCGTCACATACATGACGGGGACCTCAAAAAAATGCATGCTTGGTCACCACGTGACCAAGCCTCAGCATGATCTCAATATGCACATGCACCGCCTCTATTCATCATCAATATACCAAAACAATAACATCGTACATGAATAGAGCATAAACATACTATGTGCATCACCAATCTTAATACAAACATCATGCAGCAATCTTGCATCGCTATCATGTATCAAAAACACGCATTCATGACCAAGCATCCTCAACCAAAATAACAAACAAAGTACTTACCTCAACCGTGCGAGAATGAAGGACGCGAAGAGCGTGCTACCTACGGGGCCAGTCCCCCACCTAAATTCATTAAAAGCATACTAAGACAACAGTGATGGATCAAACAAACTATAAAAGCATACACGAACTTGCAATAGTTCTTTTAACGTAAACCCAACTCCAATTCCTAAATATTGTTCTGTCCCCTCTGTGGACAGTCGTGTTCTAAAATTCATAACTTTCACTACCGGGGTCCAAATAAGGTGTTCTAGGACTTTCTAGAAAGTTAATTAAATTTCCCAACTAAACCTAGTTGAGGAGCTCTTCTGAATCGGCCAGCTAATACCCCTACCAAGCCAAATTAAAAGACATCAATATTCACGTCGGGTTCTCTGGATAGTACACTAAAACCATCATAACTTTTGATACGAAAGTCCAAATCTTGTGTTCTTTAGCTCTATGAAAAAGTATGGAAATTACCTATATTTTTCGTTATATCGAGATCCTCTGATTTCGTCTTTAGCTAATGGCTTAACCCAGTTTCCTACGGACTGTCCGAATGCTGACAGATCAGCAGGACAGTGACACTAAAAAATTCATAACTCACTGACCGTTAATTGGATTTGGGCGTTCTTGGCGGCCACTGAAAGCTAAGAACATAAGCTAAATAACTCTAGGAGATCAAAACTCCTACGTCAGCCTCTAAGAACCCGAAACGGCCCACGCAACAGTCTGGACATATTGGGATCCAGACAACCGATCTACTAACGAATTTAAATACGCCTTAAATTCGAAACATACAACGAGGGAGGATCTTCGTTACCCTTGAAGAATCGTTGTAGGTCGCGACGAAACCCACGAGCCTTCCCCTTGCCTCTCCTCTTCCCTCCCTTCTTCTCCTTCTTTCTTCCTTCTTCTTGATCCCTTGGCAGCAACGAGGAAGGAGCTTGGCTAGGGAATGGCAACATGGAGGGGCAGCAGCAGGGGGGAGGATGTGCTACAGTAATTGTGGCGGTACTGTAGCATGGCGGTACTATAGCAAAGCTAGGGTTTCTGTCGGGACCCAGAATTACGATTCTGGAACCCTCTGTGTATACTGCACTAGTCCAGGATCACGCTAGTGCACACAGGGTTAACATAGGTAAATACCGATCCACACAAGCGATAAATAAAGTAAACGATTAGTTTGAATAACAAATAAGGGTTTTGACCTTATGGTCGAGTTTACACTTATTAAGCCACGCAGGGCTAACAATGAATAAAGCAAAGAATGAGCGGAAATAACTCAGCGTAGATCCCACCAATTCACCACAGCAACCGATGGGATCCGGACCTTAACGATCAACAACCTTCGCGAACTCCTCCTCGAAAGCAGGCGTAGACTCCTCCTCTTCTGTAGGTTTGGGCGCAAGTTTTACAACAAGCGTGAGTACACAACCGTACTCGCAAATCATACCACAGAATGCAATGTATAAATGCAAGCTTATTCCAAAGAAAAGGCTTCTGTGGTTCTTTTGCATAAAAGCAACATTTGCAATTGAATACGAATAATAGATTGAAAGCATAATTCAAAACAAATAAACAATATCAATTTAACAGTGGTTTTCACAAAGACACACAACTAAATAGATTATTTCACATAGCCATATGATTGAGGTCACACAGCTCCCATCCCAAATATTTTATGAAAACTACCCCTCGTGTGAAATTCCCGAGCATGTCCATGACCGCGGACGCGGCTATTCGAATAGATTGCTTAACACTCTGCAGAGGTTGTACACTTTACCCACAAGATACAACTAGTGTACCAAGCACTAATCGTAACAAAACAGTTCAGAAACTTCATCTCAAACATTGACATTCCCGATGTGCTTTCCCACTATACCAGCTCACATAGAATTGGTATAACACACACCATTGGACAGGGAAGCGATGAATCGTCCCGCGATGCAACCACCAAGTAGTCACACCTCCACCCTGTCACACAGCCTAACCTATCCACCTGAACATCAATGCTGAGAATCCATAACTTACTAAGTTAGGCCCGTCCCATACCAGGCATGTGGTCATACAGTAAGGCTCAGTTCAATGGCGCACAAAGTTAAGTCCTTTATTGACCAAGGCAAGAGTTCCATGTTCTAACTAAGCCACACAGTTTATCATTCCCAAGCACACAGCTTCCACCATATCACACAGTTTCCACCACTTGCCTCAGCCCAAATCCTTTACCACCCAGTTGGTTTTAGTGCAACACCTGCCATCACGAAGTAATAACACATAGCACACAGTTTTACACGAAGTTCCATAGTCACTTAGTCATATTTAATAATTGCAACTTTCATGAGATGTGAGACTCGTAGCATGGCTAAGCAATTGTACTCGCATCTAACCAACCCACGTTGGTGCTATCATATTACCAACTAATAAACCAATCTAGGGTGACAAGGAAGTATGACATACAAGGCCAAGGTGTGATAACAATTTGGATAATAACTATGCCCAAAGCATTTAAATAAATAATTAAAGTAGAATGCAATACTTTGAAACAAAGTAATTTGAAAACTGGGTTCAAGATGATAAAAGGTATGACTTGCCTTGGAAAAGGTCTATGTACTGGTCTTGATCTTGGGGTGCTCCTTCTTCCACAAAATTCCCCGACGAATCGACGTCTACTCGCAAACGAGACACAAACAAACAAAACAAATAAATAACAGAGACAAAACAAGCTCCAAAAATTAAATAAAAATCTTAGATAAATAGAGCTTGAATTTAGATAAATTTAGAAATTTGAATGGGCTCAATCGGAGTTAGGATGCAAAAGTTATGGGCTTTGGACTATTGGAAATCTAAAAGAAACCCTAATTTGGATTTTCCAGAATTTCCGAATTATTTATCTGAAGAAAAATCGGATTATTGCGCAATGCTGACGTCATCGGAGGACGTTCGGACGGGGTGACAACTGGTCTGACAGGTGGGACCCACATGTCAGTGACACGGCTCACAGGAGACTAGGTCTACCGAGCCTCGGGACTTGAGGTCTGGTGGACTAAGCCACGCGGCTCTGACGTGGACCAATCACGGGGCGACACATCAGTGGCGACTGCTGACCGAGATGCTGACTCGGCCGCACACGCACAGGCTGACGCGGGCTCTGATGCGGCGCCACGCGGAACGACACATGTGCACACGGGCTGAGGTGGCGAGCCACGCGGCATGACACGGCAGATCGGCAGGCGGCGGTGCTCGGAACCATCCGGCGGTGAGTGGTACCGACGTGTAGAGGGCGCTATTGCGAACCTACTGGTGCAACACCGGGTGCTTGGGGTAGACGGTGGTGACCGGCAGCGAGCTCGGAGCGGCGGAGCAAGCTCTGGTTTTGTCGGACGAGGGCTCCGGTGAGGTTTAGGCGGCGTGGGTGGTCTCTGGAGGTAGCCCTGGTGACGGTGATGACGGCGGTGCACTCCACGGGGGCACGGCGTCACCGGCAGCAGCACAAAACAGAGAAAAAGGCCGGCGGTGAGAAAACCCTAAAACTCCGATTGCGACGGTGCTAGGGCTCTCGGGGCGAGGTGGGTGGCGGCTCTGGGTTGCGGTCGAGAGGGCGAACCCGGGGGTGCCTTTTATAGGGCTGGGGCGGCACGGGATAAGGAATCCCCAAATCGAGTCCGAGAAGAACACGAAACCGATTTCGGAAATCCGGGAATAGGATTTGATTCGAGATACGATTTTAACATAAACGGGTGCGGAGAGGTTAGGGATAGGATTTGGCATGTTTTCTAGAAAGGCTTTAGTTGGAAAGGAGGCGTTGTCGGACGGAGCTTTGAGCTCAGCAATGGCGAACGACTCGGGAGCTCGCGAGGAAAACGATGACGCGGGGAAGACGATGACGTGACACACGGGGCCCACACGTTAGCAGCACGGAGGCGGGGCGTGCGGGAGCTGGGCTTCGCGCGGGACATGGGCCGGCACAGCGAAGAGATGGGCCGGAGCTTCGGAAATTTGGCCCGAAATGATTTCTGAGATTTTAATAGCTTTTCTATTTTAGAAAATACCAAAAATCAAATAAGCAAAAGAAAATAGCAAATGAACTCAAAAAATTCTAGAAAAATCTAGAAAATTTATCTAAGCACATAGAACCCAAATAAAATAGTTTTGGCTAATGTTCATGTTGGGATTATTCACATTAAATGTTTTTGATTGTAAAGTCCAATATTAAGCTTTTGAATTTAAATTCAAATAAATCCAAATGGTGAATTTTCTTCATACTAACTCTTAAAAGATTTTTAAACTCAGAAAATTGGGATGTTACAAACCTCCCCCCCTTAAAGGAATCTCGACCCCGAGATTCAGGCTAGCTAGAGAAAAGGCTAGGAAACTCGGCTTTCAGCTCTTCTTCGCGTTCCCACGTTGCTTCTCCTTCCGAGAGGTTGCTCCACTGGACCTTGCAAAACAAATGCGATCTTGCTACGGTGAGGCGCTCTGCGACATCCAAAATCTTGACTGGCTGCTCCTTGTAGGTAAGATCCTCCCTCAAGTCAATTGATTCTAGCGGGGCTTGTTCTTCTGGCACACGAAGACACTTCTTTAGCTGCGAGACATGAAATACATCATGCACTCGTGCTAACGACTCCGGTAGCTCCAACTGATAAGCAACTTCTCCACGTCGTTCCAAAATCTTGAACGGACCAACATACCTAGGGGCAAGCTTCCCTTTGGCATGAAACCTTTTGACACCTCTGAGCGGGGTAACTCGAAGATAAACAAAATCCTCGGGTTCAAAACTGAGATCACGGCGACGATTATCAGCATAGCTCTTCTGCCTAGACTGAGCTATCTTCAGTCTTTCTCTGATCATGACCACTTGCTCTTCTGCTTCTTGAATGATGTCCGGCGAATCGAACGTTCAACTGCTTTCGACCAATTCAATGGGGTTGGCAGCACGACCATACAAAGCTTCAAATGGTGACATTTGCGGACTAGCTTGGTAACTATTGTTGTACGAGAATTTCGCATATGGTAAACTTTTATCCCATCGGCAAAGCATTAGCTAGAGCACAAGCTCAAAGATATCCTCCAATATCGATTTACTCTTTCATCTGTCCATCATGTCGTGGATGATACGCGATCGAAATTCGGATGGGTGCCCAATGCTTCATGCAAACTCGCGCGAAGCGAGGTGTGGCGAGATCCTCGATCGATACTATCTTCTTGGGCACACCGTGCAAACTGACAATTCTGGTCATGTACAACTCCGCAAGGCGATCTCCTGAGTACGTGGTTTTGACTGGCAGGAAATGTGCGACCTTGGTCAATCGATCGACTATTACCCAGATCGAATCGTAACCCGATTGGGTCTTGGGTAAACCGGTGATAAAATCCATTCCGATTTCTTCCCACTTCCATTCTGGAATCTTCAGCGGTTGCAACAAACCTGCTAGTCTCTGGTGTTCTTCCTTTACTTTCTGACAGACGTCGCACAAGGCGACGAACTCTGCGACTTCTCGCTTCAAATTTGGCCACCAAAATTTATTCTTAACATCCTGGTACATCTTAGTACTTCCAGGGTGAATCGAATACTTTGAGTCATGGGCTTCCTTTAAGATTAACTGCCTTAGACCATCGATATCTGGTACACAGATACGACCATTAATCCAGAGTATATCCTGATCATCTTTGGTAAAACCTTTGAATTTCCCTTCTGCTATTTTGATCTTGATTTTTGACAACACGGGATCCTTTGATTGTGCTTCACGAATCTGCTTCTCTAGGGTAGATTGTACCTCCAAATTGGCTACAAATCCTTCGGACACAACTTCTAGCTTCAGCTTCTGAAATTCTTCATAAAGTTCCGGGCAACTTTCCTTTACTTCCAAAACATTGCAGTAACTCTTACAACTTAGAGCATCTGCGACTACGTTGGCTTTTCCGGGATGGTAGTGGATTCCAAGATTATAATCCTTGATCAATTCCAACCATCTGCTCTGCCTCATGTTCAAATCTGACTGGGTGAAGATATACTTCAGGCTCTTATGATCTGTGTAGACTTCACAGCGATTACCGATGAGGTAGTGACGCCAAATCTTTAAAGAATGCACTACGACAGCTAATTCCAGATCATGGGTAGGGTAATTCTCCTCGTGAGATCTCAATTGCCTTGACGCATAAGCAATAGCTCTTCCTTCTTGCATCAGGACGCATCCTAATCCTTGACGCGAAGCATCACAGTAGATATCGAAATCCTTGTGAATATCGGGCAAAATCAGCACTGGGGCTGAAGTCAAACGCTTCTTCAACTCTTGAAAACTTTCTTCACAGGCTGGAGTCCAAGTGAACTTTTTCTCCTTCTTCAACAATTGCGTAAGAGGCTTAGCAATCGATGAGAATCCTTCGATGAAACGGCGGTAATAACCTGCCATTCCCAAGAAACTACGAATCTGAGTGACAGTTTTGGGCTGCTCCCAATGTAACACTGCTTTGACTTTACCGGGGTCAACTGCTACTCCCTTGGCTGTCATCACATGACCAAGGAAATCCACTTCCTTCTTCCAAAAATCACACTTACTGAACTTGGTATACAGCCGATGCTCTCTGAGCTTTTCCAAGATTATCCTTAAGTGTTCGTCGTGTTCTTCCTCTGACCTGGAGTACACTAGAATATCATCAATGAACAGAACTACGAATTTGTCCAAATATTCCATGAATACTTTATTCATCATGTTCATGAAATAGGCAGGGGCATTAGTCAGACCAAAGGACATGACTAAGAACTCATAATGTCCATACCGCGTTGAGAAGGCGGTCTTCGGTATATCCTTAGGACAAATCTTTAGTTGATGGTAACCTGATCGCAGGTCGATTTTTTAGAACACTCCGGCTCCTTTCATCTGATCAAACAGATCATCTATCCGGGGTAATGGGTACTTGTTCTTGATGGTAACTTCGTTGAGGGAACAGTAATCAATACACATCCTCATACTTCCATCTTTCTTTTTGACAAACAACACTGGCGCTCCCCACGGCGACGAGCTAGGTCTCACGAAACCTTTTTCAAGAAGTTCTTCTATCTGCTTCTTCATCTCTACCAATTCATCGGCTGGCATCCGATAAGGTCTCTTTGAAATTGGTGCTGTCCCTGGCACTAGGTCGATGACAAAGTCAATGTCACGATCCGGTGGCATTCCTGGTAATTCTTCTGGAAACACATCCGGATATTCACTGACGACTGGTACTTCTTCTAAGGAAAGGGTCTTCAAGCTGTTTACTAGCAAATGTCCTTCACGAACTGAGGTGGCTAGAAACTCTACCTTGTTTCCTTTGGCGTCCTCGACTGTTACAGCTCTTCGGCCACAATCTAGCACGGCTTTGTGCTTGAATAACCAATCCATGCCAAGAATGACATCTAGGGTTTGGGTATCTAGGACAATTAGGTTGGCTAGAAACTCAACTCCAGCTATGAGTAACTTAGCTCCTAAACATCCCACTCTAGTTCTTAGCTCTGCTCCAGGCGACTGGACTAACAGAGTATGCTTAAGTTGCATAAGTTCCAAATTATTCTTGGTTGTAAACATTCCAGAAACAAACGAATGCGAAGCTCCAAAATCAAACAAAACTGATGCAGGTACTGAGTTAACCAGAAACTTACCCAGTACGACGTCCGGTGATTCCTAGGCTCCTTCTAGAGTGACGTGGTTGACACGGCCTCTGATCACGGACTGTGGTGCTCCTCCGGCTTGACCAGCCACTTGTGAAGCTCCTTGGTGGATACCTGGCGCTGGTGTCTTGGATGGCGTAGCTCCAAGGTTGAAACGTATTGGAGTGATTGTCCCCCTTTGCGGACACTGGTTGGCAAAATGTCCTGGCTGGCGACAGGCATAACAAACTTTTGGTCCGATTTGCTGATTGCTTCTCGGGTTGGGGTTGACAGGTGCAGGGTTGCGGAAGTTCGGCGATTGGACGGTGTCAAGTTGGTGCAGTGCTCGAACAAAGTCAGGGTGAAACCGATTGAACTGTCTTTGCACCGTTTTGTTCTTGCCCTGCTTGTGATTGATGGTTCCCTTGCTGAGCCATCCGGCGTTTGCGGCTATCTTCCAGCTCCTTGCGTTTGTCTTCTAGAACAAAGGCTTTGTTGACCAGCTCTTGGAAGTCAGGAAAAGTATGGGCGATCAGACTGACTTGCAGTCCAGTGTTTAGCCCCTTCAGAAAGCGACTCTGGCGAGCCTTGTCCTTGGCTACATCTTCTGCTGCATAGCGAGCTAGCTGAGAAAACTTGTTGAGGTAGTCAGACACTAACATAGCTCCTTGCTTGAGAGCGCGGAACTCATCCTTCTTCAGATCGATAATGCCTTCTGGTACGTGATACTGGCGGAATGCTGCAGAAAATTCCTCCCAGGTGATATCCTGTGGCGTCTCATGGGCGGCACAGAAGTTCTCCCACCATTCAGCAGCGGTGCCTTCCATCTGGTGAGTGGCATACAGAACCTTTTCACGGCCATTGACTTTGGGTGATCGCACTTTCTTTCAATAACCCTGAGCCAATCATCTGCTTCCACTGGAGAGACATGTCCGGAAAATGTTGGTGGACGAGTTCTCATAAATTCTGCCAGTTTGGATGGTCCATGGTGACCATGAGCAGCCGGGGCTCCATACTGTGGATTGTTGTTGTTGTTGGCCTGGTTGTTCATAGCTTGCATCTGAGTCATCATGGTATTCATCAGCTGAGTCTGTGCTGCCATGAAAGCTCCCAAGTTTTGCAAGTCGATTGGGGGTGCTTGTGGTGGAACTGCTCCTGCGGCTGGTTGCTCATTGCCCCTTGGTGTTGGAGTGTCGGAACCACTAGCAGCAGTCTGACGAGTTTGAACCATCTGGCGAAGCTCCATGGGTTAGATAAGGTAGCAAGCATAAGATAAGTTAAGAACTAAGAAGGGGCAGGTTAAACCCAACAAAACACGGCTTAAGAAACTCGAATGAAATACCTTTATTACTTAGGATCTCAGCATGGCTGCAACAAATGCCTAAGGGCCTTTGCAGCATATACTCGCACACAAAAGAAACAACGACCTAAGCACACAAAACTACCGCCTAAAGGGCGACTTACTAACTGAAACTGGCTAAGCCTGAAAAACTGAGACTACGACCAACTACTCGAGAAAGCCTCCACAACCGCGGCGACGCTCCTGACGGCTGCAGACTCGGAAGTGAGCCGGCATCTTGGCAAACCGATCTCGATGCTGAATCGTGCAAGAGGAAGCAGTGTTCTGGTGCCACCGCTCGGTGGCTCCTCTGGCTCTGCATCATCTTCTGGCTCGACTGGGCCTTCCTCTGGATCTTCTTCAGGATCCTCTTCGGGGTCTTCCTCTTCTTCGGGAACTTGGTCGTAGAGAATCTCTTGCAGAGTGGCGACCTTCTCTTGACTCTCGCAAAGCTTCATAGACATGATCCAACTCCGTGATAGTCCTCTCCAAGGCTTCCTCCTGGGCGGCCACGAACTGGGCGAGGTGCACGATGGTAGCGTTGCTCTCTCCTTCTGTGGATGGGTAGCGTCTTTCGCGGATCCACTGCGGCTCTGGGGTGGTAACGAAGACGGTGTCTTGAAGCTCCCGTGCGTAGATGTTGCAGATACGTAGCATGGCCAAGCGCGACGACTCCTGGATACCTTCCAGCCAAGTGATCTTCCTCACAGAGACGTGCGACGGTTGGCTTGCCTTGTCGTTCCTCCTGGCGTAGATCGTCAGGCGACATATCACTCCACGGTTTTGTCCATTCACTGTCCAGTTGTTGCCGACGTACAGTGGACGATCAAAACCTCCAAAACCTGGAGCAACTTCCAAAGCTCGGTGGCATACCCTCCAGTGCGCTCACCATAGCTCTGAAGACGAGGCATCTGTCAAGACAGACGAACAGGGTAAGGGCAACTTTAAAACAGCGGGGAGAGAAAATATTATAGCAAAAGTTGAGGCGAGAGAGATATGAGAGGAGTTAAGCAATTAATTAACCTTGCAAGTTAATTTTTCTTTTAGAAAATAGTTTGGACACTCTAAAGACGGCCAATCTAACTAAGGTCAAGACCTACAGTCAATATGGCTCTGATACCACCTCTGTCGGGACCCAGAATTACGATTCTGGAACCCTCTGTGTATACTGCACTAGTCCAGGATCACACTAGTGCACACAGGGTTAACATAGGTAAATACCGATCCACACAAGCGATAAATAAAGTAAACGATTAGTTTGAATAACAAATAAGGGTTTTGACCTTATGGTCGAGTTTACACTTATTAAGCCACGCAGGGCTAACAATGAATAAAGCAGCAGCGGAACGGAAATAACTCCAGCGTAGATCCCACCAATTCACCACAGGCAACCGACTGGGATCCAGACCTTAACGATCAACAACCTTCGGCGAACTCCTCCTCGAAAGCAGGCGTAGACTCCTCCTCTTACGTAGGTTTGGGCGCAAGTTTTACAACAAGCGTGAGTACACAACCGTACTCGCAAATCATACCACAGAATGCAATGTATAGATGCAAGCTTATTCGAAAGAAAAGGCTTCTGTGGTTCTTTTGCATAAAAGCAACATTTGCAATTGAATACGAATAATAGATTGAAAGCATAATTCAAAACAAATAAACAATATGAATTTAACAGTGGTTTTCACAAAGGCACACAGCTAAACAGATTATTTCACATAGCCATATGATTGAGGTCACACAGCTCCCATCCCAAATATTTTATGAAAACTACCCGTCGTGTGAAATTGCCGAGCATGTCCATGACTGCGGACGCGGCTATTTGAATAGATTGCTTAACACTCTGCAGAGGTTGTACACTTTACCCACAAGATACAACTAGTGTAGCAAGCACTAATCGTAACAAAACAGTTCAGAAACTTCATCTCAAACATTGACATTCCCGATGTGCTTTCCCGCTATACCAGCTCACATAGAATTGGTATAACACACACCATTGGACAGGGAAGCGACGAATCGTCCCGCGATGCAACCACCAAGTAGTCACACCTCCACCTGTCACACAACCTAACCTATCCACAAGAACATCAATGCCGAGAATCCATAACTTACTAAGTTAGGCCCATCCCATACGGGCATGTGGTCGCATGGCTGCAAGTGAGCTCTGTAATACCTCGAATTCAATGGCGCACAAAGTTAAGTCCTTAATTGACCAAGGCAAGACTTCCATGTTCTAACTAAGCCACACAATTTATCATTCCCAGGGTGATTCAGAGGTCTTTCCCATAACACCAGATTGTAGATCAGTCTGTCCAGATTGTATGTCAGTTTCTATCTTCCACCATATCACACAGTTTCACCACTTGCCTCGGTCAAATCCTTTACCACCCTAAGAGTTAAATGGATGAAAGCTAATCGTAGATTTTCATTTGGTGTACATTGGTGAGATTGGTTGGTTTTAGTGCAACACTTGTTTGAGCTATGTGTTTTGACAGATGTCTTTCGCAAGTTGAGCTGCCATCACGAAGTAATAACACATAGCACACAGCAAGGTGTCCTAGCCAAGTGGGCCGGCCTTGTAGTTTTACGAAGTTCCATAGTCACTTAGTCATATTTAATAATTGCAACTTTCATGAGATGTGAGACTCGTAGCATGGCTAAGCAATTGTACTGTTGCTTTTGAGTGTCGTGATTGTGAATGTTTTCATCTAACCAACCCACGTTGGTGCTATCATATTACCAACTAATAAACCAATCTAGGGTGACAAGGAAGTATGACATACAAGGACAAGGTGTGATAACAATTTGGATAATAACTATGCCCAAAGCATTTAAATAAATAATTAAAGTAGAATGCAATACTTTGAAACAAAGTAATTTGAAAACTGGGTTCAAGATGATAAAAGGTATGACTTGCCTTGGAAAAGGTCTATGTACTGGTCTTGATCTTGGGGTGCTCCTTCTTCCACAAAATTCCCCGACGAATCGACGTCTACTCGCAAACGAGACACAAACAAACAAAACAAATAAATAACAGAGGCAAAACAAGCTCCAAAAATTAAATAAAAATCTTAGATAAATAGAGCTTGAATTTAGATAAATTTAGAAATTTGAATGGGCTCAATCGGAGTTAGGATGCAAAAGTTATGGGCTTTGGAAGATTGGAAATCTAAAAGAAACCTTAATTTGGATTTTCCAGAATTTCGAATTATTTCTCTGAAGAAAAATCGGATTATTGCGCAATGCTGACGTCATCGGAGGACGTTCGGACGGGGTGACAACTGGTCTGACAGGTGGGACCCACATGTCAGTGACACGGCTCACGGTAGACTAGGTCTACCGAGCCTCGGGACTTGGGGTCTGGTGGACTAAGCCACGCGGCTCTGACGTGGACCAATCACGGGGCGACACATCAGCGGCGACTGCTGACCGAGATGCTGACTCGGCCGCACACGCACAGGCTGATGCGGGCTCTGATGCGGCACCACGCGGAACGACACATGTGCACACGGGCTGAGGTGGCGAGCCACGCGGCATGACACGTCAGATCGGCAGGCGGCGGTGCTCGGAAACCGACGGCAACGGCGAACGGCGGCGATCCACCGGCGGTGAGTGGTACCGACGTGTAGAGGGCGCTATTGCGAACCTATTGGTGCAACACCGGGTGCTTGGGGTAGACGGTGGTGACCGGCAGCGAGCTCGGAGCGGCAGAGCAACCTCTGGTTTTGTCGGACGAGGGCCCCGGCAAGGTTTAGGCGGCGTGGGTGGTCTCTGGAGGTAGCCCTGGTGACGGTGATGACGGCGGTGCACTCCACGAGGGCAGGGCGTCACCGGCAGCAGCACAAAACAGAGAAAAAGGCCGGCGGTGAGAAAACCCTAAAACTCCGATTGCGGCGACGCTAGGGCTCTCGGGGCGAGGTGGGTGGTGGCTCTGGGTTGCGGTCGAGAGGGCGAACCCGGGGTTGCCTTTTATAGGGCCGGGGCGGCACGGAATAAGGAATGCCCAAATAGAGTCCGAGAAGAACACGAAACCGATTTCGGAAATCCAGGGATAGGATTTGATTCGAGATACAATTTTAACAGAAACGGGTGCGGAGAGGTTAGGGATAGGATTTGGCACGTTTTCTAGAAGGGCTTTAGTTGGAAAGGAGGCGTTGTCGGACGGAGCTTTGAGCTCAGCAATGGCGGACGACTCGGGCGCTTGCGAGGAAGACGATGACGCGGGGAAGACGATGACCTGACACACAGGGCCCACACGTCAGCGGCACGGAGGCGGGGCGTGCGGGAGCTGGGCTTCGCGCGGGAGATGGGCCGGAGCTTTGGAAATTCGGCCCGAAATGATTTCTGAGATTTTAATAGCTTTTCTATTTTAGAAAATACCAGAAAATCAAATAAGCAAAAGAAAATAGCAAATGAACTCAGAAAAATTCTAGAAAAATCTAGAAAATGTATCTGAGCACATAGAACCCAAATAAAATAGTTTTGGCTAATGTTCATGTTGGGATTATTCACATTAAATGTTTTTGATTGTAAAGTCCAATATTAAGCTTTTGAATTTAAATTCAAATAAATCCAAATGGTGAATTTTCTTCCTACTAACTCTTAAAAGATTTTTAAACTCAGAAAATTGGGATGTTACAGTTTCCCCCCTCCTCCTTTTGTTTGTCCTCCTTTGGGCCGAAATCAAGTGGGCCAAAAGCCCCAGCCCACGTTGCCTACCTTTTTCAGTAATCCCCTCTAATCCTCTATTAAATCGCTTTGCTAATTGGCCCTTCCCTCTTATTTATTTCTTCTCATTTAATTAAATTTGGAGTATTACATTCTACCCCCCTTAAATAGAATTCGACCCCGAATTCTAACCACACTCAACACCATAGGATAAACGCAACTAAGAACTTACTAATATTACCACGTACCTATCGTGAATAAATTCCAGATATTGCTCGCTGGTCAATGGCTCTTATGAAACCTCACTCTCCAAATACCTCAAGCATTCTCTCACAACCGGGTCATACAAAACGTTATAAACCCTGCTCCAGAATTCAAGACGGTTCTACCGAATTGCTATCTTCCAAAATCACCGCAACTTTTAATAGTCAAAACTCAACCGAAACAAAGCATTCACAATGCAACCCACTCTTAACCAACTTCCCCACAAAAACTCTCAAATCCAAAATCAAAGGTTATTCATGAAAACCTTTTCACCTTCCAACTCGACAGTTTGCAAACAAACACCACATAAACCAAAAGAGAAATCCCTCAAATGCCCAAATCAAACACTTCACTTATTTTCCTGATCTGGGAAGATCCACCTTGCCATCATATTGTCAACTCAAATTGCACCCGGTCTTTGACATAAAAACTCAGCTCAAACAAGAATCGAGATGGCACTTCTCTACTCGAGAAAACATTTTTTTCTCATATGTCCTTTTAAGTGATAAACCTTCTCCCAAATCATGGGTTTCCAAATTATCACACTAACTCCTTCCTTTTAACCGACAATCCCAAAATAATCTTCAAACCGAAAGAACAACCATACTTATTTAGGGGGACTCTACTAATCCACAAAATGATTCCCTAGTCCACTCCAATACCGAAGGAATTATTTTGACAAATGGTTTCCAACACCTCATCAAAGATTTTTTTTCACCCACAACCACATCATCTCATTCTGTTAAAGTTACTCAGCCTCAAATTCTCAGCACACAAACTCATTCACTTTACCCAAAGTATTCTTTCAAAGATCAACACACTATTCAAAATTTGCTTCTGTTCATCTATCTTTACACATAATATTGGGTCTCCAAGGTCCTAGCATAAAAATGCAAAACTCAAAATCAACCTCCAAGTCTCCTACCATGTATTTCTGGTATAATTGATAGGAAATCCTTAAATTCATTTACTAAAATTTCACACAACTCAACAATAACTTGATCATTAATATCAACATTCCTCACTAATCAAGTAACCGCTCCAAGCTGATTTATTTCACCAATCTTAGTCCTTCTCTAATCCACACCAATCTAATTCACTTACACAACCACAATATACCCATTCGTAAAACCCTAACTGATTGATCAAGATTCCAACATACTCAATCACTAACTTCAATAATTAAATATATTCTTTGACTAAGATATCCTTAGGGATAATTTAACTCCCATATGGTTACTCACTGTGGCCGAGTCATACTTGACCATATCTCAACAATTCCTGCTATCCCATTAATTAGCACGACGCTCAAGTTTCTCCACACCGCTACTCTCATTAAATTTCACCACCACAACTCTTCTACACAATCATACTAAGTATCCAATTGCGATACTCTAATAAGTTTATCAAGAGTCCATAATTTCAATAATCCCAACATCCCAACATGGACAAAGGTTACTAGATCATAATTTGCCATAGGTTCCACTAGTCGTAACACTAATCAGTTGTATTCCAATGACAAACATTCCATATAATCCTCTCAAAGAAGTTATAGGTCAGAACCAACTCACCTTCTACTGTTGTTCTTCACATAGACTGGTTCCCAAAATCTCACCACTACGATATACTTGTCCACCACTAACCATTCGTCATATTACACTTTATGAGACTTGGCAACACAAGATGGTTAAATCCTTTCTCAAAAGGGAAGAAACAAACAAATACAAGTTTTAATACACAAGAAGACTTCGCTCGTTGGAGTAGGAATGAGACCAAGAGAAACAGTCAAATAGTAAATGATCTCGGAAAACAAAATACGAGTTCACGGTCGAGGGCACAAGTCCCACAAGAAGGAATTTTTTAAAAAAAACCTCCATAAATCATAATAAAATATTGCTATAGAAACCCAAGAACTCTTAGGCTATAACGACAGAAAAGTTACAGATTTCAATTCTTAACTCCAACCTCAAATACTTATGGTACTCATTTTTCGTCAACAAATAAAGCAATTTTCTTTGATTACATCATTACTTGCCAACCTAAACAAGAAGTGCCTTTAAAACCAAATCACATTAATCACTTATGAACCAAATAGGGCCTTCCAATACGCCACATTGCTCAAACTAATATTATCTACTACATAAATCATGAACTCCCAAAGGACCACGAATGCAAAACTCCAAACATTTTACTTATCCGATATTACGAAGAAAACAACCAACTTACTTTATCTCTAGAAGAATTATCACCACTCCAACGTGTCATAATCTCTTATAGACCATATTACTAACATCAAGAATAATTCACTCTTAATAAAGTTCGTTATCGTCAACTCACCCTTTATAAAATCCCCAAAAGCTTACCAAACTGTTACATACCACTTATCTCACTACAACAACAACTTTGCTTTAGAGGGAACCTACTACACAATTTAAAAGGTTACACCAAAACCTTTTCATCAAAGGCATACTATTATCCGATAATTTCACCATCAAGCAAACACAGGTCATCTATTAAATCCCATCATAAACCTTTCCAAAGAAACATGGTATATTATTTCATAACATTTTTTTTTGTTATCTCAATAAGATTGCAGCAGCCAACCTGTTCTGGAGTATATCTAATACACCAACCGCACTATCGGAGCAACCTCTTTTAACAAGGGCATGCAGCCACAAAACACCCTCATGAAACACACGTGAATAGATCACTTTCATTTCAACCCTTCACCTATTCGGAATGCTCACACTTATTTAGAACACACTAATTCTAATCTAGAGGTTATCATAAACCATTGATGATTATTCAATCAGGGACGAACTGATGGTCCTTTCTCCATTTGTATTCCCACAAGCATAAATAAGATCATCAAAAAGCCAGTTTATCAAAATTTCCGAATTAATATCCTCTAAGACAACGTTCACATATCTCCTTAACATAACCACCACTAATGGGTAGATTTAATCCATTGGAACCTATTACTCCAAATTATCCAATAAATTTACCAATTTCATAATCTTAATGATCAGACCCAATTATTTATATCTCACACTTATTAATAACTCCTTTAACTCTAATTAGGTATATCCATACTCTTAATCATAGTTCATCAATAACTACTATGAGACACCATCAATTTAATTACCCTCCCTTCCAAGGATCTTAGTTAAGGTCGACTATGCATCACACTACAGGCTCAACTTGATAACCCAAAAAAGATACATTGAGTCAAAGCTTCCATGTACTAAAGGACTTGCAAAAGAAAACTTTCATTATCCAAGTCATCAAGCGAAATAAATGGGTCATGTTTTCTAATAAGAAATACAAAACTCCCTTGAAGGGACCAACCTTGCAAGCATTCGCAAGTAGCAAAAGTATCTCAATAGTCGGAAGAACAATATTTGCCTCAAAGAATAAATGCAACCAAAGTGAAACCCGTCAACGGCATTGAAACCACCAATCAAAGAAAGTTCATCAACCTCAAGAAACTACAACCAGAAAACCGAATACAAACTCAAGGAAGACAACAACTTCCCCAAAGAACTCGCCTCCAACCTCGGTAACTAAATTACTCGAGAAAATCATTTCTAGCCCTATACCATGAATAGTGGTACAACTTGGCTATGCCCATAACCACAACCAATCTCTACCCCTCGACATCTGCTACCATCACTCATAATAATCATAGAATCATGTTTTTAAGTATATAAGATCATCTCATAACATGAATCATCAATAGAACATAACGAAAGCGTAAATGCAATGCTTGACCCATCCCATACTACTGTGCAGCGGTGTGTCAAATTTTAAGTTAATTAGCCATTAGCAAATTTTAACAAATTAAGAACCTAAGTTGTTAATCTATTCACCACGGACCTAAAGCCCGCTCTGATACCAACTGTAACATCCCAGCCCAACACGAGCCTGGAATGCTACTAAACTAACAACAATGCAGATTAAAACCAAGACACTTTACTAAATTCTGGCAGAGCCTCCTCTCTTTAGCTAACTTTACCAAGGATTCCAACAATTACAATTATCCAAATTAAACAATCCAACATTCAGCATAATCAGTAGGCATTCATGACATACTAAGTGACTAAAGCATAATCACAAATATCCAAATATGCTACTCTTTATTATTACAAATAATCCAACGCGAAAACATAATCATAATAAATCCTTTAAGCAATTCGCTCATTTATTAAGGCATGATCTGAAATTTAATCAACATTAGAAGGTTCATGGTAGTGTGCATGTGAACAAAAAGCTACCCCCTCCCATGCATGTCGTTCCTGGATTGGGTACCTAAAACAACAATAAAAGCAAGAGTGAGTCCACAGACTCAGCAACAACATAAACAAGACATACAATACAAATTGTAACATCGGCATCCAATTCTAGAAGCACATCATTAAATCATTCACATGCATATGCAATGCTCAAGGATCCTTTCTCTTTATCTCTTTTTGCATTTTACCGGTAATGCAAAGTATGCAACCGTCGCTGCATACCCATGTCTGTGCTCGCAAGCGCAGGGACCAATTGCCCATTACTCCGCAAGTAATGAGGACCTCAGGCCCACACTCCACAGGTGTGGGGACCTCAAGCCCGTCACATACATGATGGGGACCTCAAAAAAATGCATGCTTGGTCACCACGTGACCAAGCCTCAGCATGATCTCAATATGCACATGCACCGCCTCTATTCATCATCAATATACCAAAACAATAACATCGTACATGAATAGAGCATAAACATACTTTGTGCATCACCAATCTTAAGACAAACATCATGCAGCAATCTTGCATTGCTATCATGTATCAAAAACACGCATTCATGACCAAGCATCCTCAACCAAAGTAACAAACAAAGTAGTTGCCTCAACCGTGCGAGAACAAAGGACGCGAAGAGGGTGCTGCCTCCGGGGCCAGTCCCCCACCTAAATTCATTAAAAGCATACTAAGACAACAGTGATGGATCAAACAAACTATAAAAGCAAACACGAACTTGCAATAGTTCTTTTAACGTAAACCCAACTCCAATTCCTAAATATTGTTCTGTCCCCTCTGTGGACAGCCGTGCTCTAAAATTCATAACTTTCACTACCGGGGTCTAAATAAGGTGTTCTAGGACTTTCTGGAAAGTTAATTAAATTCCCCAACTAAACCTAGTTGAGGAGCCCTTCTGGATCGGCCATCTAATACCCCTACCAAGCCAAATTAAAAGACATCAATATTCACGTTGGGTTCTCTGGACAGTACACTAAAACCACCATAACTGTTTCTACGAAAGTCCAAATCTTGTGTTCTTTAGCTCTCTGAAAAGGTATGGAAATTACCTACATTTTTCTTTATATCAAATCCTCTGATTTCGTCTTTAACTAATGGATTAACCCAGTTTCCTACAGACTGTCCGAATGCTGACAGATCAGCAGGACAGTGGCACTAAAAAATTCATAACTCACTGACCGTTAATTGGATTTGGGCGTTCTTGGCGACCACTGAAAGCTAAGAACATAAGCTAAATAACTCTAGGAGATCAAAACTCCTAATTCGGCCTCTAAGAACCCGGAACTGCCCACGCAACAGTCTGGACAGATTGGGATCCAGACAACCGATCTACTAACAAATTTAAATACACCTTAAATTCGAAACATACAACGAGGGAGGATCTTCGTTACCCTTGAAGAATCGTTGTAGGTCGCGACGAAACCCACGAGCCTTCCCCTTGCCTCTCCTCTTCCCTCCCTTCTTCTCCTTCTTTCTTCCTTCTTCTTGATCACTTGGCAGCAACGAGGAAGGAGCTTGGCTAGGGAATAGCAACATGGAGGGGTAGCAGCAGGGGGGGAGGACTTGCTACAGTAACGGTGGCAATACTGTAGCGCGGAGGTACTGTAGCAAAGCTAGGGTTTCCCCCCTCCTTCTTTTGTTTGTGGCCGACTGCCCCCACTCCCACCTTTGGGCCGAAATCAAGTGGGCCAAAAGCCCTAGCCCAGGTTGCCTACCTTTTTCAGTAATCCCCTCTAATTCTCTGTTAAATCGCTTTGCTAATTGGCCCTTCCCTCTAATTTATTTCTTCTCATTTAATTAAATTTGGAGTATTACAACAAGAGCTCGGGGAAACAAGCTCCAAGAAGGACAAAGATGGTGACGAAGAAATGGAGTACCAAGAACCTTAGCACACTGTCGATGTGATCTTCAGTGGATCTTCTTCGTACGAGTCCAAACGTCACCTGAAAGCCATGGAGCGAGAAGTCAACCTTACCGAACCTTCGATCGCTGTTAAACCTTCAAAGTGGTCAGAAACAATAATCTCCTTCAGCAAAGAAGATTACCCTATTCCTTCAACTCGACCAGGTAGGTTCCCTATTGTCGTTGAGCCTACTATTAATAACTGCAAGGTTAATCGGGTTTTGATAGATGGGGGTAGTTCTTTATATTTTTTATTTGCAAGTGCTTTGGAAGACATGCAGATTCCCAAATCCAAGGTAAAACCTGTGAAATATGCCTTCCATGGCATAGTTCCTGGATCTACCGCCAAGCCAATAGGACACTTGTCCCTACTGGTTACGTTCGGAAAGCCCGACAACTTCCAGACAGAAAAAATTTCATTTGATGTAGTAAATTTTGAAACTACATACAATGCAATCCTTGGCCGTCCAGCTTTAGCAAAATTCCTGATAGCCACGCATTACGGTTATCATAGTTTGAAAATGTCGGGGCCAAAGGGTGTCATCACAGTTCGAGGCGATCAGAAAATAGCCTACGCATGCGATCGGAAGTGCTTAGAACTAGTCGATGAACTTCCGACAAGGGGAACTAACACGATTAACATGCAGGTCAAACACTCGAGACCAAAGATGACACCAAAACCTTCCGGCCAGATAAAGGTGGCACAACTCGACGAAAGCGCTTCTCCAGAGGGTGCCAAGATACTGGTCGGGGCAGGACTCGACCCTAAATAGGAAGAGTTGCTCGTCTCCTTCCTTCGAGCAAACCAGGACGTATTCGCTTGGCAGGCGTCCGATATGCCCGGAGTCCCCAAGGAGGTGATCGAGCATAGGCTAGCTTTTCAGCCTAACAAAAAACCGGTCAAGCAGAAGCTAAGGCGTTTCGCATCTGATCGGAAAGAAACAATCGAGTCGGAGATTGACAAACTTCTCAAAGCTGGGTTCATTCGTGAGGTCAACCACCCAAAGTGCCTCGCCAATCCTGTAATGGTTAGAAAAGCCAATGGGAAATGGCAAATGTGTATTGTAACATCCCAATTTTGGGCTTGTGTTTCAAATGTAAGAAAATGAGTAGAAATTAAAACTTTTTCTTACATTATGTATTTCCTTTGTGTACTGAACAAGTATTGTACAAGAAGTTATGGAAATACAAAGTCACAAGTCTTTTGATCCAAATCTTGAGCTTTCAAAAACAATCTTGTCTAACCTCTTGATCATCTCTTGGAAATATTTTTCCTGAGTTCTTGGGATGGTATGTGACGCCTCTGAAAAATTTCACAATTTTTTAGAAATTGTTTGAATATCTTTGGAGGTCAGTCAAACCCAATTCAATTCTGGTCAAACTGTGGACCAGCACATTGTGAAATTTTTGGAGGAAAGAGTATAGTACAAAAACCTCTGCAAAATTTACACAAGGTCATTAACTCAGCTAGCAAGCTCCTATAAAAATTTTATAATTTTTGGAGTTAGTTTGCTCACTCAAATAATTCTCCAAAGATCAGCTCTTGTTGGGACTCAGATTTTGAACCCTTGGTCTAAGTCTGACTCGGACTCGAGTCAGACCCAACCGTTGGACTCGGTCGGGCCAGCCGCCCTGACCTCCTCGGGCTCGTTTCCTTTGGGTCGTTGGATCTCCATCCAGCTGCTCAGACCTCCCCTCTGATCTCAGCACCTCGGGGTGGTCCAGGCCACTGGATCTCCATCCTGCAGTCATGACCTCCCCCTGGACCTCCTCACCCGCAGAGACCTCCCCTGCTTGGGTGATCTGGGACGTCCAGGACCACCCCATGCAAATCGGGATCATCCATGACCTCTCCTTCTGCTCTGTTCTTCTTCCTCTTGACCTCCTCGAATTCTGGTCGTCATGATTTTCGCACTTTGCACCGGTGTCGAGACCGAGCGATTGAGAGCGTGAGATGTCATCTTTTGCCTCTTGTCAACGGCTCTTTTTGCTGCCATGCATTTATTGCCAGTCAGCTTTAACCTCCAAAGTCTCCACCCCGCTCTGCCCCTACCTGCCATGCATGCTTTTTGGCAGGGGCATGGACATTGTTCACAGTGAACTTGCCCATGCCATTGCCAAGCTTCCAGGCTATGAATAGCCTGAAACCTCCCTTCTCCTTTTCCTTCTTCGTTCTTTGTTGTGCTTGAGCTCCCTCAGTTGAGTTGGTCCTCGGACTCAAGCACACAAGAACACCACCCCCTTACCACCATTGTCACCTTTGGAGCTCCCTGCCGTAGCTCGAGCTCCAGTGGTCCCAGCAACTTCCTGGCCTTGTTCACTGTCATCTTGACCACCTCAAGCTTGCTCTAACTTAGCTTGGTTCACATTGCAGAGGTGGACAAGTTTGGGAGCTTCTTTTCGGGGTCGAGGTCATTTTCTTCTTCCTCTCCGGCAAGCTCTTCATCGCCGGACTTCGTCGACCTTCTCCAAGCTCCTCCGACCACCTTAGTCCCCTCTCTGCCCTTAGGTGCCCTTTTCTTAGCTTGGTCTTTGCGTTTTCCTAGTCGTCTTAGAGCTCGTTTAGTTTTCGTAGTTTTGCCGTATTGTACTCCTTTCTCTCTCTCCGGCTCGCCGGCGTTCCAGGCCGTCGCCGCCGTCGAGAGCACGTCCTTTAGATTCTTGACGTTATTTAGAACTCAGTCATGTCCTTGGTTCTCGCCGGCGAGGTCCCCATCGCCGGCGGTGTACTGAAAACCAAACTCGTGTTTTGCCGTGTCGTACTCGGACAGGAATCCTGGTCGTATGGTTAGCATTAATGTGTCCGAGGTTGCTCATTAATGCGGTCTTGCTGGCAAAGCGCGCGTGCCGCTAAGTCCTAAGACCTCCCTGGGTTATTCGTGGCCGTCCACGACCACCCCGGGTTAGATCCGAGCCTTTGGCTCTGTTCCGAAAAACTTAAGCCTCTGGACCTCCCCTTGTTTGATCTCAGCCGTTTAAGATCATCGATGATATTCAAAAGAGTTTTGGATAGGTTTGTGGTGGTATTCATCGATGATATCCTTATCTACTCCAAGAGTGAAGAAGAGCATGCCGAGCATCTTAAGCTTGTGTTGGTCAAGCTGCGCGAGCACCAGCTGTATGCAAAGTTCAGCAAGTGCGAGTTCTGGTTGAAGGAAGTGGCATTCTTGGGCCATGTTCTTTCAGCAGGAGGTGTGGCTGTAGATCCTAGCAAGGTCAGTGATGTGCTATCTTGGGGTCAGCCCAAGTCGGTCACCGATGTGCGGAGTTTTCTTGGTTTGGCTGGCTATTATCGCCGCTTTATCGAGAATTTCTCCAAGATTGCGAAGCCTATGACCGAATTGCTCAAGAAAGACAAGAAGTTTGAGTGGTCTACTGCTTGTGATGTGAGTTTTCAGGAACTCAAGAAGCGGTTGACTTCAGCCCTAGTGCTTGTTCTCCTTGATATTCACAAGAGTTTTGATATCTATTGTGATGCTTCTCGTCAGGGTCTTGGTTGTGTTCTTATGCAGGAGGGCAAGGTAGTGACCTATGCATCGAGGCAGTTGAGGCCTCATGAACTCAACTATCCTACTCACGACTTGGAGTTAGATGCAGTGGTTCATGCACTCAAGATTTGGTAGCATTATCTGATTGGTAACCGTTGTGAGGTGTATTCTGACCACAAGAGCTTGAAGTACTTGTTCACTCAGCCAGATCTGAACCTCAGGCAAAGGAGATGGTTGGAATTGATCAAGGACTATGATATGGGTATTCAGTATCACCCGGGCAAGGCCAATGTTGTTGCAAATGCGCCTAGTCGAAAGGTTTATTGCAACATGTTGATGCTCCAAGAGCAGCAGCCTACCCTTATTTCAGAATTTCAGCGCCTCAATTTGGGTTTGATCGAGCACGATTCTCTTGCTCCCTTGGTTGTGCAGCCAACCTTGGTGGACCAAATCAAGGCGCATGTGATCGATGATGTTGGCGTGAGTCAAATCAAGCAGAACATCAAGGATGGGATAGCCAAGTGCTTTTCAGAGGATGAGCATGGCGTTGTGTGGTTTGGGCAGCGCCTTGTGGTTCCTAAGGTCGTGGAATTGCGGGATTTGATTCTCCGTGAAGCCCATGACTCTCCTTTGTCTACCCATCCTGGGGCAACCAAGATGTATCAGGACCTTCGTTAGAGATTTTGGTGGACCCGAATGAAGCGCGAGATTGCCAGGTTCGTTGCCGAGTGCGACGTGTGCTGTCGTGTGAAGGCCGAGCATCAGCGTCCAGCAGGCCTTCTTCAGCCTTTGCCAGTGCCAGAATGGAAGTGGGATTCCGTTGGCATGGACTTCATCACCGGGTTGCCCCGTACTTCTTCTGGGAAGGATGCCATATGGGTTGTCATTGATCGGTTGACAAAGGCAGCGCATTTCCTGCCGGTGCGTACCAACCTCAGTGTCAGTCAGTTGGCGGATCTCTATGTATCTCGCATTGTGTGCCTGCATGGTGTGCCCCGAACGATTGTGTCAGATTGTGGTTCTCTTTTCACCTCTCGTTTCTGGCATAAATTGCAAGAGGCTATGGGCACCCGTCTTACTTTGGGCTTGTGTTTCAAATGTAAGAAAATGAGTAGAAATTAAAACTTTTCTTACATCATGTATTTCCTTTGTGTACTGAACAAGTATTGTACAAGAAGTTATGGAAATACAAAGTCACAAGTCTTTTGATCCAAATCTTGAGCTTTCAAAAACAATCTTGTCTAACCTCTTGATCATCTCCTGGAAATATTTTTCCTGAGTTCTTGGGATGGTATGTGACCCCTCTGAAAAATTTCACAATTTTTTAGAAATTGTTTGAATATCTTTGGAGGTCAGTCAAACCCAATTCAATTTTGGTCAAACTGTGGACCAGCACCTTGTGAAATTTTTGGAGGAAAGAGTATAGCACAAAAACCTCTGCAAAATTTACACAAGGTCATTAACTCGGCTAGCAAGCTCCTATAAAAATTTTATAATTTTTGGAGTTAGTTTGCTGACTCAAATAATTCTCCAAAGATCAGCTCTTGTTGGGACTCGATTTTGAACCCTTGTCCGAGTCGACTCGGACTCGAGTCAGACCCAACCGTTGGACTCGGTCGGGCCAGCCGCCCTGACCTCCTCGAGCTCGTTTCCTTTGGGTCGTTGGATCTCCATCCAGCTGCTCAGACCTCCCCTTTGATCTTAGCGCCTCGGGGTGGTCCAGGCCACTGGATCTCCATCCTGCGGTCACGACCTCCCCCTGGACCTCCTCACCCGCAGAGACCTCCCCTGCTCGGGTGATCTGGGACGTCCAGGACCTCTCCTTCGGCTCTGTTCTTCTTCCTCTTGACCTCCTCGAATTCTGGTCGTCATGATTTTCGCACTTTGCACCGGTGTCGGGACGAGCGATTTAGGCGATGAGATGTCACCTTTTGCCTCTTGTCAACGGCTCTTTTTGCTGCCATGCATTTATTGCCAGTCAGCTTTAACCTCCAAAGTCTCCACCCCGCTCTGGCCCTACCTACCATGCGTGCTTTTTGGCAGGGGCATGGACATTGTTCACAGTGAACTTGCCCATGCCATTGCCAAGCTTCCAGGCTATGAATAGCCTGAAACCTCCCTTCTCCTTTTCCTTCTTCGTTCTTTGTTGTGCTTGAGCTCCCTCAATTGAGTTGGTCCTCGGACTCAAGCACCCAAGAACACCACCCCCTTACCACCATTGTCACCTTTGGAGCTCCCTACCGTAGCTCGAGCTCCAGTGGTCCCAGCAACTTCCTGGCCTTGTTCACTGTCATCTTGACCACCTCAAGCTTGCTCTAACTTAGCTTGGTTCACATTGCAGAGGTGGACAAGTTTGGGAGCCGCCGGGTCGAGGTCATTTTCTTCTTCCTCTCCGGCAAGCTCTTCATCGCCGGACTTCGTCGACCTTCTCCAAGCTCCTCCGACCACCTTAGTCCCCTCTCTGCCCTTAGGTGCCCTTTTCTTAGCTTGGTCTTTGCGTTTTCCTAGTCGTCGTAGAGCTCGTTTAGTTTTCGTAGTTTTGCCGTATTGTACTCCTTTCTCTCTCTCCGGCTCACCGGCGTTCCAGGCCGTCGCCGCCGTCGAGAACACGTCCTTTAGATTCTTGACGTTATTTAGAACTCAGTCATGTCCTTGGTTCTCGCCGCAGAGTCCCCATCGCCGGCGGTGTACTGAAAACCAAACTCGTGTTTTGCCGTGTCGTACTCGGACAGGAATCCTGGTCGTATGGTTAGCATTAATGTGTCCGAGGTTGCTCATTAATGCGGTCTTGCTGGCAAAGCGCGCGTGCCGCTAAGTCCTAAGACCTCCCTGGGTTATTCGTGGCCGTCCACGACCACCCCGGGTTAGATCCGAGCCTTTGGCTCTGTTCCGAAAAACTTAAGCCTCTGGACCTCCCCTTGTTTGATCTCAGCCGTTTAAGATCATCGATGATATTCACAAGAGTTTTGGATAGGTTTGTGGTGGTATTCATCGATGATATCCTTATCTACTCCAAGAGTGAAGAAGAGCATGCCGAGCTGTAGGGAAACGGGTAGGCTACACTAGCGCAAATTTAAAAAATTCTACCCGTAAACCAAGATCACTGCAGTTATAGATCACGGTCTTACCACTAGACGCGCAGGTGCGGAAGTTGATGCAGCGCGTCGGGGCAGTGTAGTCGTACCAAGTTGATGCAGTACGTCGGGGCAGAGTAGTCGTACTACTTCCTTGTCCTCGTCGTGGCGTCCCACGTACAACTCCTTTCTTGCGGTTCGTCCCAACGCCACAGATGCAGCGCCTTCAAAGGTATCCACACGTACGGGAGGAAGCGACGCACGCCGGACTACTAGATCCGCGTGAGCGTCTAGGGCGTGGGAGGGTGGCGGCGTGGTTTGGGGATGTCACGAAAAACTCAACACTCAACCGGCGCGCCCGCCCTCCTTTATAGACGTCCTTATAATGGGCTTCTACGAATAGAGGCCCATTAGGACTCAATGCCGATCTAATTCGGATCCAATCCGAATTAGGCTTCACTTCTTAAGTGTGTGACCCTATGGTTCACATATGTTTAGACATGACGCGAGTACACATACTTGGTCAATAGTTGGTAGCGGCCTCTAGCAAGACGTGCCAACTCCTAAACATACGTAAAGATCATATCGGACGAACCATCACAACGTTATGTACATGCCAATCCCTTTGCCTCACGATATTCGGTCGAGCTCCAAGCTGACCACTCTTTCTCGATCCTGTGATCCGGAATCCCTTACTTACTAGGTTAACTCTTAACCTTAAGTAGCATGGCCATGCATTTCTGGATCCGATCACTCGAGGGGCCTAGAGATATCTCTCTCAGGTAGAGAGGGGCAAATCCCATCTCGACTGACCATGCCTCGCAGCATGCTTCATGACAAACCCGAAAGCTACCTTTATAACTACCCAGTTACGGAGTAGCGTTTGATAGCCCCTAAGTAGGTCGATTCACATCTCAAGTACATGCGACAATCTCAGGTCTAAGGACAAGGCGTACACATTGTGTAGAGAGAACCATAAGAATAATTACTATGTCTCATGTTGGGTCGGTCCAACCCCATGTTCTAAACATGTGTCCACATTATTGGTTTGACATCTCCATGTCTATGACCTGTGAAACATGGTCATCAACCGATACATGTGCTAATCCATCATTCACGTGTGTCCTCACATGAACTCCGACTAGCGACAACTTTAGAATAACCATACAAGTAAAGAGTTTCACAAACAAGTCACATACTTGTTAATCAACACAAAGGCAATATTCAAGGAACATTTATTAAATCATGGATACAATGAAATATCATCATCAATATGATTGCCTCTAGGGCATATCTCCAACACGAGCATCTTAAGCTTGTGTTGGTCAAGCTGCGCGAGCACCAGCTGTATGCAAAGTTCAGCAAGTGCGAGTTCTGGTTGAAGGAAGTGGCATTCTTGGGCCATGTTCTTTCAGCAGGAGGTGTGGCTGTAGATCCTAGCAAGGTCAGTGATGTGCTATCTTGGGGTCAGCCCAAGTCGGTCACCGATGTGCGGAGTTTTCTTGGTTTGGCTGGCTATTATCGCCGCTTTATCGAGAATTTCTCCAAGATTGCGAAGCCTATGACCGAATTGCTCAAGAAAGACAAGAAGTTTGAGTGGTCTACTGCTTGTGTTGTGAGTTTTCAGGAACTCAAGAAGCGGTTGACTTCAGCCCTAGTGCTTGTTCTCCCTGATATTCACAAGAGTTTTGATATCTATTGTGATGCTTCTCGTCAGGGTGTTGGTTGTGTTCTTATGCAGGAGGGCAAGGTAGTGACCTATGCATCGAGGCAGTTGAGGCCTCATGAACTCAACTATCCTACTCACGACTTGGAGTTAGCTGCAGTGGTTCATGCACTCAAGATTTGACGTTCTTTAGAACTCAGTCGTGTCCTTGGTTCTCGCCGGCGAGGTCCCCATCGCCGGCGGTGTACTGAAAACCAAACTCATGTTTTGCCGTGTCGTACTCGGACAGGAATCGTGGTCGTATGGTTAGCATTAATGTGTCCGAGGTTGCTCATTAATGCGGTCTTGCTAGCAAAGCGCGCGTGCCGCTAAGTCCTAAGACCTCCCTGGGTTATTCGTGGCCGTCCACGACCACCCCGGGTTAGATCCGAGCCTTTGGCTCTGTTCCGAAAAACTTAAGCCTCTGGACCTCCCCCTAGTTTGATCTCAGCCGTTTAAGATCACCTCCAAGTAGATCTGTACCGTAGAGGGTTTTCCGTATATTTTCTAAGTGCCAGGACCTCCCCGCTGAAACCCTGGCCGTTAAAGACCACCGTAGGTAAATCCCAGCCGTTAGGATCACCCTCCGCCTTGGGGTCCTCTTTGCAAAAGACCTCCTTGAGGTCCTCTTTGTTAAAGACCGCCTCTGGACCTCCACCGAGGTCCTCTTTGCAAAAAGACCTCTCCTTGGTCGTTTTGCAAATACCACCCCTTAGACCACCCTCGGGGTCGTCTTTGTAAAAAGCCACCCCTGGTCTTTTACAAAGGCAACCTCGCTCAGGACCTCTTAGGCTCAATCCTAGCCGTTCACGACCTCCCCGGAGTTAGATCTGAGCATTAGATCTCCTTTGCAAAATCCTTAGTCTCAGGATGTAACACCCCAACTCTCAACGAGCCTGGAATGCTACTGGAAATAAACTAAACTAGCACAATCTATAAAATTTTTCGACAGAGTCTCCTTTGTTTAACCAGCTATACCGAGAGTTCAACGATAAATCATAGCATTTAACAAAATTCTCATGATCAAGCATGATAATCAATTGAACATACCAAGACCTGGCAATCTCATTATTACAATTAAACAGTTACTCAAACCAAAACGATCTATGAGTGATAATCATCAGTTTATTTATTTCTAGAATTGATACTAAGTGGTAAACGCCTTAAGAGTGAGAGGTAGTGAGTGCATCCATCATCTATTCCCTCCCATGCATGTCATTCCTGCCATTGGTACCTAAAACACATTAAAGCAAGAGTGAGCCCAAAGACTCAGCAAGTATCAACAAGGCTATAAACAAGAACACAAACATAGCATCAATGATCCACAATAACAAAACACTAAGCATAGCCCTTTTTAACTTATGAAATGCAACCAATGCAATGCTCCTTTGAACGTTATCTCTTTTCGCATTTTACCGGTAATGCGGGGTATACAACCGTCGCTGTATACCCTTGCCTGTGCCCACTGGTACAGGGACCAAGAGCCTATACACCACATGTATAGGGACCTTTGCCCATCATCTTAATGATGGGGACCTCTTTGCTCATAGCCCACATTCCACGAATGTGGGGACCTCAAGCCCGTCATTTACATGACGGGGACCTCAACTGTATGTGCTTGGTCACCACGTAACCAAGGCACCTGTATGCTCTCGACATGCATATGCACCATGATAACATTCGTCATATGCAGGAATTCAACATATTCTCATTAACATGTAAGCATTATTAACAACATCATACATGAATAAACTTATTCATACTTCCAAAGATTCCACCTCGGTGATATTCATAGCATTCTAGCACCCATGAATAGCACATTTAATCATAATATGGCATACTTGAATAATCACTCATGAATATCAATTAATCATTTCTCTAGTATTCACCATCCTTACATCATACTTATCACACTATCAACCTTGCATGTTATTACACATCAAAGTATTAGCATCCTCTATCAAACAGTCATAATTATTCACTCAAACAGAGTACTTGCATTCACCAAGATAATTTGGAACTCATCACCATAACATCCATGCCTAGCTATTATGAGCCAAATACAAACACGATCCTGAGATACAAGCATAAATATACAATAGCCCGAATACTTGCCTTAACCGTGCGAGAACGGTGGACGCGAAGAGGGCGCTGCCCCTGGGATCACGCTCCCACCTGAACATAAAGATAATCCCAATCTAAGACCAACATACTGGACCAAAATCAAATATAACAACACAATTTGACTCGCTAAACTCCCAAGCGTTTCCAATCTTCTAATTTCTGGCGATCGATTTGGTGCTCACTGCGGACAGTCAACTTCTAAAATATATAACTTTCTGCTCAGGAATCCAAATAAGATGATCTTAGACTTTATGAAAAGGTAATTAAATTACCTAAATAAACTTAGTTGGGGAGCCCTTTTGATTCTGCCATTTACTGCCCCTAGCAATCCAAACTATCAGACCTCAGAATTCACGTCGGGTTCTCTGGACAGTACACTAAAACCTCCATAACTTTTGCTACGAAGGTCGAAATCTCACGTTCTTTATCTCTATGAAAAGGTATAGAAATTACCCACATTTTTCGTTATACTGAGATCCCCTAATTCTCCCTTTAATTAGCAGTTTTAATCAGTTTTCTACAGACTGTCCAAAAACTGACAGATTTACCAGACAGCGGCACTAAAAAATTCATAACTTTCTAACCGTTAATCGGATTTGGGCGTTCTTGGCGGCCATTGAAAGGTAAGAACAAGACCTACATAACTCTAGGAGACCAAAACTCCTAATTCGGCCTCTAAACACACGAAACAGACCGTGCAAGAATCTGGACAGAATTGAATCTATAGCAGGCAGACTTCGATCCAACCAAAAACTAATCGGTTTCACTTCTACGACTAATCACACAACAACAACCGATACACGTTACCCTTGGAGCACCTAGGAAGACCATGGTTGATCCTCCAAGATGATCCCCGCCTTCTTGATCAGCAACCTTGCGAAGATCCACTCCGTCCTTCGCGAGACCGAACGGAGAGATCGGCACCAAGGGGTGGCTCCGGGTGATGGAGGTGCAGCACCATGGACTTGGGGCAGCAGCAATGGAGGTGGAGATGGGGCTGCAACCAGCAGGGGAGGCGCAAGGTGAGAGGAGAGGGGAGAGGATGGGGCGGCCACAAGGTGGAGGGAGTGGGAGATGTGGGGAAGTGCTAGGGTTTGCCCCTATTGGCCGGCCACTTTTGGGCCATGGGCCCCACGTTTGCCCCCTCCTTGGGCTTCATGGCTGCCCCTTGGCCCACAAGGCCCCTCTTGGACCTGTTGGCCAAAGGCGGACCCAAACGAGAAGAATGCATTAAACACCGAAATTTGCTCTTTTAAAATTCGAATTTGACGGAATTCTTTCTAAACTAAAACGGGTATTACATTCTACCCCTTAAATGGAATTCGACCCGAATTCTAATCTTTCTTAGCTTGCTAACGTCACCACTTACATTGTAGAACAATTTGGATAATGCTCACGCATGTGAGACTCCAATTTCACAAGTCGCTTCCTCTCGGACTTATGGGGTTACATCACCTTGACGGATACCCACATCTTTCACCTCAACACCGGTCTCGATCTTTCTTTGGTACATCAACACATGGGACTCGAAGGTAAGGTCTTACTCGTTAGCCAACCGCTCTAACAAAATATTAAGCTCTGAATCTCTCATGTACTATCTCAGCAATGGAATATACAAGACATTGCGTACTCCACGCATGTACTCGAGGCGGTCCTAGCGATACGCAATCCTACAAATCCCCACAACTATAAGGAACCTATCCAACACCTTTGGTTAAACTTCCTTTTTGGTACCGAAGTACACCGTCTGCACAAAAAAAAACATGGAACTTTTGCTCCAACTCTCAGTCGATCACTTTACCGATGTAAGCAACATCTCCTTTAACAAGGGTCGCACAAAGAACTCGTCTACCAACTCACTTATCCGAAAAACTCAACTGAAATCAAAGGAGTCATAATGCATCCTACTCAAAACCATCTTCCCTTTAGAAGAGACCAAACCAAAATCAATGGGTTTAACATGAAAACTTTTCCACTTTTCAAGTAGGCAGTTTAGAAATAAATGCCACACAAGACAAAAAGCGAAATACTCGAATAACCAGCTTAACCATTCCTTTCTTTTTCTTAATCGAAGAATTCACACTTACTGACAAGATCCAACTCAATTTGTAATTGACATCAGTCATAAGCACATAGTTCAAATAAGAACTAAGATAATATCTCACTATCCAAGATCACACTTTTTTTTCCACAATATTTCTTTTAAGAATTTAACTTCTCTTAAACCATAGGATCCCAAATCATCGCAGAACACATTAACTCAATTATCTTAAATTGGCAACCTCAAAGCTATGTTCAACCGAACACCAAATCCACACTTATACAGGAGACTCTTCCAATCCTTAATATCACACTCTGCCAACTTCTCTACCAAATGAATTACTTTGACAAAATATTTCCCAATGCAACTCAATATAGGTCTCACCCACCACCACTTCCTCAATCCGTTAGGGGTAAACAATTTGAAATTCACATCACACACTCTCATTTACTACACCCAAAGGATAATCCATGATCATCCCACTATTCGAATCCACTCTTATTCTACTACTTTCTCACGTAATCATTGGCAACCAAGGTTCTAACATAAAAATACAAAGCCTAAATTCGACCTCCAAGACTCCTCTGACAAACTTCTCATATAAAATATCGAGAAATCCTCATATTCATTCACTAACATTGCCACAATCCTAACATACTCAATTACTATCATCCACATATAAATATTTTCTCGACCAAATTATCTTTTAGAAGAATTCTATCTCTCGTAAGGTTATTCACTAAAGTCAGGGCATACCTACCGACATCTCAACCCTACCTACTATCCCATCAATTAGCACGACACTTAAGTTTCTCCACACCACTACTCTCATCAAACTTCACCATCATAACTCTTCTACATAATCTTACTAAGTATCCAATTGCAATACTCTAATAAATTTACCCAAAGATCCGTACTTTCGATAATCCCAATATCCCAACATGGACAAAGGGTATTGATCAAAACCAACTCACTTTCTCTGCTCTTCAAATAACTTGATTCTCAAAATCTCACCACTATCTAGATGCCAAAACACCACCTACGAGACTTTACAATACACTCGGTTAACCCTTTCTTAGAAGAAGAGGCAAATAGAAATAAATTTCAGCACAAAGGAAAGCGTTACCACTTACAGTGAGTTACAAGATCAAGAGAAACAATCGAGATAAAACTGTTCTCAAAACCAAAAGATATGATCAAAGTTGACGCGCACGCCCCACAAGCGAGAATATCAAACCTCGACGAGAATAAAACACCGCTTTAGAATTCGGAAAACTCTTATGGGCAAGAACAAAGTTTTAGACAAACTTCGATATTCTCGCAAGTTATGAAACTTTACTTCAATCTCAAATACTTCTACTTCACTCGACTTTGGTTGGTTACTGACATCACCATGCCAATTCGACAAAGAGTATTTGAAAATCACAACTCCTAATCCACTTAGGAACTAATAAAACCTCTCAACACGTCACTTTGCTCTAAACAAATTCAGCTATCACATCAACATGAGGTCTGAAAGATCCCAAATGCGAACTAGAAACATATTCAATTAATCAACATCTGGCGAGCGATCCAATCCCTTTATACAAAACTTTCAATATTATCATCATAATCCCTCACTGACAATCACACTAGTAATGTAATAATACACTCTTAGCGAGACTCATCTTAGCCTCTTATCCCATCATAAATTTCTCCAAAAGAAACACAAGCCACAAGGTTGAAACAAACCTATTTTAACTAGTTCATACTATCAAATGATACTTTTGCAAAGCACACTATCAGAGGTCACATACTCATTCATCCACTCAACCATTGGTGTTACTCACATCCGCTCCAACTGTCATTAACAATTGTCAATTGTATGTATCATGTATACAAATAGGGTCCTACTTCTGTTTGTAGTCACATAACCATCTGTAAACACAAAGTCAACATTTAATAATCTCATACAGATAACAGGGTTTCACAACATGCTACCTCAACGTTTGTCTAATCTAATATACTGTTTCAATCTAGCAATTATGTATGATCATCAAGTAAATGCTTTAAGAAAATTTCAAATTTGATATCCTCTAAGGCATTGTTCAAACACATTCTTAACATAACCATCACTAATGGGTAGGCTAATCCATGGAGATACATTACTCCATGCTATCCAATAAATCTACCTGATTCCACAATCCCAACGATCAGACCAATTCATCAAAATACCACACCTCTTAATAACTCTATTGATTACAACTAAATATTGTCATACTCATAGTCACAGCTCATCAAGAACTACTTGAGGACAACCTCCATTTATTCAACTTTCCTTGATAAGGACCTTAGTTAAGATCGATCATGCACACACTGCGGACTCAACTTGAAACTCATAACACAACCATTAATCTTCAACGCTCAAAATACCCAAGAGAGATACGTTGGGTCAAAGCCTTCATGTACTAAAGGACTTGCAAAAGGAAACTTTCATTAACCAAAAACATCAAGCAAAAAAAAGGTCAAGCTTTCCAATAAGAAAAACAAAACTCCCCTACAAAAGTCAATCTTGACAATTAGCAAAGTTCACCAATCGCGAGAAAAACTCAACGGTTGGGAAAAACAATAATTGATTTACGGGACAAATTAAGCCAATAGAAACACACCAATAATTTCAAAGCAACCCATCAATCGCAACCGGATAAGAGTTGATCAAATTCAAATTCAAGGAAGAGAACAACTCTTCTAAAGATTCTCGCTATCAACACCTGTACTAAGATATCCGGGGTAGCACTTCTCTATTCCCACTCCACGAACGATGGTGTAACCTGGTAAAGTCTAGGGTCACAACCACGACCTTAACCTCTCAACAACGACTATTCCCACTCATAATAATCATAATAATTAATTAATAAGCAGCAAATCTCAACTCATATCAGCAATAATCAAAACGATATAACGGAAACGTAAATGCAATGATTGGCCCATCCCCATCCTACATGCACCAAAGGTGTCAAACTTTAAGTTGATTAACATTAGCAATTTTTAAATAATCTAGTCACCACGGACCTACACCCGCTCGATACCAAGCTGTAACACCCCAACTCTCAACGAGCACGGAATGCTACCGAAATAAACTAAACTAGCACAATCTATAAAATTTTTCGATGAGTCTCCTTTGTTTAACCAGCTATACCGAGAGTTCAACGATAAATCATAGCATTTAACAAAATTCTCATGATCAAGCATGATAATCAATTGAACATACCAAGACACGGCAATCTCATTATTACAATTAAACAGATTACTCAAACCAAAACGATCTATGAGTGATAATCATCATTTATTTATTTCTAGAATTGATACTAAGTGGTAAACGCCTAAGAGTGAGAGGTAGTGAGTGCATCCATCATCTATTCCTCCCATGCATGTCATTCCCTGCCATTGGTACCTAAAACACATTAAAGCAAGAGTGAGCCCAAAGACTCGAGCAAGTATCAACAAGGCTATAAACAAGAACACAAACATAGCATCAATGATCCACAATAACAAAACACTAAGCATAGCCCTTTTAACTTATGAAATGCAACCAATGCAATGCTCCTTTGAACGTTATCTCTTTTCGCATTTTACTGGTAATGCGGGTATACAACCGTCGTCAGATACCCTTGCTCGCGCCCACCGGCATGGGACCAAGAGCCTATACACCACATGTATAGGGACCTTTGCCCATCATCTTAATGATGGGGACCTCTTTGCTCATAGCCCACATTCCACGAATGTGGGGACCTCAAGCCGTCATTTACATGACGGGACTCAATCAGTATGTGCTTGGTCACCACGTAACCAAGGCACCTGTATGCTCGACATGCATATGCACCATGATAACATTCGTCATATGCAGAATTCAACATATTCTCATTAACATGTAAGCATTATTAACAACATCATACATGAATAAACTTATTCATACTTCCAAAGATTCCACCTCGGTGATATTCATAGCATTCTAGCACCCATGAATAGCACATTTAATCATAATACTGGCATACTTGAATAATCACTCATGAATATCAATTAATCATTTCTCTAGTATTCACCATCCTTACATCATACTTATCACACTATCAACCTTGCATGTTATTACACATCAAAGTATTAGCATCCTCTATCAAACAGTCATAATTATTCACTCAAACAGAGTACTTGCATTCACCAAGATAATTTGGAACTCATCACCATAACATCCATGCCTAGCTATTATGAGCCAAATACAAACAGTCCAAAGATACAAGCATAAATATACAATAGCCCGAATACTTGCCTTAACTGTGCGAACGGTGGACGCTAAGAGGGCGCTGCCCTGGGATCACGCTCCCACCTGAACATAAAGATAACCCCAATCTAAGACCAACATACTGGACCAAAATCAAATATAACAACACAATTTGACTCGCTAAACTCCCAAGCGTTTCCAATCTTCTAATTTCTGGCGATCGATTTGGTGCTCACTGCGGACAGTCAACTTCTAAAATATATAACTTTCTGCTCAGGAATCCAAATAAGATGATCTTAGACTTTATGAAAAGGTAATTAAATTACCTAAATAAACTTAGTTGGGGAGCCCTTTTGATTCTGCCATTTACTGCCCTAGCAATCCAAACTATCAGACCTCAGAATTCACGTCGGGTTCTCTGGACAGTACACTAAAACCTCCATAACTTTTGCTACGAAGGTCGAAATCTCACGTTCTTTATCTCTATGAAAAGGTATAGAAATTACCCACATTTTTCGTTATACTGAGATCCCTAATTCTCCCTTTAATTAGCAGTTTTAATCAGTTTTCTACAGACTGTCCAAAACTGACAGATTTACCAGACAGCGGCACTAAAAATTCATAACTTTATAACCGTTAATCGGATTTGGGCGTTCTTGGCGGCCATTGAAAGGTAAGAACAAGACCTACATAACTCTAGGAGACCAAAACTCCTAATTCGGCCTCTAAACACACGAAACAGACCGTGCAAGAATCTGGACAGAATTGAATCTATAGCAGGCAGACTTCGATCCAACCAAAAACTAATCGGTTTCACTTCTACGACTAATCACACAACAACAACCGATACACGTTACCCTTGGAGCACCTAGGAAGACCATGGTTGATCCTCCAAGATGATCCCCGCCTTCTTGATCAGCAACCTTGCGAAGATCCACTCCGTCTTCGCGCGAGACCGAACGGAGAGATCGGCACCAAGGGGTGGCTCGGGTGATGGAGGTGCAGCACCATGGACTTGGGGCAGCAGCAATGGAGGTGGAGATGGGGCTGCAACCAGCAGGGGGGAGGCGCAAGGTGGAGAGGAGAGGGGAGAGGATGGGGGCGGCGGCCACAAGGTGGAGGGAGTGGGAGATGTGGGGGAAGTGCTGGGTTTGCCCCTATTGGCCGGCCACTTTTGGGCCATGGGCCCCACGTTTGCCCCCCTCCCTTGGGCTTCATGGCTGCCCCCCTTGGCCCACAAGGCCCCCTCTTGGACCTGTTGGCCAAAGGCCCAGACCCAAAACGAGAAGAACAGACGAAACACCGAAATTTGCTCTTTTAAAATTCGAATTTGGACGGAATTCTTTCTAAACGAAACGGGTATTACACAGGATCTCCCTCCGTGGCGATCTGGACCGTTCAGGACCTCCCTAGGCCTTATCTGAGCCGTCCAGATCTCCTCCCGTTAAAACCCTGTCACTTAGGACCTCCCCGAGTAGATCTTGGCCGTCTAAGACCCCTCGGTTGAATCCCCACCGATCGGACCTCCCTCGCTTGATCTTGATCGCGGGACCTCCTCACTTGATCGTGTCCGTTAAAGACCTCCCTCTCGAGATCTAGACCGTTGAAGACCTCCTCCGTGAGATCTTAGCCGTCCAGACCTCCCTCCGTAGGTTTACCCTTAGGACCTCCCCTAGTGCTCGGGACCGCCAAATCTTGATCTGACGGTCACGACCTCCGTTAGGCGTGAGGACCTCCTTTGCGTGCGCTGTGCATGCACCGGTCGTGATCGTTGGATCCAATCTCGACGGTCCGGACCTCCTGGCGCGGGAGGAGGTCTTCCTGCAGGCTGTGCTTCGAGGTCTGTGGCCCTGCGATGCAAGATCAACGACCCACGACCTCTCCATTTTCCTTCAGTTCATCTGAACCTCCCGAGAGCTCAAATTTTCTAAGTCTTTTAATGTTTCAAATTTCAAAAGTGTTTATCTTTGTCATTTTAGCTCCTTTTGAATGATTCCATTCTTTGTAGCTCATAGAGTAAGAACTTTAATCTGAAAATGGATTTAGGCACTGTTATGTAGTAGAAAATGATAGAAACTGCATGATCTTGTTTAGTGAAAATAGTGGCTTAGAAATTCATTGAAAATTTGTAAAATACATAATTTATTCTCTGTAATCCCAAACTGAGCAAACTAAGTTTTGTTAAAACCCACTAAGAATGTACTGTAATATAGAATAGGTCTTCATATGATCCTTGTCACTGAAATTAATGATTCACTAGTTTTAGAACTTAGAAAATTAATAACTAATTCATTTCAACTCCAAATTGTGCAAACTCAGTTTTTCTGTTGTTAGGATAACCATATCTACCTACCATAAAAATTTCAAGTTCCAGATCATTCTATAAATTTTTGTCATGAACAGTAACCGAAATTAATTTAATTAGGATTTTGTAGGCTGAGAGAAATTGTTTAGGGCATAACTTTTTCATACTAAGTCCAAATGAAGTGATTCTTGTTTCTAAAATTGTCTAAAATCAACCTCTAGCTGCTGTAGAAATTTCATGGGATTTGGATGTTCTTTGCTGTTGAGTTCCTTTTGGTGTTCTTCGTTCTTATCGGTTTTTATCGCCTTTTCGCGTTAGGTTCCGAAGAAAACTTTGAACCTGAGCACTCCCCTCTGCAGCAAGACCAATCCCAGCAAGGCAAGCAGTTTGATCATGTTAATCCCAGTATTTTAAGTATTTATGTTGTTTACAAATTCTATGTATGCATTGCTAGTTTGTGTTAAACTATTGTCGCTAGTTGACCTAGTAGATGCATTTCCTTAAGACAAATGATTATCCTCTACTACCGTGAGCCTAGGTTATTGCTGTGATTCAGGGTTCGTGGATGAGCTCTTGTCACTTAGTAGTTTTGAATTAATTGCTTAGCCATGCTTAGCTTCCGGTAGAAATGGGCGGTTATCGACTTGTCAATAACCTTGATCATATAAAACTTATTATGATTTATGATTTCCACCTTGTGCCATGTCTACTTATGAAAACTAAAACTGAAAAGCAAAATGATTTAGACTTGGGCACAATGGTAAGATGGTGTGATTTTCGGGTGTGACTGGAATGGTGCCCGAGTCAATTAAGGACCGAACATCTTGTGAGTACCTGTTATCCAAGCAATTTGTGCGTGCTAACCACACTAGAGGGTATGGGACCTCTCTTGACTTAGTACTTTGGAGTGTATTGGCTTCGGGTCGCAGGGAGTCGCAGGAGGGATGGTGTTGGGAGCATTGTAGTGTCCGAAAGACTTCACCCGTGATGGGATTTGTTGTCTTCGGACTTGCAATGTAAGCGTATGGGTTTCTATCCATACGAGCGGCTCGTAGTCAATGCACAATATTGGAAAGCGTCTCGTAGGACTTAGCCGTGCCGGCATACCTTCGGAAGTGTGCTTTGTGGCTTAAAGGCGGTCTGAAGTGTGGGTACATTGGTACACCGCTGCAGGGTTAAAACTATTCGAATAGCCTCGTCCTAGGTTATGGACACGCTTGGGTAAGCTTTCAAGAGTTAGACTACAACCTTTTAATTAAAACTTGATGGGTGGTACGAATCGGGGATTCGTGCTATGTTGTGGTGGCTATTGGGATAGTCACTTCTAGGTGGTTGCTTGTATTTATCATTATTTTCGCTGTTACTTTCAACATTAAAATTGGTTTGTAAACTTGCTTTTAAATGTATTACGTTATTGCAAATAAAGTTGGCTTTGTGCAAAATGAGACATACAACCTCCACCTAAATAATCTTGCATGTAGTTTATGAATAGGTCTGTATTCCACACGTCAGTCTTGCGAGTACCCTTGTGTACTCAGTTATCTTGCTTAAATGTAATTGTTGCAGAGGAAGAAGGTGAGCTTGAGGGGCCTCACTTCTGTGAGTTGTGCTGTGGTAGCTTGCGAGGCGTCTAGCTTGGCGGCCCGGTCGGTTGCCTTGTGGGTGGTGTGGCTAACCTGTTGACTTTGGTTCTAGCCATCTTATGGCACCTTTGCTTCATTGTCTTTCTTGTTTATTGTTCTATTTGGCGGTCGGCTCTTTTGTAATAACTTTACTTTATGTATGTCGTTATTGAACTTAGTCTTTGTATGTTATGCGGAAATGATGTGTAATTTTGTGATGATGTGCATATGCTGCAATGCAGGAAGCATATGTCCATCGAGGCTTAGAATTTTTAATTAGTAACGCTAGAACCATTTGGAGGTTAAGTGTTACTAGTTAAATATTCCGGGTCCTCACATGTATTGACTTTACAAATCTTAATAAAGCTTGTCCAAAGGATGACTTTCCCCTTCCTCGCATTGATCAACTTGTAGACTCTACTTCCGGGTGTGAGTTGTTAAGTTTTTTAGATGCTTACTCAGGGTATCACCAGATTAATATGAGTAAAGAAGATGAAGAGAAAACTTCCTTCATCACTCCATATGGTACTTTCTGTTATGTAAAGATGTCATTTGGTCTCAAAAATGCTGGTGCAACGTTCCAAAGGTTGATGCAAAAAACCTTTAGTCCACAGATAGGTCGGAATCTCGAAGCCTACGTCGATGATCTGGTCGTAAAGAGCATCAACGCCGGCGATCACATTCTAGATTTACAGGAGACTTTCAATAACTTAAGACGTCATAACCTTAAGTTAAATCCAGAGAAATGCGTGTTCGGAGTTTCGTCAGGAAAGCTTCTTGGATTCCTAGTTTCAGCTAGGGGCATCGAAGCAAACCCAGCGAAAATCACTGCCATCGATAAGATGCGCGCTCCAACCACAAAGAAGGAAGTTCAGAAACTAACCGGCTGTATGGCAGCACTAAGTCGTTTCATAGCGCGGTTAGGCGAAGAAGGACTACCTTTCTTTAAGCTTCTCGGAAACATGGAAGTTTCGAATGGACTAAAGAGGCAAGCAACGCCTTCGAAGAACTGAAATGGTACCTTACGAATCCCCCAATCTTAGTTTCTCCAAGATTGGGAGAGACATTGCTGATTTACGTGGCTGCAACGCCACAAACGGTTAGTGGTGTACTGGTCGTAGAACGAGACCATGTTCAACGACCGATATATTACGTAAGCGAAGTCTTACATGGACCAAAAGAAAGATATCCGCAGGTACAAAAGCTACTGTATGGTCTCCTTTTGGCTTCAAGGAAACTAAGGCATTATTTTCAGGCCCACAAAGTGGTCGTACCAATTGGATATCCTCTTGGTCAAGTCCTAGGAAACAGGGAGTCATCAGGACGAATAGCAAAATGGGCGGTTGAGCTTGGGGCATTTGACCTCCATTTCATCCCACGAACAGCAATCAAGTCCCAGGCAATAGCAAAGTTCATTGCCCAATGGACAAACCCTGAACCCACCCAAGGGCCCGAGTACGAACACCACGATGAGTGGACAATGTACTTCGATGGCTCCTTGATGCTACATGGCTCGGGGGCTGGGGTCGTCTTGATTTCCCCTACTGACAAACAAATAAAGTACGTCATTCAGTTAAACTTTCCTACCACTAACAATGTGGTAGAATACGAAGGTTTGCTGGCAGGACTTCGAGCAGCTCGTTCACTCGGGATTCGTAGATTGCTAGTGAAAGGTGATTCTCAACTAGTAGCGAATCAAGTGGGGAAAGAGTATCAGTGCTATAGTACCAAGATGTCGTCATATCTGGCGGAAGTATGGAAACACGAAAAGCATTTCTTCGGTTTTCAGATCCAACATATTCCTAGAAAGGAAAACTTTCTGGCAGACCAGTTGGACCGGATGGCTTCCACAAGGACATCCATCCCGCCCGAAGTTTTTCTTGAGAAACTCGATTCACCTTTGGTAGTCGAGCCTTCCGAGGACATAGATGTTCACAAGGAGGTTGCACACCTTGATTCTGCAAATATGGATGCTCCACAGGTCGATGATGGTTGGCGCCATCACGATCACGGTAGAGATTGGATGACATCGATCTACAATTATCTTCAGCATGACCTCATTCCAGAAGATGATGTAGAGGCTGATCGTATCGCACAAAAAGCCAAATCATACACTCTAATTGAACGTACCTTGTACAAGCGAGGATCTCACAGAGTGTTGATGAGATGCATATCTCACTCGGATGGCATTAAATTGCTAACTGAAATTCATGGAGGAGTCTGTGGAGCTCATCATTCCTACAAAACGTTGGTTGGTAAAGCCTTTAGGCAAGGATACTACTGGCCAACTGCCCTTCATGATGCAAAAGAGCTCGTGACGAAGTGCGTACAATGTTAGTTTCATAGCCGACAAGTACATCAGCTATCCCAAGCTTTGCAAACAATTCCTCTTTCTTGGCCTTTTGCAACCTGGGGACTAGACATTCTGGGACCTTTCCCAAGAGCACCCGGGGGCTTTGAGTTCCTTTTCATCATGATTGACGCGTTCACTAAATGGATCGAAGCCGAGCTGGTTGTGAAAATTACAACTGAGGCCGCCAAGAGGTTTCTCACAAAAAAACGTGATCACACGATTGGGTGTACCTAGTCGTATAATCACTGATAACGGTACCCAGTTCTCGAGCAGTCATTTTTAGGAATTCTGTGAAGACCTAGGTATCAAGATACATTTCGCTTCTATTGCTCATCCACAGAGCAATGGAGCAGTTGAGCGAGCCAATGGTATCATAATGCAAGGAATCAAACGATGAGTTTTCGACCAGTTAATTACGCGGTCAAGGGCTTGGGTTCAAGAACTTTCTTCTGTATTATGGGCTATTTGTACAACAACTAGTCGTGCGACCGGCGAAACACCGTTCTTTTTGGTTTACGGGGCTGAAGCCATGCTTCCTCCAGAACTCAAAATTGGTTCTGCTCGAACTGATTGCTTTTCCGAAAGTGATCAGTGTGAACGACGACTTGATGATATCAATTTCCTTGAAGAACGATGAAACCAGGCTTTGATACGATCAGCAATCTACCAGCAAGCCATGCGTCGGTACCACAGTCGTAAAGTGCAACCTCGCAGCCTAGTTGTAGGTGATCTGGTTCTAAGAAAAATTTAGAACCAAGCGGGTCGCAACAAACTTTCACCCAAATGGGAAGGTCCATACACTGTGGTCGAAGTCACTCGACCAGGATTGGTACGGTTAGCTATGTCGGATGGGCAAATTTTGTCTAATTCTTGGAATATTGATCAATTGCGTAAGTTCTTTGTTTAATTTCCTGTATTTATTTCATTTTATACTTCCATAAAGATGCATTACCTTTTTCAACAATAAGTATGGTTGTTTATACTTATTATTCGTCGCACTTGGTCATATACCTTTATTGTTGCTGATTGGTCGGAGAAGACACTCATTGTCTCTGATATTTCTTTCAAAGGGATCTCCATTACTCATGGGTGCTGACTTAAATGTCAAATACCACACCGGTCTTAGACGTGATCACTACTTCAATGATACACACGCACGACCACATACTCTTTTCTCAGAGAAAAAACACATGAGTATAAGGAGTACAAACTCAGACAATTTATATGGTTTCGTTATTTCTCGAATTCGAAGATTACTATTTTATTTCAACATTCTGTTCTACTCGAGTTTGGCTACTGGTCGGGACACGGAAAGCCTCCTGGTTGAAGTCTCTCCTCTCTGCACGTGGTTCTGCCCACTGAAAGGAGCTTCCTAGTGATGGTCCTTTTTCCTACGATCCTCGTTGCCAGTCGGACTTGAGCATGGACACGTTTCGTGAAATATTTTACAAATATTCAATTCTTGGGATTCGTTACTGTGAGGACACCAGGTTATTGGAAATGTACCTAATTAAAATTATACTGTAGCACAATTCTTAATTAAGGAACAGTGCTGCCCCTTTATTAAAGATCATGCTAAAGGTATAAATTTAACAAGTGACAAATCCAATAAGCAGATTCGGATATATATATTTCACAATGGTTCCTGTGATCAACGACCATTGCATATATATCCTTCAAAACATTGCATCAAATACATACAAGTCATACATTGACATAATTAAACATAAGTTTACAACTTGCGTTTTAATACTACATTATGGAGTGACTTGGTCACTACAACAAGTTCAACAAATGAAGCAAAATAAAAGTTCAAAATCCACCAATGGCCCCATCCACCCGCAGGCGATTGCGTGGAGGAAAGAAGTAGCTTTACTCGTTAGCGTCACCCTGATCGGCGCTAATGGGTACTTCATAAAGATAACCATCCTCACCTGCAATAATAGGTTATAGCACCTTGAGTACGGAAGGTACTCAGCAAGTCTTACACAAACTAGTAAAAGAAAGTGGTTATTAGAGCCTATACAAAGGAGTAGAATTTATACATGCATAAGGTTACAAAAGGAAGATATAAAGGTTCAGATTTGCATAAAGCAATACATCTTAACCTACAAATGCTAAATTTTATTAAAGCAATTTCATAAATCAAAGTTTGACTAGAACAGTAAGTAAAAGAATTAGTTGTAAACAGCACAGTGCATGAATCCCTCATGCCAAACCAAAACAGAAACCAGATTTGTAAATCAAAACTTCTATACAGGTGACATCAATTCAAGTTATCGTCCATGACCGTGGACACGGCTATTCGAACAGTTTATACCCTGCAGGGTGTATATCTTTACCCACATGACTTAGTCAGCCCGTTGCCTTCGGATGCCTCCGAATGATGACACACTTCCGTTGGTATGCCGACCGGGGAAACTAAGATTTGGTATTTTTCAACAAGCTAACACTATTGAGTTGGAACCCCATGTGTGAACTGATCTCGCTTAAACAACGACTGATAGCATCTGCTTAACCGGGGCACACATGTTGCATCAGTAATGCCGATCCAAACAATTTAATACGAACTGGGCTCACTACGTATATTAGGATGCAATCAGCACCTTTAAGGTACGTATATGCGACAGAGCACATATACGCCCTCACCCTTCTAAGAACATCTGATACTGACATACAAGCTCACATGGCATACAACGCAGTCATAAGACCTAAGCATCTATGCCATACAAGGTCAATACACATATTCTTACTTTCCTGTTTCCAACCCAATAGTCTTAACATCTTACTTAACCAAACAGCGCCCATACACTGCATGTGGAAGTACGTGGGGGACTTGAATTGAATAGTCAGAGTTCGGTCCTTAATTGGTCCAGACAAGTCCACCACAATTCCCAATCTCGTGCACAAAAGCACCATCACTAGCTTCCTCTTGTCCAGATCAATTTAAATATAAAATTCATTTGGACATAAGTAAACTGGACAAAGAGTTTAAAGTAATGTAAAGTCATTTAGATTCCCATGTTTGACAAGATATTCTTGTCAAACTCTAAAGTTTCTAGGCGCATGTCTAAGCCAAATCTGAAAATATATTATAGTACACGAATATGCTAAGGTTGAGTGTATGGTGACAATTGAGGTAATCCATCATGTTAGGTCATAACTAACTACTAACAGATCACAATTTGTATTTTCAGAAAAATAGCATGCACAGATGTCACTGGATTTAGAAAATCTATGGTATAAAACTTGGGATCAACATGGTGCAAAGAGGATGCTTGCCTTGATAATAGTATATACATTATGTGCTCAAAGTTGCTCGTAAATAGGTTCAATCACTTCAGCAAAACCAGATTCTAAAAGAAGCAATAAAGTTCAACAAATGCCAAAATCGACAATAAGTGCAGATGGAAAGGAACATGTATGATCAATATGGAAATGCATGTTTAACAGCATGCTTAAGTCGCAACTACCCTAATAGTGATAATAACCCATATTATAATACACAGCTTTTAAATAACAGAAACTAGTGTTTGAACCAAAGTTGCAGTTTTTAGATTTTGAAAAGAACTGAAAACAGGACAGAGGCAGTTTTCGGATTAGTTATGAATAGACTAAGTAAAAGATTTTAAATTGAAACTTAGTCTGAGGTTTAGAGTGGATAGTATCCTAAGCAAACCCTAGTTTAACCCTAATTGGCCAGATTACAACAGCTACCAAAATTCCAGAAGTTGTCGGTCAAACCGACAACAGAGAACAGAGATGATTCTCTGCTACAAGATTAAGTAGATAATAAGAAAGAGCAAGAGACTAACTTATTATGCTACTAGGGTTTAGTTTAGACCTATGTAGGATGATATCTTGATAGGGGAAACCCTAGATCTTGAAAAAGATATGAAAGACCGAAAAGTTAGAGTAACAACTTTTCCGTTTAAAGCAAGTTGAAGCTACTGTCATACAGGTGAATGATTCAAATGAGTTTCTAAGGCCCTTAAGGTGCTCAAGATGTCAAACAAAGGTTTTTAGCTTACCAGGATAGGAAAGACACCAAAGATTTTGAAAACCCGATGTTGATCGACAGAGAAATAAACTCTGGTTTAACCTACAAAAGGTGTTAAAACCTCAGTGCAAGGTGAAACTAGTGCTTAGAATGGATGGATAATTCGGAGGGGCAAGAAACTCCACTGGACAGCAATGGCAGATGAACAGCATCAGTGGTCAACAATGGCAGCAGTTCAAAAGTTAGGGTTATATATAGGGGTGAAAACGGATCGGAAACGGACGGATAATGGCTTTATCATATTTGTTTTCATATTTTTTCCCGGATCCGGATACGAATACGAATACCCCGGATATGAATACGAATACGAATAGTATCGAATACGAATACGGAGCGAATACGAATCGAAACGAATACGGTCACAGATATTTTTCGGAACATGAAAACCCCTTAAATTGTATGCCAGAAATTAACGAAAACAAATAACTAATTTATTTGATGTAAACATTCATGAATTGTTCATATTTTCAGCAACCACACATAACATTGGCACTAGCAAGTTACATTAACTAGTTCATCACAAATATAACACTTAGTTTACCATATTTAGCTCATAAGTCTTAACTCACAAAGTCATCGCTCATTCACACTTAGTTCATCATATACATAAAATTTAGTTCACACCAACATCGATTAAACTGGATGGTTAATCTATACACAAATGACTGTAATATCCCAAAATATGTTACCAAAAATAAAATTAATAAAGTTATTATTTTATTGGATTTTCTGAGATTTAAAAGAGTTTTCCTGGTTAAAAAGGAAAAAATAATAAAATAAAGTCAATTATTTAGTTTCCTAGTTTTTAATGTAGAAAATAAAATTTATTGAGTTTTCTGGGATTTATTGGATTTAAAGTGAAAAAGGAAATTTTAATTAATTTATTGAATTTTCTGTATTTTAAAAAGGTTTTTCCTATTTTAGAAATTTAAAATAATTTATATACAAAAATAAAAACCAACTTTAAGCTGGAATTAATTTTATTAAGTTAAAAATAATTCAATGAATTTCTGTGATTTTTTTCTAGAATTTTTGAACTCTATTTGCTATTTTATAAAAGACTATTTGATTTGTTGCATTTCCTGAAATTCGAAAATCAATTAAAATCTCCTTTTCTCTTTTGGGCTGAAATCCGGATATCCGGACTCCGTCTTATCCGGATAATCCGTATTTGTTTCCGTATCCGCCGGATAGCATGCCTACCGTATTCGTTTCCGTTTCTGACAAAAAAATCCGAATTCGTTTCCGATCCGAAAACTATCCGAGAAAAATCCGATCCGAGACATTCTGAATCCGTTTTTGTCCGGATCGGTCGGAAACTATCCGATCCGTTTTCACCCCTAGTTATATATAGATGTTGAGCAACAGGGCAAAGTGGAAAAGTCTAGAGTTGATGAGGTGTCCATTTAGGGCTAAATATCCCAAAAATTAGTTGCAAAAGCTTTGGGATAAACCTCTCCTCTGTTTACAGAGATGGCTGCGCGCAAAAAGAGAGGGAAGAAGATAAGAAACTTCTGACATGTGGGTCCCAGTGTCAGCCACAGTCCTGCGCGCCTTCTAAAGCTCAAAAGAATCTCAACCGTCCGATTGAATTTCTACGATCGAGATTGACGCGGGATCCGGCTCGTCCGAATGCACACACAACGCAGGCCCTTCGATTGGAATCCAACGATTCGCTAAATTTGGGCTTTAACAGCCCACGGTCAAAAAGGTGCACCGTTGGATCTAGATCTAAGGGCTCAAGATAGCTGCGCGCCTTTAATTTCGAAACGAAAAGGGCAGCGCGGTAGGATCAGGAATGAACGGCGCAGATTGAAAGGGGATCCGGAGTTGTCCGATTGCATACACTGACCTGGACCCCACGATCAAAATTTAACGGCCCAAAGAAACGCAGGTCTTAACAGCACGCGGTAAAGAGGGTGCCGTGGGATTTGAATCTGACGGCCGATAAAAGCGCGCCTTTAAGTTTTAAAAGAAAAGGGCAACGCTGTTGGATCGGTAATGAACGGTGGAGATCAAAAGGGACTCCGGAGTCGTCCGAATGCATACACCACTCCTGCCCGTCTGATTAAGATCCAACGGTGGAGGTTAGGGCATACACGTGGACAACTCGCGTGGCGTCGCGATCCCGTCCGCTCGATGGAAGATCAACGGCTCGTATCACGTATGGGGTTCGGGCTCGCGCCCGAGCGTGACAGAGCCGGACCGGTTGCACTGGGTTGGACCCAACCGCATGGCTCGAGTCGCTACAGTGCTGAGGATTAGGTCTAGACCAGATTAGTTGACCAGAACCTATTCAAATGCTTAAAAGGTTTGACTGGGCTTTCAAAAATAGCAAATAAATTTGTAAAATCATGAAATTTTTACTAGAGGCTACTGGGATGATATATTTCCCAAATAAATTTTATAAACCCCATTATCACTTTGTAAAAGACATAAATAATTATCTTAGCCCGAATATGTTTATTTAAAGATAAATATTTTTCTGTAAACCAAATAATTTCTAAAATTTCAACAAAAATTATTTTTTTAGTCAAGATAATTTATTTAGGCTTTAAGGAAAAATACTTCTCAGTCACAATACAAGTTTCATCTTGTATTTCCTTTGAAACTTCAAATAGGTTATTGGGCTTTGGCTAGAAAAGGGAGGTTTCAATTGATAACAGCAATTCCAAACTGTTAATGACAAACAGTAATCTCATGAACAGTATCCCATTACTGTTCATAACGCAGACTATTACTGTTTATAAAATTGGGGCTGTTACAAACCTACCCCCCTTAAGAAAATCTCGTCCCCGAGATTTGGAACAAGTTAGAGATTAGGAGAAAGTGAAACTGAAATGATTTATAAGGAAATTCAACATCTGTTGTCTTGATTTCCTTCAAAGGTAGCAAAGAAGAACTTCATATAATAACATAGTGTTATTATTACATCTTGTTTACATTGCTTTGTTTAAACTTTCCTTCCTTGATTCAAAGGAAAATTCTAAACAACAAAAAGATGGGGGTGCTCAATCTGCATCAGATCTTCACGCTCCCAAGTGGCTTCATTTTCAGAATGATTAGCCCACTGAATTTTCAAGAAATTGGCAGTACGATTTCTTGTCCTGCGTTCCATTGTGTCGAGGATACGCACTGGTTGCTCTTGATAAGAAAGATCAGGTTGGAGATCAAGATGTTCATAAGCAGTTGCCTCAATAGGAACACGAAGACATTTCTTCAATTGAGACACATGAAAAGTATCATGCACTGCGGAGAGGGATTCAGGTAGTTCCAATTGATAAGCTACCGCTCCTCGCTTTGCAATGATTCGGAAGGGTCCGATATAACGAGGTGCGAGCTTACCTTTTACCTGAAAACGATGAGTGCCTTTCATCGGTGATACTTTAAGATAGACATAATCATCTACCTCAAAGCTTAATTCACGACGACGATGATCAGCATAGCTCTTCTGACGAGATTGTGCAGTTTTCAAACAATCTCGAATCAGGCGAACTTGCTCTTCCGCTTCCTTTACCAAGTCTGGACCATAGAATGATCTTTCACTAGACTCGGACCAATTCAATGGGGTCCTACAAGCTCTCCCATACAAGGCTTCAAAAGGTGACATTTGAATACTTGCTTGGTAGCTATTATTGTAGGAAAACTCCACATATGGCAAAGATTTCTCCCAGTCTTTGCTATAAGATAACACATAGGCTCAAAGAAGATCTTCCATTACTTGATTCACCCTCTCAGTTTGACCACTAGTTTGAGGATGATAAGCAGTACTGAAAGAGAGTTCAGTCCCCATAGCCTGATGAAGACAATTCCAAAAATGGGAAGTAAACTGAGGGCCACGGTCAGAAACAATGACCTTAGGAACACCATGAAGACAAACAATTCTAGCAATATAAAGCTCTTCTAGCTGCTTGCCACTGAAGATGGTTTTGACCGGAATAAAATGAGCCATCTTTGTCAAACGGTCGATGATTACCCAAATGGCATCGGACCCATTAGAAGTTTTGGGAAGACCAGTAACAAAATCCATACCGATCTCTTCCCACTTCCACTGTGGAATAGGCAAAGATTGAAGGGTACCAGCTGGCTTTAGATGTTCAGCTTTAACCCTTTGGCAAATATCGCATTCAGCAACATACTGAGCAATTTGCCTCTTCATTTGGCTCCACCAAAATGTTTTCTTCAAATCCTGATACATCTTGGTACTTCCGAGATGTAAAGAAAACTTGTAATTATGAGCTTCTCTGAAAATTATACTCCTTAGTTGAGGATCTGCAGGTACCACCAAACGGTTGCGATATCGAATCATACCGCGATCATCTTCAGAAAACTCGTTGGCTTTGCCCGCCTTCAAGTTTTCCTTAATTTCGGCTACCTCGGCATCAGTTTTTTGGGCCTCACGAATCTGAGCTTCCAATGTAGGCTCCACTTGTAATGCAAAGAGAAAACCTTTTCCCACCAATTCAAGATTTAGGCGCTGAAAATTAGCACACAAGTCTTTGGCCGCAGGTAGGGAGAACATGCAGTTGCACTGTGACTTTCTGCTTAAAGCATCAGCCACAACATTGGCCTTACCAGGGTGATAATGAATACCCATGTCGTAGTCCTTGATCAATTCAAGCCATCTTCTTTGCCTCATATTCAATTCAGATTGAGTGAATATGTACTTCAGGCTTTTATGATCAGTATAGATCTCACAACGATTACCGAGAAGGTAATGTCGCCAAATCTTCAATGCATGGACTATAGCAGCCAATTCCAAATCATGAGTAGGATAATTAACTTCATGAGGTCGCAACTGCCGAGATGCATATGCCACAACTCGGCCTTCTTGCATAAGCACACAACCAAGTCCATGGCGAGATGCATCGCAATAAATATCAAAGCTCTTATGAATATCGTGAAGAGTGAGAACTGGAGCTTTAGTCAAGAGAGTTCTCAAAAGCCGAAAACTCTCCTCACACTTAGCTGACCATTCGAATTTCTTCTCCTTCTTCAAGAGCTGAGTTAAAGGTCTTGCAATTTTGGAGAAATTTTCAATGAACCTACGGTAATAACTCGCAAGTCCAAGAAAACTTAGGATATCAGTAACATTCTTGGGTTGTTTCCAATCTAGTACATCTTGTACCTTGCTTGGATCGACAGTGATACCTCCTTCGGATAACACGTGTCCTAGAAATGCAACTTCTCTGAGCCAGAAAGCACACTTGCTAAACTTAGCATACAGTCGATGGCGACGAAGTGTTTCCAGCACAAGCCTCAAATGTTGTTCATGGTCCTTATCAGACTTCGAATAAATAAGGATGTCGTCGATGAACACGACAACGAACTTATCCAAGAAATCCATGAACACCGAATTCATAAGGTTCATGAAATAAGTCGAGCATTGGTCGGACTAAAGGACATGACAAAGGTACTCGCACAAACCATAACGAGTAGAGAAAGCTGTTTTAGGAATGTCTCGGCTCTAACCTTGATTTGATGATAGCCCGATCGCAAATCAATCTTTGAAAAGACTCGGGCACCAACCAACTGATCAAAAAGATCATCAATTCGAGGCAAAGGATACTTGTTCTTGATTGTGACCTCATTTAACGGACGGTAATCTACACACATCCGCAAAGTGTTGTCCTTCTTTTTGACAAAGATTGCCGGGCATCCCCAAGGTGAGGAACTCGGTCGAATAAATCCTTTGGCAAGTAATTCTCCAAGTTATGTCTTTAATTCAACCAACTCGTTGGCAGGCATGCGATAAGGACTCTCGGATATAGGAGCGATTCCAGAACTAGTTCAATAACAAATTCCACTTCCCGATCTGGTGGCAAACCGGGAAGGTCTTCAGGAAAGACATCAACATACTCACAGACAATTGGTACTAACTCCAAGGAAGGAGTAGTATCAACTTGGTGAGCACACAGATGAGAACCCAATGTCCTGGATTGAAAAACGACTGAAGTGCCGCTTTCATTAATTAAAGAAATGGATTTATGGGCACAATTAATTTGCCCAAGGTTCTTGGATAACCAATCCATTCCCAAGATAACATCCAACCCTTTAGAATCTATCACAATCAAATCAGCCCAAAAGTCTACCCCTTCAATATTTATATTGACACCACGGCAGACTTGTTCAGTCATAAAGGCTAATCCAGGTGAATAGATGATATAGGGTGGATGAAGATGATGCACAATTAAATGATGTTGAGTAGCAAACTGCCTACTAACAAATGACCGGATGCTCCGAATCAAATAAAACAAAGAAGAATGCTGAAATTAACTAGGAGCATACCAAGAACAACGTCGAGAGCGGCGCTGCTTCCTCAAGAAGAATCGATTCACACGACTTAACCGCAGTGGTCGCTTGACCACGGTCGGGAAGGTGGTGCGGGACGATATAATAAGCGGGAAGGTGAAATAGGTGGTATCCCTTGAGCCTTGGCATAACACTGGTTGGCGAAATGCCCTGGGCGCCCACAATGGTAGCATATAACGCCCGGTCTGACAGTAACAACAGATGGTGGCCGGTTTCCACTAGGTCTGGGTTGATTAGTGGAAGAGGATGGACGGGGGGCAAACACTGCCGGCCTTGGCGCAAATGGAGCTGGTGCTCGCGGTGGTCTAGGCACCCACATGCGAGGCCTTGACGAACTACCACTAGGAATAAACTGAGAAGTCCTCTGTCGCTTGCGTGACTCCTCCAAAGCCTTACTCTTACTTTCGGCCACTATAGCTTTGTTGACCAAATGGGAGAAACTCCTGAAGTCATGCAAAGCTACAGCCATTTGCAACTCTTCAGACAGCCCATTCAAGAACCGGTTTCGACGACGAAGGTCAGTCGAAACATCATCAGGGGCATATCTGGCAAGGAAGTTGAACTCGTGCAGATACTCGGTCACAGATTTTCGCCCTTGCTTGAGAGCGAGGAATTCCTGTTGTTTGATCATCATGACCCCTTCAGGAATATGAGCTTCACGAAAGGCCTCCATGAACTCATCCCAAGTAGGGACGTGTCCAAAGCGGGTTGAATAACGTAAGATTGTCCCACCAGATACTAGCTGCCCCATCCAGCTGATAACTGGCAAAAAGGACCTTCTCCCTCTCGGAACATTGAGCAATTAGCAGCTTCTTCTCAATGGTCCGAAGCCAGTCCTCAGCTTCCATGGGATCTTGAGAGCTAGAGAACACTGGCGGGTTAGTCCGCTGAAAGTCAGCAAGACTGCCCTGCACATGGTGACCTCCTGCTCTGACGGCCGGTGCAGCAGGGGAAGAAGTGTTGCGCGTAATCTGCTCCAAGATGCGCGTTTGGTCCATTCGATTGCGCTCGATTTGCATGAGCACATCAGCCATAGAAGGTGGTGGAGGAAGCTCCTCTTCCTGGGACCACCTTGCGGACCCTGAGAGCTGGAAGGTTCACTCGGCCCTCCCTGAGAATGGGGCACGGGAGTCGACATGCCCTTCCCTTGTTGCGCTTGCGCACGAGTAGTAGGTCATGTCATCCTGTTACCACACAATGGTTAACAACATAACAAGGATATACTCGGCAAGCACAAACAAGGTTGAAATTAGGAAAGAAACAAACACTATACACATAATGCGTCACGTTATGCCATGCATTCAAATCAACACCAAAACCAGAAACTTTATATAAACAACAAAAGAGATTCGGTTCCAGTCTCACATAATAGTCGGCTATAAAGATCATATTACAAACCCAAAAGTCAAACTTACATTTTCTATACAGAATACTACTGCCCTATTACATACAGTTTATTTAAGGGCAACTACTAGACTAGAAGACACTTATCCACGAGGGTTCATCGTCGAGGTACTAGCATAAAGATCCCGATTAAAGTTCACCGGAAACTCATTCAAAAGATGAGCTCGGGAACCCAGATCAACAGATCCAAAGGACTAATAAGACGCCTCGGGAACCCAACAATGGTCGATGACCTCCAGGAGGTGCAGTCCGCAGAGTGCGAGGAAAACCTGCAGTCATCCGGGCTTGGCGCACTTGTCCATAAACAGGCACACACCCGGCTACTTCTGGAAGTCGGTAAAGAGGTGGTGCAAAGAGAATGGAGAGGTCTCGTTGTCACCATAAAGCACGTTGCGAGGAACGCGGTTCATGTTGACTCCAAGTAACAGGTACTCCTGGGCCTCATTAAGGCGATGCCGAGTTTCCCACAACTCCCTTACAATGCAGCGATGGACTTGGTCCATGATGCGGACCATCCTCGCCAACCGCCGCACTGGGGTCTTCGCCAAACCAGATCTCATCGAACATGCTCACCGAGGTAGGACCTGATTCGTGAAGTGGTCATAGGGGGGTTGAGACAATTCCGTCAAATCATGACGAAGAAGGCTCATCATCCTACTAGCAGCTTCCTAAACCGCCATAGCTTCAGAGGTGGCAAGTGCTTGGACACAGTAGGGAACACTGCCGGCTACATGCCTAGCGATAACGTTGATGAAGGCACGATACTCCTCCATCCCTGGTCCTCGGTCTCGTCGATAAATGGCGTACTCCGGCTGGTAGGTGAAATTGGCTCGCCACATCATGTCTCGCAGCAAAGCTGGAAACCCATCAACATCCTCTGCCCGGGTCTCCTTGACCAAGTACCACCCACTCATCTATAGACAAAAGGGCAAGATAAGAAACAATTCACTTTTATAAAAATCAACAGAAAGTTGGGACAAGAATTGATATTAAGGAGGATAAGAAATAAAAGATGTCATACTTAAACTTTCGAAATTATATTACTGCTTAAAAATAACTTTCCCAGAAGACTCTCTAATTACTTCGGCCATGCTACTTCTAACCTACAGGCAACGTATGCTCTGATACCAACGCTGTGAGGACACCAGGTTATTGGAAATGTACCTAATTAAAATTATACTGTAGCACAATTCTTAATTAAGGAACAATGCTGCCCCTTTATTAAAGATCATGCTAAAGGTATAAATTTAACAAGTGATAAATCCAATAAACAGGATTCCCGGATATATATATTTCACAATGGTTCCCAGGATCAACGACCATTGCATATATATCCTTCAACAACATTGCATCAAATACATACAAGTCATACATTGACATAATTAAACATAAGTTTACAACTTGCAGTTTTAATACTACATTATGGAGTGACTTGGTCATTACAACAAGTTCAACAGCGGAAGCAAAATAAAAGTTCAAAATCCACCAATGGCCCCATCCACCCGCAGGCGATTGCGTGGAGGAAAGAAGTAGCTTTACTCGTTAGCGTCACCCTGATCGGCGCTAACGGGTATTTCATAAAGATAACCATCCTCACCTGCAACAATAGGTTATAGCACCTTGAGTACGGAAGGTACTCAGCAAGTCTTACACAAACTAGTAAAAGAAAGTGGTTATTAGAGCCTATGCAAAGGAGTAGAATTTATACATGCATAAGGTTACAAAAGGAAGATATAAAGGTTCAGATTTGCATAAAGCAATACATCTTAACCTACAAATGCTAAATTTTATTAAAGCAATTTCATAAATCAAAGTTTGACTAGAACAGTAAGTAAAAGAATTAGTTGTAAACAGCACAGTGCATGAAGCCCTCATGCCAAACCAAAAACAGAAACCAGATTTGTAAATCAAAACTTCTATACAGGTGACATCAATTCAAGTTATCGTCCATGACCGTGGACACGGCTATTCGAACAGTTTATACCCTGCAGGGGTGTACATCTTTACCCACATGACTTAGTCAGCCCGTTGCCTTCGGATGCCTCCGAATGATGACACACTTCCGTTGGTGTAACACCCTGGCTATTCGGAAGCCAAGATGTCACCTAAATACTCTAACAATCTACACAATGCGAAAGAATATGAAATAAGTATATCAACTAATGACAGCATTAAAATAAACAGGACATGGTGAAGGTATCCTTCCTTCACCTTCTAAGTTATTTAATACTGATCATCAGTAAAGAAGATTCATATGCAGTAATAAATCAACATCATTGTGGAGAAGGTATCCTTCCTTCACCAATTATAATTTAATTATTACAGTTCATCATTAACGAATGAAAGATAGAACTAAAATTTAATCTTGAACATGAATTTGATGATGTGAACAAGTAGTGCGTGTCTACTCCCTCCCAAATGAGCCAACATCAGGGGTTACCTAAAAAAATCAAACAACGCAAGAGTGAGTCCACGACTCAGCAAGTACAGTGAAAGAGACAGAACACATATACAAACAGGACATCACCATTTAAGAATGCGAACATTGCATCGAATGAGCACTTAAGAAATACATGAAATGAATGAATGTAATCAAGGATGGACTGCACACATGCTTATACCGGTATAGCGAGTGACACACCCGTCGGTGTTCACTTAAGCCCGCACCTTAACAAAAGTGCGGGGATCCAAGTCCTATATGAAGAACGTTTCATATAGGTGTCCAAAGCTGCCCATACTTTGGAATTGATGGGTCTTACGTGCCCATCTTTGGAATTGATGGGTCTTTCAATCCACTCCGTGGACGGACATGACAATGTCCAAACCTGCCCATATTGGAATGGTGGGACTTACAATCCACTCCCGTGGACATAGCATGAATAAAAGGATGCATGATATGAACATGAACAATGCTAATATCATCTTTCGGCATATACTCCACATATTGATAGAACATAACCAATTCAGCATTTCGGTATCACAAGATGTCACATCATATTCATGTAAACATTCACAATCACAAAGACTTAAAACCAACAAAGTACTTACCTTCCGCGTTGACGCGTTAGCGAGCAACGATGGCGCCCCAAACCCGTAGACTCGCGGCCTAAACAATTAAATAACCGAAATAAGGACAACATAGAGCCCAACATGAATTAATATTCTACAATACCCTCTTGCACACCCAAAACATAGTCATAACCCGAATCTGAAATTCCAGCGAAGAACATGGAATCCCATCCGACAGCAGCACGGTAAAGACCAAAACTAATGATCTGGGACTCCAAAAGAGATGAGCCCAGATCCTACACGAGCTTAACAAATATATCTACAACTTTGTAGTTGACGAGATAACCCAATTCGGCCAAACCAAATTGCTAACTGTCAAACGAAACAGCAGAACAGAATCTGACTGAGCAATTAGAATAGCAGAACTAAAACGTCCATAACTTTTAAACTACAACTCCGAATTGAGTGTTCTTTAACAATCTGAAAAGGATATGAAATTATCTACATTAACCTAGTTGGGATGAAACCCTGATTCGTCCATTAACATACCTCTATTTTAAAAGACAACTTAAAAGGTAATTCTCGTCAGAATTCTGGACAGCAGATATTAAATCTATCATACGACCCTGTTTGGTAGAGCTCCAGATTCTTATTTTTCAGATTCTGCTCCTGATTCTCTGAGAATCTACTTCTCTGAGAATCTGGAGCTGTCTGTTGAAAGCGTTTGGCTGGTAGGTTAGCTCCAAAAACCATTTGAGGGAGGATTAGAGGCAAATAGACTATGTTACCCTTGGTTGTAATAGTTCAATTGTATTTGTGTGTTTGTCCTATGTATTTGTACACAAATTATGGAATTTTTCCCCAAATTTTGTTAGACCATATGAATGTATATATGTTGTATTTATACACAATGCCAGGTTACATTGCATTTACACTTCATGACGAAGTACGACTATTGGCAAATAACGAATTTACGCACAACCATTGATTTTGTATACGCAAATTTTGTACTGTTCACACTGCGATAGATGAAGTTAGAGATATTGCATTTATATTGTATAAGTATTCAAATGATAATTAAATATTATTACGTACATATATTGAAATATCAAATGATTGATAACAAAAGACCACAAAATTTAACATGTCTTGCCATAGACGCATCATCTACACGCCACACTCATTTTACTAAATGGTGTGGACCGTCACGACAAGTAGACTCGCCGGATTACTTTGCATGCCGACAAAGCGCTTCGTCGACAGACCCAAATGTCACTACATGCTATAACAATTCATAGGAAATTAACTTGATGACATAGTTAAGTGAGTGAAAAATATCCGATTGGCTTCATTTAGCATAGGTCGATGGGCACATCACGAGAAGATTTTCTTCCAAGATACAAGCAAGCGGCATGGGTACGATCGTATGTTTCATCGTTGTCATGGAACCAATGAAAATATCTTCATGTGGACAGGGTTGGAACAATGGTAAAAAAATACAAAAGCATAATAAGAATCCTCTACTATCCTCTACATAGTATGCAGGGATGGTCTGAGATGCACCACGCTTGAAATTTTGAAGTCAGTATTCATGCGAGCGGGGAAAATGCCGAGAGTCTCGGCCCGTAAACCGCTCAAAGGATTCTCACGAGGTCACCGATGAAATTGGAGGCTATAGATGTCGACTTCTTTCCGGTCTCTCCACCATGTTCTTGAGTGAAGACAGATCCGAGAAGCTGCAGAACAATTCCAGAAATGAGAGAAGTTAGTTGTGCAAGTTACTTTTTTCAATCCTCTTCTCACGACCTATAAAAGAGAAGACAGAAAGAAGCTATTCATTAAATTGGAGCATGAACACAGATTCTCTCGACTATATTAAGGATCTCAGTCACTACCATTTACCTTCACAGGAAATTTCTCTAAACCGCTACAACATCATAGAACATCAGACCAAAAAAATACACCTTTTGGTCAAACAAATTTGTCTAATAAACGTATGCAAGTTATCTAACCACACCGCATGACTTGATAGCATATCAAGCAATTTTATTTGCCAAAACTCTTCACCACAGTACTTTATCCACAGAATGTTTGATTCTAGTCTCCTAAGTAACAAGAGCAGCTCTAAGTCTTCAACACATAACATAATATGTTAGCTAACTTTTGTTTTCTTTTTGTTGTTCGTAATAAACTTAGGATGGTGTCATATCTTACATTCCACTCAAAATTCCAATGTTCTTGTTCTCTTATCTAAATCAAAATTGAAATGTCTACCACACTCTAGCAAGCACCATACAGTACAACCTCCTCCGACAACGAAACACACTGCGGCGTGTGCTGGTCACTGTGGCGCAGATCTCGATGGCGTCTTGGTCTCAACCTCATCCGCCGATGATCTTGTTGCCTTTGCCAGCGTGCACCGACGTCTGGCCGTGGCACGACAAGCCGCGTGGTCACCTTCCCCGGTCCCGCGTCCTTTCCCGAGCCCCGTACTCCCCATCCTCGTCCCGTCGTCGGGTCCGTCTCGAGATCCGCCGGTGAACCATGAGGAGCACCTCTGCGCGAGCAAGAACATCGGCGGGCGCCCATCCGCCTCGCGCGCTGCGCCGTCGGCCGCCTCGATGACGCGGACGGGTCCCCGCGAAGGGCGAGTGGGCGGTGACGCGCGCCGCCGCCGTCCGGACCTTAGCGATGAAGCGGTGGCCGTGAAGCCGACTTGGATTCGACACGGGATGCGGAAGGAGGTGGTCGCGGGGCCCTTGCTCCGCGAAGGAGGAATGGAGGCCGGCGGGGCGGGGTGGCGCGCGCGGCGTCGGAGGAAGGAAGCCGCCGCGGCGGTCGAGCCTCCGCCGCCCGGGTGGCCCGCGGCGGTGGTAGCCGAGGTTAGGTTGGGCCGGCGCGCGGCGCGGCGGTCGGCGGGCTTGAGCGGACGGCGGCGAGTCCTGGTCGTAGTGGTACCCGCGCTTCGAGCGGGAGCGATCCATTGCTAGATTCGAGAGCTTTTCGTTTGCTTTTTCGTTAAGAGGAGCACCTGGCGGCGCGGCGGTGACGGGAGGAGGTCGCCGGTCACGGTGGCGGCGGAGAGAGGAATTGGGATCTAATCGCGAGAGCAGAGGGAGGAGAGATCTACCGCGAGGGGAAAGACGAAGGGGTAGCGCACGGTGGGATTTTCTGTGGGGTAGTTCGATGGCATTTGCGGGTAAATACATCAAACTTCTAGGGGTACTTTTGTTTATGAAGGTTGGATTCTCACGAGAATCTGCGGGAATGCTGCTTCTCGTTGCTAGTTCATTTTCGAGACAGCTCCTCGCGAGAAGCAGAATCTGGAGGTTTTGAGAATCGGGGTGTTTGGTACGGCTCTACGAGAATCGATTGAGAAGCTAGGAGTAGAAGCTGTACCAAACAGGGCCTAACTTTTGACTCGTTCGTCAGATTTTAGTGTTCTTGGCGGCCACCGAAAGCTAAGAACAAAACCTAAATATCTCTAGGAGATGGACAACTCAAATTCCGCCTCTAACATCACGAAACAGACCCCGCAACATTCTGGACAGATTGAACGTCTATTGACAGCAAAACGATCAAACCCAAATAATTGAATTTCGCAACTACTCCTCATCAAACCGTGGGGAAAACACATCGTTACCCTTGAAGACCCGTGGGAAGACGAAGATCAAGCCTCGAAGAAGATGATCCTCTCCTAGTCCCTCCTCCTTCTCTCCTTCTTGATCGGTAATCCCGCAGCGATCCTCGCCTTCCTTCACGAACCGGAAGCAGGGACGCCAAGCACCAGGAGGGAGGACGGCTTGGGGACAGCAGGGAGGGGCAACACAAACCAGGAGGAGCAGCACGGAGGCGGGTGCTGGGGTGTAAGGCGGCCAAGGAAAGGGGAGAAGGGTGGCGGCTCAAAGGAGGAGGAGAGGGGAGGCGGCTAGGGTTTTGGGGAGGTGGCACCTCCCCTATGGCCGGCCAGGCCTCATGGGCCAAGGCCTGTGCCCGAGTTTGTGGAGAATGCGAAACCCCTCTAAACTCCCGATTAAACGTTTTCCAAAAGAAACCTTCTACCGATTAAATATTCTCTCCCGAAAATTGTTTCTAACACTATCGGAGAATTACATTAATTCCCTCTAAATTTGAATTTCACTCTCAAATGAAAGTCGGGATATTACAGTTGGTATGCCGACCGGGGAAACTAAGATTTGGTATTTTTCAACAAGCTAACACTATTGAGTTGGAACCCCATGTGTGAACTGATCTCGCTTAAACAACGACTGATAGCATCTGCTTAACCGGGGCACACATGTTGCGTCAGTAATGCCGATCCAAACAATTTAATGCGAACTGGGCTCACTACCCATATTAGGATGCAATCGGCACCTTTAAGGTACGTATATGCGACGGAGCACATATACGCCCTCACCCTTCTAAGAACATCTGATACTGACATACAAGCTCACATGGCATACAACGCAGTCATAAGACCTAAGCATCTATGCCATACAAGGTCAATACACATATTCTTACTTTCCTGTTTCCAACCCAATAGTCTTAACATCTTACTTAACCAAACAGCGCCCATACACTACATGTGGAAGTACGTGGGGGACTTGAATTGAATAGTCAGAGTTCGGTCCTTAATTGGTCCAGACAAGTCCACCACAATTCCCAATCTCGTGCACAAAAGCACCATCACTAGCTTCCTCTTGTCCAGATCAATTTAAATATAAAATTCATTTCGGACATAAGTAAACTGGACAAAGAGTTTAAAGTAATGAAAGCCATTTGTGATTCCCATGTTTGACAAGATATTCTTGTCAAACTCTAAAGTTTCTAGACGCATGTCTAAGCCAAATCTGAAAATATATTATAGTATCTGATAATATGCTAAGGTTGAGTGTATGGTGACAATTGAGGTAATCCATCATGTTAGGTCATAACTAACTACTAATGAGATCACAATTTGTATTTTGAGAAAAATAGCATGCACAGATGTCCTTTGGATTTAGAAAATCTATGGTATAAAACTTGGGATCAACATGGTGCAAAGAGGATGTTTGCCTTGATAATAGTATATACATTGCGTGCTCAAAGTTGCTCGAAATAAGTTCAATCACTTCACAAAACCAGATTCTAAAAGAAGCAATAAAGTCCAATAAATGCCAAAATCGACAATAAGTGCAGATTGAAAGGAACATGTATGATCAATATGGAAATGCATGTTTAACAGCATGCTTAAGTCACAACTACCCTAATAGTGATAATAACCCATATTATAATACACAGGTTTTAAATAACAGAAACTAGTGTTTGAACCAAAGTTGCAGTTTTCAGATTTTGAAAAGAATCAAAACAGATGAGAGCGATTTGGATTAGTTATGAATAGACTAAGTAAAAGATTTTAAATTGAAACTTAGTCTGAGGTTTAGAGTGGATAGTATCCTAAGCAAACCCTAGTTTAACCCTAATTGGCCAGATTACAACAGCTACCAAAATTCCAGAAGTTGTCGGTCAAACCGACAACAGAGAACAGAGATGATTCTCTGCTACAAGATTAAGTAGATAATAAGAAAGAGCAAGAGACTAACTTATTATGCTACTAGGGTTTAGTTTAGACCTATGTAGGATGATATCTTGACAGGGGAAACCCTAGATCTTGAAAAAGATATAAAAGACCGAAAAGTTAGAGTAACAACTTTTCCGTTTAAAGCAAGTTGAAGCTACTGTCATACAGGTGAATGATTCAAATGAGTTTCTAAGGCCCTTAAGGTGCTCAAGATGTCAAACAAAGGTTTTAGCTTACCAGATAGGAAAGACACCAAAGATTTTGAAACCCGATGTTGATCGACAGAGAAATAAACTCGTTTAACCTACAAAGGTGTTAAAACCTCGGTGCAAGGTGAAACCAAGTGCTTAGAATGGATGGACAATTCGGAGGGCAAGAAACTCCTTTGGACAACAATGGCGGATGAACGACATCGATGGTCAACAATGGCAGCAGTTCAAAAGTTAGGGTTATATATAGATGTTGAGCTACAGGGCAAAGTGGAAAAGTCTAGAGTTGATGAGGTGTCCATTTAGGCTAAATATCCCAAAATTAGTTGCAAAGCTTTGGGATAAACCTCTCCATTGTTCTGAGAGATGGTCGCGCGCAAAAAGAGAGGGAAGAAGATAAGAAACTTCTGACATGTGGGTCCCAGTGTCAGCCACAGTCCTGCGCGCCTTCTAAAGCTCAAAAGAATCTCAACCGTCCGATTGAATTTCTACGGTCGAGATTGACGGGGGATCCGGCTCGTCCGAATGCACACACAACGCAGGCCCTTCGATTGGAATCCAACGATTCGCTAAATTTGGGCTTTAACAGCCCACGGTCAAAAAGGCGCACCGTAGGATCTAGATCTAAGGGCTCAAGATAGCTGCGCGCCTTTAATTTCGAAACGAAAAGGGCAGCGCGGTAGGATCAGGAATGAATGGCGCAGATTGAAAGGGGATCCGGAGTTGTCCGATTGCATACACTGACCTGGACCACATGATCAAAATCCAACAGCCCAAAGAAACGCAGGCCTTAACAGCACGCGGTAAAGAGGGTGCCGTGCGATTTGAATCTGACGGCCCAGATAAAAGCGCGCCTTTAAGTTTTAAAAGAAAAGGGCAACGCTGTTGGATCGGTAATGAACGGTGGAGATCAAAAGGGACTCCGGAGTCGTCCGAATGCATACACCACTCTTGACCGTCTGATTAAGATCCAACGGTGGAGGTTAGGGCATACACGTGGACAACTCCCGTGGCGTCGCGATCCCGTCCGCTCGATGGAAGATCAACGGCTCGTCTCACTATGGGGTTCGGGCTCGCGCCCGAGCGTGACAGAGCCGGACCGGTTGCACTGGGTTGGACCCAACCGCATGGCTCGAGTCGCTACAGTGCTGAGGATTAGGTCTAGACCAGATTAGTTGACCAGAACCTATTCAAATGCTTAAAAGGTTTGACTGGGCTTTCAAAAATAGCAAATAAATTTGTAAAATTATGAAATTTTCTTTGGAGGCTCTTTGGGATGATATATTTCCCAAATAAATTTTATAAACCCCATTATCACTTTGTAAAAGACATAAATAATTATCTTAGCCCGAATATGTTTATTTAAAGATAAATATTTTTCTGTAAACCAAATAATTTCTAAAATTTCAACAAAAATTATTTTTTTAGTCAAGATAATTTATTTAGGCTTTAAGGAAAAATACTTCCCAGTCACAATACAAGTTTCATCTTGTATTTCCTTTGAAACTTCAAATAGGTTATTGGGCTTTGGCTAGAAAAGGGAGGTTTCAATTGATAACAGCAATTCCAAACTGTTAATGACAAACTGTAATCTCATGAACAGTATCCCATTACTGTTCATAACGCAGACTATTACTGTTTATAAAATTGGGGCTGTTACAGTTACGACCAGATTCGAATAATTTATAAACAAAGGTACTTATCTTTTCCCTCTTTTTTGCATACATTCTTAATGCATATCTTCTTATCATCAAAGCCAGCCTTTGTTATATCTTCAGACTATATGTGGTTTCTCACAGTGATTCAATAATGGACAAGATCTAAACTAGTCAAACTCATAAGCTGGTTCCGACCACATGATTTCCTAGGGTTCACTAGATCACTGTCACGAACATTATCAGCACTTCTACCGTGGTCATTGTTATTACTCAGTTTCTTGGTCTACTACTTTTTTAGTAATGTTCAACTACTAATATAACCAGTCGGGGGCTAGGAGATATATGAGTATTTAATAACGTTGATAAGACAAAGCAAGGACTTCATTGATGATAAAAGGTAAGTTTCATTTATAAAGTTTTGAATTTTACATCCATTTACTTGTTAGAACCGCCAGACTAGTCGCTACGTGATGGAGATCCGACTTCCATTTCCTCAGCAACTTTCTCTCCGAGAGGTCTTACTTCCTCGAGAAGTTTTGTTGCTTCATTTTCGGAGCAGTCGAAGTCTTCTTCAACAGCTCTAAGACTAACAGAGGGGTTGGAAGCCTTCAGTTTTGCTAAGGCAACACTAACTCCATTCGTAATAGCTTCCTTCATCGTCTTAGCATGGTTCTCTCGAAAGAGTGTTATCATTTCCTTAAGATCTGAGAATTGATGGCCGAGAAAATTGATTCTCTCTGCAGGGTCTCTTAGAATAGGCAGTTGCGTTCCCGACCCTAGGTCGAAGAGCATCTTGTTCAGAGCCTTGACTTTGTCTTCAAGACTCCGATCAAGTTCAGCCCCTTAGCCACGCTCAAACTCGAGGGTTTTTTTCACTCGTTCAAGTGCTTCAGTTTTTTCTGCACGAGTGGATAAAAAAAGGAAAGTTAATGCACACTTTAAAATTAAAGTCATGGGATATTGGTTAAGTCTACAACCAGTTACCTTTGATTTTCTTCTCACAGGAGTCGAAAACCTCCTTTTGCCTAGTCATCGCATGCTCGATCGACCGGTCTTTACTTTGATTTTCTTCCCTAAGTTTTATTATTATGGCTTCCTTAGCCACGACCTCTTCTTTAATTTTCTCCAAGTCTATCAAATATGATAGAAAGAGAGGGTTAAGTTATAAAAGAGAAATAAGATGATAAAATTTAGGAAGTCAAGCCAAAAGAGAAAAGTTCTTACTTCTCAAATCGGAATGCTTTTGCTCCAGAGTTTTTATTCCCTGGGACAGTCCTCCGACCACAGTATATTTCTCGACCATATACTACAAAAATAAATCACTTTCTTTGGTAAAGTTTTCAAAGAGATTTCAAAGGAAAGAGTTATAAGGTTGGTCGTAGAACATTTACCCGAATTGCCATGTCATTATATTCAGCAAAAATCATATCTGGACCTATCTCAGCTTGACGGTCCGATATCTTTCCCCAGGCCTCGTCAAGTTCCTTATCCTCCATAAATCGGGGAGGGGGGGAAGGAAACTTGTTAACTTGAGAAGTATTTCCAAGAGGAGGTGGAACCTGTTGAGGGTCTCTGAAGATGACTACATCCGGAGAAGGAGTAAGGATTACTAGAGGATCTTGAGCAGATGTCGGGACTGAAACCTGCTCGGGGGCTTCTTTAACGACTCCATCCTCTGCAGTCGAAGCCTAAGGAGTGTTTTGATTAAGAACCTCCACGACCACCTCTTCCCCAGGAATCTTTTCCTGAGGGGTGTTCTGGTCGGATACAACTGGAACACCAGAAGATCTACAAGAGAAGAAAGTAAGAAAGATCGAGGTTCCAACATATCAAAATATCCAAGGTATGTACATATATGATTCCTTCATTTAAATATACCTGGTCGATTTTTTGAGTTTGACCTTGTAACACATCGGAGTAAAATCCGCTGCGCTAGCTTTCCTTTTCTTCTCAACCAAATTCACCGGTTCTAAACCGGTAGGGTTGACTAGGTCTTGCACATTTACTAACTGAAAATCAGAAGCAATATCCACGACTAGTTGGTCAAGGATAGGATTCTTGATCGTAGGATCAGTAGGTGTGGATTCGTCGACCTCCAAAATAGTAGCTTTAGTGGCCACTGGTGGTTCCTCAGCGACCTTGCTGGAAGGTACGACAACCGCCTAAATACATCATCAAAGATAGTTAGGCGATGAACATCATTTGTCCAAAATATTATTTATGTCCGGCTACCTACCTCTGGAAGGCTGACATCCTGTATGGTCGAAGGGGTGGTCGGATCATCGATCGGCTCACATCTTTCAGTGGCCTCATTGATCCTCAACCCGACCGACTACACATCAAAGAGGATTTAAGGTATACTGATCAGAAATAATATGTATGACAAAGAACAAAAGCATAGTTGATAATCTTACCTTAAGTCTCTCGATCCTCTCTTTAGCGGAAACAACCGCTAAAATCCGAGGGGAAACTAGCTTTGTCGTCAGGCTCTCCGGCGCAGATCATTTTTATCTGGCTTCTAATCTTGTCACAAGATAAAGCTGTAAAGGTAAAATAAAAGACTTAAGGATACAGAAATAATCAACTAATATAGGCTAACTGGTCGGAATCATTCATGGCTTACCCTCTTTGGAATCTTTGGTCGTATCGTCACGACCAATATACCAGAGCACCCGGTGTGCTCGGGCCTTCAAAGGACTAATCCGACGCGTGGAAAAATCCTTCACTACGTGCCAGGATGTTAAACCCTTGACACTAAGAAGCTTGATAGCTTCGGCCCATCTCTTTATCTTTCCCTCTTTCTCTGTGGAGGAGCGCCAATTTGGATTCTCGACCGCCTTCTTTCCAGAATAATAAAGGCTATCTTTCTTTCTGACCATCATATACAACCAGCTCTTGTTCCACGACGACCACGAAGATTTTGAGTACATAAATATGTACTCATCGGCTTTTCCGTCATGGAGGCGCAAGGTGCACTCTCCAGGCGTCCCAATCGTCTTCCCAGACTTTGTCATCCTATAGTAGTACTTGAATAGATCCAGATCTGCTGGAATCTCGAAGTACGCTTCGCAGAGATAAATAAAGATGCCGAGATTGGCGATAGCATTGGGAGCAAGATTCACCAATTCAACTCCATAATACTCCAAAACTTTAGGAAGGAATGAGTGAATTGGTAGCCTAAATCCGCATTCTACATATGCAAGAAAAACCGGGATTTCTCCATCTTCATTACTCGGGGAATGTTCTCCAGCCGCTGATCTCCATGAAATCAGATCCTTGCTGGGAAGCATCCCGATCTTCTCCAAATTCTCTAGCTTCTTCTCGCCCAAGTCGGAAACCGACCAGTTGGTGATTTGGTCCGACATGGTCAGATTTCTTTCAGATGAGGAAAGAAAAGGAGGTCAGAGGCAGTTTTTACTCGGGAGATGTGTAATACTCCAAATTAATTCAGAAGAGAATATTTGAATTAAGAGTGGGATCAAATAGAGAATAGTTTAATTAGCAGTTAGAGAGAGGGTTTTTAGCATAATTGGGATAACTTGGGCCTCAGGCCTTAGCCCAAGAGGCCCATGAGGGGCTAGCCACTATTAAAAGAAGGGGGAAAACCCTAATTTTTCTACTGTAGTGTGCATGCTACAGTGCACACTGCCACTGTAGCACCACCATGGTGCCTCCTCCCCATGGCAGCCCTTGCCTCCATCATTCGCTGCTATTGCCGACCAAGGAAGTGAGAAGGAAAGGGAGAAGAGAAGGAAGAGAGGAGAAGGAGGATCACCTTCTTCGAGGCCTGTTCGTCGTCGTCCTGCACGTCATCAAGGGTAACGATGGGTTTCATGTGATGTTTGAAAGTCATTAGATGCGACTGCGATTAGATCGATTGGATCGGATTAATTTTGTTCAACGTTCAATTCTGTCCAGAATATTGCGCGGTCCGTTTAGGGTGTTTAGAAGCAGAATTAGGGATTTTGATCTCCTAGAGTTATTTAGATAATGTTATGAGCTTTCAGTGGCCGCCAAGATCATCCAAATCCGATTAACGGTCAGGAAGTTATGAAGTTTTTAGTATCGCTGCTCTGTTAATCTGTCAGTTTTGGACAGCCTGTAGAAATCTGGATAAAACTGCTATTTAAAAGGAGAATCAGGGGATCTCAGTATAACGAAAAATGTGGGTAATTTCAATACCTTTTCAGAGAGATAAAGAACGCTTGATTTGGACTTTCTTAGCAAAAGTTATGGTGGTTTTAGTGCACTGTCCAGAGAACCCGACGTGGTAATTGTGGTTCTGTAGTTTGGCTTGGTAGAGGGAGTATAAGGCCGAATGGGAAGGGCTCCCCAACTATGTTTATTTAGGTATTTAAGTTAGCTTTCAAGAGAGTCCAAGAACAACTTATTTGGACTCCTGATCAGAAAGATATGATTTTTAGAAGTTAACTGCCCGCAGTGGACGCCAAAACGATCGCTAGAAATTGGAAGTTTGGAAACGCTTGGGAGTTAAGCAAGTTCAATTGTGTTGTTATTTTTGCTTTGGGTCCAGTATGTTGGACTTAGTCTGGGTTATCTTTATGTTCAGGTAGGAGCGTGATTCGGGGCAGCGCCCTCTTGGCGCCCTTCGTTCCCGCACAGTTAAGGCAAGTGCATCGTTTGATCCTTGTTTGTGATTGCTTGGACATGAATGCGGGTTTGATGCTTGTTAATGTCGTGTGGCTGTTGATAAGTTTGCATAATCAGAGTGGTGAATGTTCAAACTTTGGATATGCTTTATTCATGAATGTTGTTATTGCCTTTATTCATGAATGTTGTTACCGCCATTGGTGCTTGATGTTGAGAAGACATGGTGCATATGCATTTTGATATCATGTTGAGGCCTGGTCTTGTGATGACCAAGTATGCACATCTTTGAGGTCCCGTCATGAATGTGACGGGCTTGAGATCCCCACACTCGTGGAGTGTGGGCATGAGGTCCCAATACTTGCGGAGTATTGGGCAATTGGTCCACGTGCGTGCGCGCGCACGAGCATGGGTATCTTGGCGGCGGTTGCATACTTTGCATTATGGTAGTAATGCACACAGAAAGATAAGAGAAAGGATCCTTGAGCATTGCATTTGCATGTGAAATGTTTTGTTGTTGATCTTCTACATATTGATGCTGATGTTATAGCTTCTATTTCTGTACTTGCTGAGTCTGTGGACTCACTCTTGCTTTTAATGTCATTTTAGGTACCCGAGCCAAGAACGACATGCATGGGGGGAAGTAGACTACTAGTCACACACATGCCACATGAACTAAATAAAGTTGAATGATCTTCAGATCGTAATTGTTTTAGTATTTGGGCGAGATGCTCAAAAGTTTATTAAATCCTGTCTCTTGAAGTAGTTTAAGTGTAATAATGATGAGTAGTGGAACTTTATACTTCACTGGATTGCTGGATACTTAGCATATCTTTGATTATCTTTCGATGTCTATGGATAGTAGTTTGGTTAATTTATGATTCATTTGAATGTTGGAACCTCCGTGTAATTAACTTTACAAGGGAGGTTCTGCCGAAATTTATTAGGTTTGCTTTGATTAGAATTATTAGGGTTTGTTTAGTAGCATTCCAGGCTCATGTTCGGTGGGTGTTACTGGTTGGTATCGAGAGCGGTTTGTAGGTCCGTGGTTTTGAATCATTAAACTTGACACACAAAGCACGATGAGTTGGGATTGGGTTTTTGCATTGCATTTACGCTTCTATTGAGTTGTATTGATGATTCCTGTTATGAGACGATTTGTTATATCTATATTATAATGGTAAGGTTATATGTGTGGGGATAACCCATGTTGAGAGGTGGAGGTAGTGGTTGTGGTCCTGGGCTATACTGAGTTACACCACCATTTGTGGTATAGGATTAGCGAAGTGTCCACAGGAGAGCGTGATCTGAGCGTTGATAGCAAGTATTTATATTTAGAAGAGTTGTTCTCTTCCTTGAAATTGAATTTGGTCAACTCTTATCCGGTTGTGATTGATGAGTTTCTCTTGGGTTCTTAGTTCATTGTGATTGATGGATTGCTTTGAAAAATATTGGTGTGTTTCCATTGGCTTAATTTGTCCCGTAAATCAATTATTGTTTTCCCAACCGTTGAGTTATTCTCGCGATTGGTGAACTTTGCTATTTGTCAAGATTGACCTTTGTATTGGAGCTTTGTCTTTCTTATTGGAAAACTTAACCTATTTATTCGCTTGAAGTTTTTGGATAATGAATGTTTCCTTTTGCAAGTCCTTTAGTAGAGGAAGGCTTTGACCCAATGTATCTCTCTTGGGTATTTTGAGTGTTGGAGATTAAAGGTTTTTTTATGGGAAAAGATGTTAAACCCTTTAGCGATGTTTTGTCTTGGTTAAGTGAGAAGTTATAATCAAAGAAATTAATAGATATGATATGGGTTATCACGTTAGGTCTGCAGTGTGTGCATGATCGATCATAACTAAGATCCTTGAAAGGAAAGTTGATAAATTTGAAAGTGTCTTGTAGTAGTTCTTGATGAGCCGTGATTAAGAGTATGGCTATACCAATTTGTAATCAATAAAGTTAATAAAAAGTGTGGAACATTGATGAATTGAGTTGATCATTAAGAGTGATACATTTGGTAAACTTCTTTGGTAAATTGGATTAGCGAATCTCAATGGATTAATCTAACTGTTTGGGATGGTTAAGTTCAAAGGGAGTTAGATTATTGTCTTAGTGGATATTAATCTTGGAGTAATCTTTGGTGGATACTTAGCGATTATATGTAATCGCTAGGTGCAATTATTGTCTATTAAAGGTTGGTGTTGAGCATCACTAAGAGATAAACTGATGGGATTTAATGGATGAACAATGTTTACGTGATGGTAGAATTATCGGATAATAGTATGTCTTTGATGGAAGGGTCGTGGAATAACTTTTTAAATTGTGTAGTCGGTACCCTCTAAAATACAATGGTTTTTGTAGTGAGGTTGTAAGAATTTGGTATACCCTCAATTGAGGATGAGATGATAAAGAGGCATCTAACAGTTTGGTAAGCCTTTGGAGGCTTAATAAAAGGAAGAGTTAACGATAACGAGTCTTGTTAAAGGTAGATTATTCTTGATGTTAGTAAGATTGTCCACAAGAGGTTCTGACTCGTCGTAGAGGTGATGATTCTTCTAGAGAGAAAGTAAGTTAATTGTCTTTCGTAATATCAGTCAAATGAAATGTTTGGAGTTTGTATTTGTGGACTTTTGAGAGTTCATGATTTAGGTAGTAGATGGAATTAATTGAGCAATGTGACGTTTGAAAAGGTTCTGATTGGTTCCTAAGTGGTTAATATGATTTGGTTTTAAAGGGCATTTCTGGTTTGTGTTGGCAAGTAATGTTGTAATCAAAGAAAATTGCTTTCTTTGTTAATGGAAAATATGTACCATAAGTATTGAAGGTTGGAGTTAAGTTTGGTAATTTGCAACCTTCCTGTTATTCTGACTTAAGAGTTTCTTGGGTTTTCCATAGTAGTATTTTATTTTGATTCTTGGAGGTTGAAAGTTCCTTCTTGTGGGACATGTGCCTCATCAATGAGACTTGTAATTTTGTTTTTAGAGGTCTTTTCCTTTGCCTGTTTCTCTTGGTCTCGTGCTCACTCGGAGGGCAATGTTTTCTTGTGTGTTGAAACTTGTATTAGTTTGTCTCTTCCTTTTTGAGAAAGGAATTAACCAACTTGTGTTGCGAGTCTTCTAAAGTGTAATTTGGCGACTGGTTGGTGGTGGACAAGTATATGATAGTGGTGAAATTTTGGGAACCAAGCTATTTGAAGAGCGATGAGCGATGGATTGGTTTTGACCTTTAACACCTGGAGAGGATTCGTTGGAATGTTTTGGTGATGAAATAAAATTGATTAGTGTTACAACTAGTGGAACCTATGGCGAGTTATGATCCAATAACCTTTGTCTATGTTGGAATGTTGGAGTTAACGAAAGTATGGACTCTTGACAAATTATTACAGTGTCGCAATTGGATATTTAGTAATATTGTGTAGAAGAGTTTTGATGGTGAAGTTAATGAGAGTAGCAGTGTAGAGAAATCTATTAGTCGTGTTAATTAATGGGACAGCAGGGATTGTTGAGATATTGTCAAGTATGACTTGGCCTCAGTGATTAACCCTATGGGAGTTAGATTATCTCTAAATATAGTGTGGTCAAGAATATTTTTTTTTATTGATGTTAGTGATTGAGTACGTTTGAATCTTATCAATTAGTTAAAATATGGTGAATGAGTATATGGTGGCCGTGTAGCTGAATTTGATTGATATGGGTTAGAGAAGGTCTAAGGTTGGTGAAATGAATCGCTTTAGGTGGTATTTGTTTAGTGAGGAATGTTGATATTAATAACTGAGGTTATTGTTGAGCCGTGTGAAATTTTAGTAAACGAATTTGAGGACTTCCTATCAATTATACTAGAAATTCAAGGTAAGAGTTGGAGGTTACATTTGGGGCTTTGCATGTTATGCAGGACCTTGGAGACCCAATACTATGTGTAGAGGAGGATGAACAGAAGCGAATTTTAAATAGTGTGTTGATCTTTGATAGAATACTTTGGGTAAAGTAGATGAGTGTGAATGTGGTGAGTTTCACATTGATTATCCATAAAAGATGAAGGTGACGTGATTGTGGAGAAAAGATATATTGAGGTGTGTTTGGAATTATTTGTCAAAGTAATTCCTTTAGTAGAGAAGTTGATCAAAGTATGTTATTATGAATTGAAAGAGTATCTCTACATAGGTGTGGATCTTGCGTACAGTTTGAGCATAGCTTTGAGATGGTCAAATTAAGAGAAACAATTTAGTGTGTTATGCGATGATTTGGAATCTCATGGTTTAAGAGAAAGTTAAATTCTTAAAGAAAGTTTGAGAAAAAGGTTGTATTCTCGAATGATGAATTATTCTCTTAGTTTTTATTTGAGCTTGTCCCTAAGCCAGATGCCAAATTATAAATAGAGTTGTTTCTTTTCGGTATGCGTGGTTCTTTTCGGTTAAGACAAAGAAAAGAAATGGTTGTATTGGGCATACATGTGATTTTGCCTTTGGCTTTTGTGGTAATCATTGGCAAACTGCCTACTTGGAAAGTGGAAGAGTTTCATGACGAATCTTTTGGTTTTTGGATTTAACTCTTTTAGTAAGCACTTGGTAATGCGTGTTGCGGTGATACCCTTTTATTTTCAGCTAGGTTCTGTTTTTAAAATAGTTTGTTTTAAAACAAGTTCTGTTGTGCCTCCCGGGTTAAAGGAGGTGCTCATTGTCAAAGTGAAGAGATCGAATGATACAAGGAACAAGAGTTCTATGTGTTATGCACAGGTTTTGTGGTTTGGTGCCAAAGGGAATATTGGCCCAAGGTACATTGGTTGTTTCTGGAAGTTGCAGAGATTTGGGAGATAGCGTATCACTAGGACGATTTGGAGTCCTGGCCCTGTAGCATGGAATGTTTTGTATGACCTATTGTCGAGGGAGTATTGGAGAAATCTGGAGGGTAAAGCTTCCTTAGAACAGTTGACCCACAAGTAAGACCGTGCCTTCGAGACGTGTCCGTCGAGTGACTCTTGAAAGGTTGGGACAAGTAGTATGGCGTAACGCGTCAAGACGTCAAGGTATTTTTGTCATGATGGAGAGAGAGAGGCCACCTAGGAATTTGAGTCTCGCATGCGTGAGCAATATCCGGAGTTATTCACCGCATGTTCGTGGCAATGTTAATAAGTTTTAGCTGTGATCATCTCTTTCGCGTAAACGTGGTTTGAATTCGGGGTCGAATTCAGTTTAAGGGGGGTAGAATGTAATACTCCAAATTAATTCAGAAGAGAATATTCGAATTAAGAGTGGGATCAAATAGAGAATAGTTTAATTAGCAGTTAGAGAGAGGGTTTTTAGCATAATTGGGATAACTTGGGCCTCAGGCCTTAGCCCAAGAGGCCCATGAGGGGCTAGCCACTATTAAAAGAAGGGGGAAAACCCTAATTTTTCTACTGTAGTGTGCATGCTACAGTGCACACCGCCACTGTAGCACCACCATGGTGCCTCCTCCCCATGGCAGCCCTTGCCTCCATCATTCGCTGCTATTGCCGACCAAGGAAGTGAGAAGGAAAGGGAGAAGAGAAGGAAGAGAGGAGAAGGAGGATCACCTTCTTCGAGGCCTGTTCGTCGTCGTCCTGCACGTCATCAAGGGTAACGATGGGTTTCATGTGATGTTTGAAAGTCATTAGATGCGACTGCGATTAGATCGATTGGATCGGATTAATTTTGTTCAACGTTCAATTCTGTCCAGAATATTGCGCGGTCCGTTTAGGGTGTTTAGAAGCAGAATTAGGGATTTTGATCTCCTAGAGTTATTTAGATAATGTTATGAGCTTTCAGTGGCCGCCAAGATCATCCAAATCCGATTAACGGTCAGGAAGTTATGAAGTTTTTAGTATCGCTGCTCTGTTAATCTGTCAGTTTTGGACAGCCTGTAGAAATCTGGATAAAACTGCTATTTAAAAGGAGAATCAGGGGATCTCAGTATAACGAAAAATGTGGGTAATTTCAATACCTTTTCAGAGCGATAAAGAACGCTTGATTTGGACTTTCTTAGCAAAAGTTATGGTGGTTTTAGTGCACTGTCCAGAGAACCCGACGTGATAATTGTGGTTCTGTAGTTTGGCTTGGTAGAGGGAGTATAAGGCCGAATGGGAAGGGCTCCCCAACTATGTTTATTTAGGTATTTAAGTTAGCTTTCAAGAGAGTCCAAGAACAACTTATTTGGACTCCTGATCAGAAAGATATGATTTTTAGAAGTTAACTGCCCGCAGTGGACGCCAAAACGATCGCTAGAAATTGGAAGTTTGGAAACGCTTGGGAGTTAAGCAAGTTCAATTGTGTTGTTATTTTTGCTTTGGGTCCAGTATGTTGGACTTAGTCAGGTTATCTTTATGTTGGTAGGAGCGTGATTCGGGGCAGCGCCCTCTTGGCGTCCCTTCGTTCCCGCACGGTTGAGGCAAGTGCATCGTTTGATCCTTGTTTGTGATTGCTTGGACATGAATGCGGGTTTGATGCTTGTTAATGTCGTGTGGCTGTTGATAAGTTTGCATAATCAGAGTGGTGAATGTTCAAACTTTGGATATGCTTTATTCATGAATGTTGTTATTGCCTTTATTCATGAATGTTGTTACCGCCATTGGTGCTTGATGTTGAGAAGAGATGGTGCATATGCATTTTGATATCATGTTAAGGCCTGGTCTTGTGATGACCAAGTATGCACATCTTTGAGGTCCCCGTCATGAATGTGACGGGCTTGAGATCCCCACACTCGTTGTAACAGCCCTAACTTAGGGTTTGTATTTCAAATGTAAATTATGAGGGGGAATAAAAACTTTTGATGCCTCATGAAATCATTTGATAGTTTCTACAATTTTCCCTAGCAATTTCCAATTTTTAGAATTTAATTCTTGTGATTGGAAGTTGTTGTTATCAGATTCTTAGCTTTCAAACTTGTGATCATCCTCTGAAATTATTTTTCCTATCATCTGGATCATCCTATCTACCTCCCTGAATTATTTCACAATTTTTAGATTTTATTTGCTATTTCAAATGGCCAAGTCAAACTAGTTGAAAATCTAGTCAAATCCTAGGTCAGCATGCTTGTGAATTTTCTGCAGAACTTCTCAGTGCATAAAAAGTTCTGGAAAATTTATGAAATGTTTCTCTCTGTCTCAAGTAGCTACCATAAAAATTTCGGAATTTTTGGAGCTCGGGAGCTATCTCTAAAAATTCCCTAAAACTCTCTCAGCTTTTAAACTCAAAATCAGAAATCACTGTTTGTCGGGCTCGAACCCGAGTCCGACTCAAACCAGACCGCACCACTTGACTCGGCCGCACCGCCTAGCTGCACCGCGCGCGAGTCCAATCGATCGTGACCGTCCGATGCAAATCGAACGATCCACGTTGCGTGCGCAACCGACCTGTCCGAATGCATACACCAGTCTCAGCCGTCCGTTTCAGATCCAACGGTCGATACATTCTTGATCGAGTCTAAGTATCTGTTCGCGCCGCATTGTCCTGTCGCTGACATATGGGTCCCACCTGTCAGGTTCTTCCTCGCCGACTCCGCTGCCTACCGGAGCTCGCTGGCGATCGCGCATGCGTGCCACGCAGCTCGTCGCTGCCACGCCTGTAATACCTCGAATATCAAATAGAGAGAACATATTATTCGGAAGAGAAATTTATTCAAATTTGAATGCATTAAAGTTTAGAGGAAAAATTGAAAGAAAATTCAGGATTTGAGAGAGGATTGGACCTTCGGCTTTTAGCCCAAGGTGTCCTAGCCAAGTGGGCCGGCCTTGTAGTGGAGTCAAGAAGGGGGGGTCTCCTTCCCCAAAACCCTACCCTCTGCTACAGTACCGCGCCGCACTGTAGCACGTGGTACTGTAGCAGCCCCCCCTCCGTGCTGCTCTACCAAGATGAGGAAGAAGCTCCGAGGTGCCGCCGGCCATGGTGGAAGGAGAAGAAGGAGAAGGAGAAAGGAGGAGGAAGATCATCTTCTCAAGGTTCTCCCACCTACGTCCTGGTTGCTACAAGGGTAACGAGTGCCGATCCTCATCGTTTGATTAGTGGTAGATGTGTTTTGGTTCAATTTTGATTATATCGATTTGCTGCGGTAGAAATTCGATTCTGTCCAGATTGTTGCGTGGACTTTTTCGTGATGTTAGAGGCCGAATCTGAGTTTCTCATCTCCTAGAGATATGTAGGTCTTGTTCTTAGCTTTCGGTGGCCGCCAAGATCACCTGATTCCGACTTTCGAGTCAAAAGTTATGATAGATTTAATATCTGCTGTCCAGAATCCTGACGAGAATTAGCAGTCTCTGTTTAGGTTGATATATGGCCTAGTTAGAGGGTGATTCAGAGGTCTTGCCCATAACAAATTTTGAAGGTGATATCACTAGCTTTCAGGATTGATAAAGAACACCTCATTTGGATTTATAGATCAAAAGTTATGCACTTTTCTTTGTGACTGTCCAGATTGTAGATCAGTCTGTCCAGATTGTATGTCAGTTTCTATCTTTAGTTTTGACCCGTGTGCCACTTTTTGTTAAAGGCAAAATTTGAATGTCGTGCCAAATAGTTTATTGTAGGTAATTTCATAAACTTTTCAGATTGTTAAAGAACGCTCAATTCGAGTTGTAGATTAAAAGTTATGGTTGTTTTAGTATTGCTGTCCTGTTTGTTCAGACAGAAGCTGTGCTGCTGTTTTGTTTTCTTTATTAGAGAAGTTTATTGGCCGAATTGGGAAATCTCATCAACTTGAATGTTATAGATATGTTCGTTAAGATGAGGTAGGATCTGGACTCATCTCATTTCGAGTCCCACGTCATTAACTACTGTCATTTTCGTGCTGCTGTCCCGACACGTTTTTGGGTTGCAGCCTGTTTTTCGATTAGGTTTTATGGCGATTCCTTGGGAGTTCAAGGGGTATTGTAGACTATTAATTCGGGTTGGATTCTATGTTGTTCTTATTTCGGTTATTTAATTGTTTAGGCCACGAGGCTACGGGTTTGGGAGCGCCATCGTTGTTCGCTAACGCGTCGCAACGCGTGAAGGCAAGTACTTTGTTGCTTTTGAGTCCGTGATTGTGAATGTTTTCATGGATATAGTGTGACATATTGTGTTACCCGAGATGCGGAATTGGTTATGTTCTTTCATTATGTGGAGTATATCTTGAGAGATGGTATTATCACTGTTCATGTTCATATCATGCATCCTTTTATTCATGTTATGTCCACGGGAGTGGATTGTAAGTCCCACCATTCCAATGTGGGCAAATTTGGACATTGTCATGTCCGTCCACGGAGTGGATTGAAAGACCCATCAATTCCGGTATGGGCACGTAAGACCCATCAATTCCAGTATGGCGAGCTTTGGACACCTATATGAAACGTTCTTCATATAGGACTTGGATCCCCGCACTTTTGTTAAGGTGCGGGCTTAAGTGAACACCGACGGTGTGTCACTCACTATACCGATATATGCATGTGTGCAGTCCATCCTTGATTACATTCATTCATTTCATGTTTTCATAAGTGTTCACTCGATGCAAGGTTCGCATTCTTAAATGGTGATGTCCTGTTTGTATATGTGTTCTTTTTCTTTCACTGCATTTGCCGAGTCATGGACTCACTCTTGCGTTGTTTGTTTATTTTAGGTAACCCCGATGTTGGCTCACTTGGGAGGAGTAGACACGCACTACTCTGTTCACATCATCCTATTCATGTTCAAGATTAAATTTAGTTCTATCTTACATTCGTTAATGATGAACCGTAATAATTAAATTATAATTGGTGAAGGAAGGATACCTTCTCCACATGGATGTTGATTTATTACTGCGTGTGAACCTTCTTTATTGATGATCGGTATTAAATAACTTAGAAGGTGAAGGAATGATACCTTCACCATGTCTGTTTAATTTAATGTCTTGTCTTTAGTTGAAATACTTAGTTCAAATTCTTCTGCGTTATGGATGTATGTTAGATGTTTTAGGTGACATCTTGGCTTCCGATTAGCGGTGTTACTGATTGGTATCGAGCGGGCTTTAGGTCCGTGGTAATTGAATATTAAATTGACACATTGTGTACAATGAGGTGGGGTTGGGAAATCCATTGTTTCGTATTTCTATTGTTATGTTTCATTCGTTGAGCAATTGTTGAATTGCTTTTGTATTATCTTTCTTGTTGTTAATCTATGATATGTTATGATATTCTATATCTATGAATCTATTCTATGATTGTCATGATATGATCATGTATAATCATAATTGATTATATTGTTTAAACGTGTCGATGATGGAGGTTAAGAAGTGGAGGCCGTGGTTGTGGCCCTGGACTTTGTCAGATTGCACCAGTATTTGTGGTAGCAGAATAGAGTAGTATCTACCCCGAATACCATAGTGGAGTGTTGAGGGTGAGATTCTTTAGAAAATATTATTCTCTTCCTTGGTTACGTATGTGGCGATTACGGTAATAGTTGCGTTTGATGAAGTTTTCTTGAGTTAGTGTTTTACATTTCTCCGATGAGTTCTCATTGGACTTTCTTGGTTCCATAAGTCGACTACTTGTTCTCCGATCTGGTCTAAAGTTGTTCTTGGGATCGTTGGATATCGCAAAAAAAAACTTATCTTTTCTTGGGAGTTCGCCTTCTTATTGGAGAATGTGAATCATTTATTATTTGAGTATTCTGGTGCTGAAAGTTTTTCATTGCAAATTCTTTAACATGTGAAAGCTTTGACTTTATGTATTTCTTTTGGATTAGTTCCAGTGTTGGAATGTAATGCCTCTTTTACGAAAGATTAGGTTAAAATCTTTAAGTGATGTCTTGACATGCTTAAGTACGAGGTGTTAATTAAATGAATTAATTATTATGGTATGAGTTATCGATTTGGGTTATTAGCTTTGTGCAAACAGTCTATTCTTAACTAGTATCCGTGGAAGTGAATTGCTTAAAGTGAAATGTCGTTGTATTTGGTACAGGATGAGTTTTAGATAAGAGGTTGTTCATATTTGTTCAAGAAGCTATTGTTGTTAAGAATTGTGGAAAAAATGTGGATGTATCGGGTTGATCTTTACGATCGGATAATCGATAAATTTGTTAGATAAGTTGAAATCTAGGTCCTCTTCGCTTATTCTAACCGCTAGTGATGGTTAAGTTAAGGATGTGTTCGAATGTTGTCTTGATAAATATTAATCTTGAATTTGTCTTCTATTTGGATCTTGATGATCTTATTTAAATGATAGCTTTACTTGATTCTTGCCATGCTAAAAATTATTGAAACATGTTTAAATGACTAGATGAACGATGATGTATCGCCTTGTGAAACCTTGACTTATGTGTCCTATATTATTGAAGTTAAGGACATTTTATTCTAATTCTGATCATAAGTTAGAATGCTGATTATATCCTCTTAAGCATTGTTGAGGTTGCAAGCAGAGGTAGGATCATGTTTGTGCCATGTGTGGCTAGAGAGCATTTAGTGTGTACTATCTTGGCATCGAGTGTCACTAAGAGTTAAATGGATGAAAACTAATCGAGATTTCGTTGGTGTACATTGGTGAGATTGTCATGTTCTATTATCATCTTGTTGAAAGAGTTTGTTTCAATTATAAGGTTTTGCACTAGGTTTTCCTAGATCAAGTATATGTAACCTTATTTAGATTTTAGAGACATGATGAAGTAGTTCATTGTGATTCTTTTCAAAAGTTCATGGAGTGTTAAGAGATTTGATGATTCTCGCCAATAGCATATTATTTCGTTGATTAGTGTGATTGTCAGACTGTGGTTGTGATGATAATGTTCAACGAAAAAAAATCATTTGCATGATACTGTTTTAGTGAAAGTGTTTCGAGTTTTGCGTTTGTTATCTTTGGACCTCATGAGTTATGTGGTAACTTTGTCTGTTTCGAGCAAAGAGACGGGTTGAAAGATTTTATTGGTTCTTAAGTGGTTCTTATGATTTGGTCTTAAGAGCTTATCTTGTTTAAGTTGGCAAAGTGATGTAGTAATCACAGAAAATAACTTTCCTGGTTAAAGGAAGGAGTGAAGTAAAAGTATTTGAGATTTAAGTCGCGTTTCGCCACTTGCAGTTTATTTGGGTGTGCTTAAACCTTATGCATTTGTTCCATAAGAGTTTATCAAATTTTCAAAGGGCATTACCTTCTTCTCATTTGTGGTTTGGTATTTGCTTTCAATAGGGCTTGAGCCCTCGACTATTGATTTTCCCTTATGTTTTCCGAGTACTTTGCCTAAGTGACTATTTTTTTCTTGATCCTTTGTTCACTGCGGGTGGCACATGTTTTCCTAGTTGAAGAAAATTGATTTCATTCGCTCTTCCTTTTGAGAAAGAATCAATCTATTCGTTTCACGAGTCTTTTGAGGTGTTTAATGATTGTAGTTGTGAAACTTTGGGTTGGAAATTATTCGATGAGCATTGGAGGATGAAATAATTTCGTAATATAGTTATTTAAGAGGAGTTTATCTCATTAGAAGGTTGCCTTTGGAGGTCAAACTGATTGCATGGTTACAACTAGTAGAATCTATAGCGAGGCGTAGTCCAAGTTCTTTTGTTCATTTCAATGGAACATAGAATTATCCAAAGTATGAAAATCTTGATCAATGTATTAGAGTGTCGCGGTTGAGTACCTTGCGTGGTTGTGTAGATGAAATATGATGGTGTTGTAATGGGAGTAATATTAGCAAAGTGATCCGATCGTTAAAGAGATTAAAGAGATAGCGAGATTGTTGGATTATTGCCATGAATGACTTGGACGTAGTAAGTAACTCTCTAAGAATTAGAATCTTGATAAAGATAATTGGATCGAAGAAATGTTTTTGTGTTGATGTCAATGCGAGTATGTTTGGATTGTGAGAATTTTAGGATTTAATTTGAGGCTTCCCTATCTTCTATATGAGAAGTTCATGGTAGGAGTCTTGGAGTTTAATTTTGGGCTTCACATTCTTTTGCTAGGACCTTGAGTCTCCCAATGATTATGTGTAGAGAAAGTAGAATAAGGGTGGATTCAGAACAATGGGATGGTCATTGATAGAACCCTTTGAGGAAGTATATGAATGTGTGTCTTTGGAATTTGAGTTGTTTATTCTTAAAACATTGAGGTGATGTGATTGCATGTGATATCTATTTTGAGATGCATTGGAAGTCATCATCAAATTAATTCATCGGTAGAGGAGTTGTTGAGAGAAAGTTTCAGTGTAGTCGATAGAGCCTCTATACCGAGGTGTGGATGATGTATTTCGACTTGAGCATAGCGTTGAGAATGCCAAGTTAAGAGAGATGAGTTAGGGTGTTATGCGATGAATTGGAATTCCAAAGTTTGAGAGAAGTTTTATTCTGAAAGAGAAACCGAGAAATTGATGCTTCCTAAAGTAGAGACACGTTTTCTTGATTCTTGTTTGAGCTATGTGTTTTGACAGATGTCTTTCGCAAGTTGAGCTCGACATTTATGTTGATATGTGTGATTCTTTCCATTTGCACGGAATAAATGATTTTTTTTTGGGCATTCAAGTGATTTCTCCTTTGGATTTCGTGGACGTTTATTCGCAAACCGCCACTTGGAACGTGGAAAGGTTTTTCGTGATGAAATTCGATTTGTGTTTGACTCTTTAGCATCGAAATTGGTAACGCATAGATGCGATGTGAATCTTTCTTTTCGAGATGGGTTTTGTCGGTAAAAGAGTTTGCTTAAAGAGAGCTCATTGTGTGTTTCGTTAAAGGAGGTGATCCTTATTTTAGTGAAGAGTTCAATTGAGAGGTAGAACAAGAGTTCGTGTTCTATGTGCATGTTGTGTGGTTCAGTATCAATTGGAAGGTTAGCCAAGGTACTTTGGGTTGTTTTCGTTAGCTACGGAATTCGGAAGTTGGCGTATCGCAAGGACCGTCTCGGTCCATATGTGGTGTACTACATTTAGCATGTTTGGTGCCGAGTGAGTACCGTGAGAACTAGAGTTTGAATATTCGTTAACGTCATTGACCATCAGTAGGATCTTACCTTTGAATCTCTTACGATGAGTGTACTTGGCAATGTCGGATTGAGTGTTAGGTCGATGTAGTTTACGTCAATGTCTTGTGGTCTTGTCGATCGAGAGATAGGTCATTTGGGACTGAGTCTCGCATGCGCGAGTTTTATCTCGACATGTTTGCTCGGGCATATGTTAATAGATGTTTCTTTTGGTGGCAATTATTCTTTCGTTTATTTCGACGGTTAGAATTCGAGGTCGAATTTGTTAAGGGGGTAGAATGTAATACCTCGAATATCAAATAGAGAGAACATATTATTCGAAGAGAAATTTATTCAAATTTGAATGCATTAAAGTTTAGAGGAAAATTGAAAGAAAATTCAGGATTTGAGAGAGGATTGGACCTTCGGCTTTTAGCCCAAGGTGTCCTAGCCAAGTGGGCGGCCTTGTAGTGGAGTCAAGAAGGGGTCTCCTTCCCCAAAACCCTACCCTCTGCTACAGTACCGCCGCGCCATCAGAAAGACGTGGTACTGTAGCAGCCCCCTCCGTGCTGCTCTACCAAGATGAGGAAGAAGCTCAGGTGCCGCGCCATGGTGGAAGGAGAAGAAGGGAGAAGGAGAAAGGAGGAGGAAGATCATCTTCTCCAAGGTTCTCCCACCTACGTCCTGGTTGCTACAAGGGTAACGAGTGCCGATCCTCATCGTTTGATTAGTGGTAGATGTGTTTTGGTTCAATTTTGATTATATCGATTTGCTGCGGTAGAAATTCGATTCTGTCCAGATTGTTGCGTGGACTTTTTCGTGATGTTAGAGGCCGAATCTGAGTTTCTCATCTCCTAGAGATATGTAGGTCTTGTTCTTAGCTTTGGTGGCCGCCAAGATCACCTGATTCCGACTTTCGAGTCAAAAGTTATGATAGATTTAATATCTGCTGTCCAGAATCCTGACGAGAATTAGCAGTCTCTGTTTAGGTTGATATATGGCCTAGTTAGAGGGTGATTCAGAGGTCTTGCCCATAACAAATTTTGAAGGTGATATCACTAGCTTTCAGGATTGATAAAGAACACCTCATTTGGATTTATAGATCAAAAGTTATGCACTTTTCTTTGTGACTGTCCAGATTGTAGATCAGTCTGTCCAGATTGTATGTCAGTTTCTATCTTTAGTTTTGACCCGTGTGCCACTTTTTGTTAAAGGCAAAATTTGAATGTCGTGCCAAATAGTTTATTGTAGGTAATTTCATGAACTTTTCAGATTGTTAAAGAACGCTCAATTCGGAGTTGTAGATTAAAAGTTATGGTTGTTTTAGTATTGCTGTCCTGTTTGTTCAGACAGAAGCTGTGCTGCTGTTTTGTTTTCTTTATTAGAGAAGTTTATTGGCCGAATTGGGAAATCTCATCAACTTGAATGTTATAGATATGTTCGTTAAGATGAGGTAGGATCTGGACTCATCTCATTTGAGTCCCACGTCATTAACTACTGTCATTTTCGTGCTGCTGTCCCGACACGTTTTGGGTTGCAGCCTGTTTTTCAGATTAGGTTTTATGGCGATTCCTTGGGAGTTCAAGGGGGTATTGTAGACTATTAATTCGGGTTGGATTCTATGTTGTTCTTATTTGGTTATTTAATTGTTTAGGCCACGAGGCTACGGGTTTGGGAGCGCCATCGTTGTTCGCTAACTTGCGCAACGCGAAGGCAAGTACTTTGTTGCTTTGAGTCTTGTGATTGTGAATGTTTTCATGGATATAGTGTGACATATTGTGTTACCCGAGATGCGGAATTGGTTATGTTCTTTCATTATGTGGAGTATATCTTTGAGAGATGGTATTATCACTGTTCATGTTCATATCATGCATCCTTTTATTCATGTTATGTCCACGGGAGTGGATTGTAAGTCCCACCATTCCAATGTGGGCAAATTTGGACATTGTCATGTCCCGTCCACGGGAGTGGATTGAAAGACCCATCCAATTCCAGTATGGGCACGTAAGACCCATCAATTCCAGTATGGGCAGCTTTGGACACCTATATGAAACGTTCTTCATATAGGACTTGGATCCCGCACTTTTGTTAAGGTGCGGGCTTAAGTGAACACCGACGGTGTGTCACTCACTATACCAGTATATGCATGTGTGCAGTCCATCCTTGATTACATTCATTCATTTCATGTTTTCATAAGTGTTCACTCGATGCAAGGTTCGCATTCTTAAATGGTGATGTCCTGTTTGTATATGTGTTCTTTTTCTTTCACTGTACTTGCTAGTCATGGACTCACCTCTTGCGTTGTTTGTTTATTTTAGGTAACCCCGATGTTGGCTCACTTGGGAGGGAGTAGACACGCACTACTGTTCACATCATCCTATTCATGTTCAAGATTAAATTTAGTTCTATCTTACATTCGTTAATGATGAACTGTAATAATTAAATTATAATTGGTGAAGGAAGGATACCTTCTCCACATGGATGTTGATTTATTCTCGCGTGTGAACCTTCTTTATTGATGATCGGTATTAAATAACTTAGAAGGTGAAGGAATGATACCTTCACCATGTCTGTTTAATTTAATCTTGTCTTTAGTTGAAATACTTAGTTCAAATTCTTGCGTTATGGATGTATGTTAGATGTTTTAGGTGACATCTTGGCTTCCGATTAGCTGGTGTTACAACGCGGGACGCGTGTCCGCCTCGGGGATCGCTGAAGTCCATCTACCTCTAGGGTCGTCCATTCCTTTCGCAGACCATTCTTACGCCTCTCCGCCCATTTCTTAGCTTCGGCCGGAGAAAAACCCGAGAGCAGCGCCGCCGTGTTAACGCCGGCCTTGAGCCCGCGACCGCACCACAGTGATCCACGTTTGACGCCGCCTCCATTTTGCCCAGTCCGGGTTCTTGGCGTCCGTGAATCACCGGTGGTATCGTCGTCTCCACCTCCGGCGCTCTCGGCTCCGTGAGCTCGTTTGCGTTCTGGTGAGTCTCAAGCCTCAGCGGTTGATCTCACTTGATCGCAATGCTTCACTGATGCTCACGGTGGGCTCGTTCTGTCTTTGATGCATTGTGGAGGTGTGCGACTTCTTCTTCTCGAGCCGGTATTTACGCCGCGGTGATTCGGCCGCCTCGGACCTTCTTCGTCGGCATTGTCCGGGCGTATCCTTCCCGGCCGGCGATTCCGTGGCGCACCTTCCGGGGTCTTCGAAGCTCACAGCGTCTTCTCCGCGAGCACCGCACCTTCTTCTCCGCCTCCGCCGTCGTGAGCCCATCTCCGTGACCATCCGGGCTCGCGTCACCGTCACCGGGTTCGTGAGATCTTTGCGAACCTTAAGGTACCACTCACTCGCCCTAAGACCTCACGGTTCGCGAGAACGATGCGTGCGGCCGCACCACCGTCCTTGTGGTCGCGGTAGCGCCGCAGCGGCGTTAAGGTCTAACCCTACTTTTTAGTGATAACCATCTTTAGTCATTATCACCGATTTGTGGGCCTCTTTGGTTAATCGCGTTTAGAAATCCTTTGATTCAGCCCGTTATTTGTTCTCCGAGTCACCGCCATGTGGGTCCATGTTGTCGATTAGGTTTGTGTAGCTCGTAATGCGTTTCCTCTGTTGGAAGCGATTTCTGCTGAGAGTATGTTAGGTTTGCACTTTGGTAAGTCAAGACGTATTCTTAGAATACGCCGACGACGTCTTCGCGCAGCGAAGCGGTTCTGAGTCAAGATTTCGCCATTTCCGCCCGCTTTGTCGATGTCGGGGCTAGTTTGGTGGGTAGAAAAAGGATTTAATGCTTTAGTATTTCGTAATATGTTTTGTTGCACTTTAATTCATTTAAACTTAGAAAATGCATAACTAATTCAATTTTATCCAAATTGCATGAAACCAGTGCTGTTAATTTTCATTTTAAGTGTACTATTTGATAAAATTAGCTTCATCCATGTCTCTGTAGCAAAAATCTGTTAGCTAATAAAATGATGTCTTATGTATCTTCTAAATTAGAAAATGCATATCTCTTTCAATAATTGTCCAAATTCATTGAACCCAATTCTCTAAAATTCCATTTTCATATATTAATTGTTAGGATGGGTTTCAGATACTAGCTATGTTCATAAAAATTTGTTAAGTATTTAACTAGTGCTTTGATGTGTTTATAACTTAGAAAATTCATAGAAAATTCTTAATAACTTAAAATGATTTGTTCTCTGTTTCTTAAATTTTGTTATGTCATGCTTAGGCTCTTTGTGTGAGTTTTGGCTTGTTTTGATGTTGTTGTATGTTTGAGTTTTGTCGGTGTTATTCGTTCTTATTTGTCGTTATGTTCGATCGTTAGGCTTCGATATTTGCGGCAACCCGAGGACGATCCTCATAACAACTTGAGCAACAAAGAGCGAAAGCGATTTGATCATGTTTATCCCAGTATTTTAAAGTCTAATATTTTGTTTCAACTGTATGTATGCATCGCTTAATTTGTGTTAAATTGATTAGTTAAATCCAGAGTGCATATCCTCAGACAAAACATTGACCTCTACTACCGAGCCTAGGTTATTTCTTTGTGATTAGAGGTGTTGGATGATCTCTTGTCACTTAGTAGATCCGAGTCAAATTGCTTAGACATGCTTAGTATCGGTAGAAATGGGCGGTTATCGACTTAGTCGGTAACCTTGATCACACAAAATTTTATATAACTTTATATTTCAGCATTTCGCTATGTTTAATTGCAAAACTAAAAATGAAAACAAAAATGATTTAGACGCGCACAATGGTAAGATTGGTGTGATCTCGTTGGGTGTGGATCGAAAGGTGCCGGGTCAATTAAGGACCGAACATCTTGTGAGTTTTTGTTATCTAGGCATTTCGCGCATAACCACACTAGAGGGTATGGGACCTCTCTTGACCTAGTACTTTGGCGTGTATTGGCTCCGGTCGTAGGGGGTCGCAGGAGGGATGGAGGTGGGAGCATGGTAGTTGTCCAAAAGCTTTATCTGAGTGGGTAGTTGTCTTTTCGGATTTACCATGTAAGCGTATGGATTTCTATCCATACGAGCGGCTCGTAGTTAATACACAATATTGGAAAAGTCTCGTAGGACTTAGCGTGCCAAGATACCTTGGAAGTGTGCTTTGGCTTAAAGGCGGTGCAAGTGTGGGTGCGATGGTACACCCTGCGGGGTTAAAAACTATTCGAATAGCCTCGTCTAGGTGATGGACACGCTGGGTAAGCTTATCGAGAGTTAGACTACAACATTTAAATTAAAACTTGATGGGTGGTACGAATCGGGATTCGTGCTATTGTTGTGGTGACTATTGGGATAGTCACTTCTAGGTTGTTTATCTTTCGCTTTTGTTATTATTATCCTTATCGTTATTTCAATCTTAAAATGAATTGCAAACTTGCCTTTAAAATCAGTATTACCTTATTGCAAATGAAAATTGGCTTTATGCAAATGAAACATATGGCCTCCACCAAATAAGCTCGCATGTAGCTTATGAATAGGTCTGCTAGTTCACACGTCGGTCTTGCGGGTACAAAGACAATCTTTGTACTGTGTGCTTTGCTTAATGTTTTTGTTGCGAGAGGAGGAAGGTGAGCCCCATGGGCCTCATACGTGAGTGTGTTGCCGTTTCGTGGACGACTAGACTTGGCGGTCCGGTCAGATGTCTTGTGGGTTGAAGGCACACCGATTGGCTTTGTTTATAGCCATCTTATGGCACTTTGCTTCATTGTCGTTCTTGTTATTTGTGTATCTTTTGGGCCGGTCGGCCTGTGTCTGTAATAACCTCTACTATTTGTTTATCTTCCGTTTGGTAGTGTTGTGTTTGGACTCTATGTGTGGAATGGAGTTGATGTCTAATTTTGTACCGAGGTGTGTATCGCTCGGGAAGTATACATATCTCGAGGATCGATTTATTTGATTTGTGATGCTAGGACCAGGTGGTTGGTTAAGCATTACAAACCAAATAAATTGGGGTCCTCACACTCGTGGAGTGTGGGCATGAGGTCCCCAAAACTTGCGGAGTATTGGGCAATTGGTCCTCTGTATGCGTGCGCGCATGTGCATGGGTATGCGGCGGTTGCATACTTTGCATTACTGGTAGTAATGCACACAGAAAGATAAGAGAAAGGATCCTTGAGCATTGCATTTGCATGTGAAATGTTTTGTTGTTGATCTTCTACATATTGATGCTGATGTTATAGCTTCTATTTCTGTACTTGCTGAGTCTGTGGACTCACTCTTGCTTTTAATGTCATTTTAGGTACCCGAGCCAAGAACGACATGCATGGGGGGAAGTAGACTACTAGTCACACACATGCCACATGAACTAAATAAAGTTGAATGATCTTCAGATCGTAATTGTTTTAGTATTTGGGCGAGATGCTCAAAAGTTTATTAAATCCTGTCTCTTGAAGTGGTTTAAGTGTAATAATGATGAGTAGTGGAACTTTATACTTCACTGGATTGCTGGATACTTAGCATATCTTTGATTATCTTTCGATGTCTATGGATAGTAGTTTGGTTAATTTATGATTCATTTGAATGTTGGAACCTCCGTGTAATTAACTTTACAAGGGAGGTTCTGCCGAAATTTATTAGGTTTGCTTTGATTAGAATTATTAGGGTTTGTTTAGTAGCATTCCGTGCTCATGTTCTACTTGGGTGTTACATTGGTATCAGAGCTGGTCAGAGGTCCGTGGTTTTGAATCATTAAACTTGACACACAAAGCACGATGAGTTGGGATTGGGTTTTGCATTGCATTTACGCTTCTATTGAGTTGTATTGATGATTCTGTTATGAGACGATTTGTTATATCTATATTATAATGGTAAGGTTATATGTGTGGGGATAACCCATGTTGAGAGGTGGAGGTAGTGGTTGTGGTCCTGGCTATACCAGTTACACCACCATTTGTGGTATAGGATTAGCGAAGTGTCCACACGGAGAGCGTGATACAACGTTGATAGCAAGTATTTATATTTAGAAGAGTTGTTCTCTTCCTTGAAATTGAATTTGGTCAACTCTTATCCGGTTGTGATTGATGAGTTTCTCTTGGGTTCTTAGTTCATTGTGATTGATGGATTGCTTTGAAAAATATTGGTGTGTTTCCATTGGCTTAATTTGTCCAGTAAATCAATTATTGTTTTCCCAACCGTTGAGTTATTCTCGATTGGTGAACTTTGCTATTTGTCAAGATTGACCTTTGTATTGGAGCTTTGTCTTTCTTATTGGAAAACTTAACCTATTTATTCGCTTGAAGTTTTGGATAATGAATGTTTCCTTTGCAAGTCCTTTAGTAGAGGAAGGCTTTGACCCAATGTATCTCTCTTGGGTATTTTGAGTGTTGGAGATTAAAGGTTTTTTTATGGGAAAAGATGTTAAACCCTTTAGCGATGTTTTGTCTTGGTTAAGTGAGAAGTTATAATCAAAGAAATTAATAGATATGATATGGGTTATCACGTTAGGTCCTGCGATGTGTGCATGATCGATCATAACTAAGATCCTTGAAAGGAAAGTTGATAAATTTGAAAGTGTCTTGTAGTAGTTCTTGATGAGCCGTGATTAAGAGTATGGCTATACCAATTTGTAATCAATAAAGTTAATAAAAAGTGTGGAACATTGATGAATTGAGTTGATCATTAAGAGTGATACATTTGGTAAACTTCTTTGGTAAATTGGATTAGCGAATCTCAATGGATTAATCTAACTGTTTGGGATGGTTAAGTTCAAAGGGAGTTAGATTATTGTCTTAGTGGATATTAATCTTGGAGTAATCTTTGGTGGATACTTAGCGATTATATGTAATCGCTAGGTGCAATTATTGTCTATTAAAGGTTGGTGTTGAGCATCACTAAGAGATAAACTGATGGGATTTAATGGATGAACAATGTTTACGTGATGGTAGAATTATCGGATAATAGTATGTCTTTGATGGAAGGGTCGTGGAATAACTTTTTAAATTGTGTAGTCGGCACCCTCTAAAATACAATGGTTTTTGTAGTGAGGTTGTAAGAATTTGGTATACCCTCAATTGAGGATGAGATGATAAAGAGGCATCTAACAGTTTGGTAAGCCTTTGGAGGCTTAATAAAAGGAAGAGTTAACGATAACGAGTCTTGTTAAAGGTAGATTATTCTTGATGTTAGTAAGATTGTCCACAAGAGGTTCTGACTCGTCGTAGAGGTGATGATTCTTCTAGAGAGAAAGTAAGTTAATTGTCTTTCGTAATATCAGTCAAATGAAATGTTTGGAGTTTGTATTTGTGGACTTTTGAGAGTTCATGATTTAGGTAGTAGATGGAATTAATTGAGCAATGTGACGTTTGAAAAGGTTCTGATTGGTTCCTAAGTGGTTAATATGATTTGGTTTTAAAGGGCATTTCTGGTTTGTGTTGGCAAGTAATGTTGTAATCAAAGAAAATTGCTTTCTTTGTTAATGGAAAATATGTACCATAAGTATTGAAGGTTGGAGTTAAGTTTGGTAATTTGCAACCTTCCCGTTATTACTGACTTAAGAGTTTCTTGGTTTTCCATAGTAGTATTTTATTTTGATTCTTGGAGGTTGAAAGTTCCTTCTTGTGGGACATGTGCCCTCATCAGCAGACTTGTAATTTTGTTTTTAGAGGTCTTTTCCTTTGCCTGTTTCTCTTGGTCTCGTGCTCACTCGGAGGGGCAATGTTTTCTTGTGTGTTGAAACTTGTATTAGTTTGTCTCTTCCTTTTTGAGAAAGGAATTAACCAACTTGTGTTGCCGAGTCTTCTAAAGTGTAATTTGGCGACTGGTTGGTGGTGGACAAGTATATGATAGTGGTGAAATTTTGGGAACCAAGCTATTTGAAGAGCAGTAGACAGTGGATTGGTTTTGACCTTTAACACCTGGAGAGGATTCGTTGGAATGTTTTGGTGATGAAATAAAATTGATTAGTGTTACAACTAGTGGAACCTATGGCGAGTTATGATCCAATAACCTTTGTCTATGTTGGAATGTTGGAGTTAACGAAAGTATGGACTCTTGACAAATTATTCTGATTGTCGCAATTGGATATTTAGTAATATTGTGTAGAAGAGTTTTGATGGTGAAGTTAATGAGAGTAGCAGTGTAGAGAAATCTATTAGTCGTGTTAATTAATGGGACAGCAGGGATTGTTGAGATATTGTCAAGTATGACTTGGCCTCAGTGATTAACCCTATGGGAGTTAGATTATCTCTAAATATAGTGTGGTCAAGAATATTTTTTTTTATTGATGTTAGTGATTGAGTACGTTTGAATCTTATCAATTAGTTAAAATATGGTGAATGAGTATATGGTGGCCGTGTAGCTGAATTTGATTGATATGGGTTAGAGAAGGTCTAAGGTTGGTGAAATGAATCGCTTTAGGTGGTATTTGTTTAGTGAGGAATGTTGATATTAATAACTGAGGTTATTGTTGAGCCGTGTGAAATTTTAGTAAACGAATTTGAGGACTTCCTATCAATTATACTAGAAATTCAAGGTAAGAGTTGGAGGTTACATTTGGGGCTTTGCATGTTATGCCAGGACCTTGGAGACCCAATACTATGTGTAGAGGAGGATGAACAGAAGCGAATTTTAAATAGTGTGTTGATCTTTGATAGAATACTTTGGGTAAAGTAGATGAGTGTGAATGTGGTGAGTTTCACATTGATTATCCATAAAAGATGAAGGTGACGTGATTGTGGAGAAAAGATATATTGAGGTGTGTTTGGAATTATTTGTCAAAGTAATTCCTTTAGTAGAGAAGTTGATCAAAGTATGTTATTATGAATTGAAAGAGTATCTCTACATAGGTGTGGATCTTGCGTGATGCTTTGAGCATAGCTTTGAGATGGTCAAATTAAGAGAAACAATTTAGTGTGTTATGCGATGATTTGGAATCTCATGGTTTAAGAGAAAGTTAAATTCTTAAAGAAAGTTTGAGAAAAGGTTGTATTCTCGAATGATGAATTATTCTCTTAGTTTTTATTTGAGCTTGTCCTAAGCCGGATGCCAAATTATAAATAGAGTTGTTTCTTTTGGTGTCGTGGTTCTTTTCGGTTAAGACAAAGAAAGGAAATGGTTGTATTGGGCATACATGTGATTTTGCCTTTGGCTTTGTGGTAATCATTGTAAACCGCCTACTTGGAAAGTGGAAGAGTTTCATGACGAATCTTTTGGTTTTGGATTTAACTCTTTAGTAAGCACTTGGTAATGCGTGTTATGGTGATACCCTTTTATTTTCAGTGGGTTCTGCTTTTTAAAATAGTTTGTTTTAAAACAAGTTCATTGTGCCTCCGGGTTAAAGGAGGTGCTCATTGTCAAAGTGAAGAGATCGAATGATACAAGGAACAAGAGTTCTATGTGTTATGCATGTGTTTTGTGGTTTGGTGCCAAAGGAATATTGGCCCAAGGTACATTGGTTGTTTCGAAGTTGCAGAGATTTGGGAGATAGCGTATCACTAGGACGATTTGGAGTCCCGCCCTGTAGCATGGAATGTTTTGTATGACCTATTGTCGAGGAGTATTGAGAAATCGAGGGTAAAGCTTCCTTAGAACAGTTGACCCACAAGTAAGACCGTGCTTCGAGACGTGTCCGTCGAGTGACTCTTGAAAGGTTGGGACAAGTAGTATGGCGAACGCGCGTCGACGTCAAGGTATTTTTGTCGCATGAGACCGAGAGAGAGGCCACCAGGAATTTGAGTCTCGCATGCGTGAGCAATATCCGAGTTATTCACCGCATGTTCGTGGCAATGTTAATAAGTTTTAGTCGTGATCATCTCTTCACAGAACGTGGTTTGAATTCGGGTCAAATTCAGTTTAAGGGGTAGAATGTAATACTCCAAATTAATTCAGAAGAGAATATTCGAATTAAGAGTGGGATCAAATAGAGAATAGTTTAATTAGCGATTAGAGAGAGGGTTTTAGCATAATTGGGATAACTTGGGCCTCGGGCCTTAGCCCAAGAGGCCCATGAGGGCTAGCCACTATTAAAAGAAGGGGAAAACCCTAATTTTTCTCTGTAGTGTGCATGCTACAGGCACACCGCCACTGTAGCACCACCATGGTGCCTCCTCCCATGGCAGCCCCTTGCCTCCATCATTCGCTGCTATTGCCGACCAAGGAAGTGAGAAGGAAAGGGAGAAGAGAAGGAAGAGAGGAGAAGGAGGATCACCTTCTTCGAGGCCTGTTCGTCGTCGTCCTGCACGTCATCAAGGGTAACGATGGGTTTCATGTGATGTTTGAAAGTCATTAGATGCGACTTGATTAGATCGATTGGATCGGATTAATTTTGTTCAACGTTCAATTCTGTCCAGAATATTGCGCGGTCCGTTTAGGGTGTTTAGAAGCAGAATTAGGGATTTTGATCTCCTAGAGTTATTTAGATAATGTTATGAGCTTTCAGTGGCCGCCAAGATCATCCAAATCCGATTAACGGTCAGGAAGTTATGAAGTTTTTAGTATCGCTGCTCTGTTAATCTGTCAGTTTTGGACAGCCTGTAGAAATCTGGATAAAACTGCTATTTAAAAGGAGAATCAGGGATCTCAGTATAACGAAAAATGTGGGTAATTTCAATACCTTTTCAGAGCGATAAAGAACGCTTGATTTGGACTTTCTTAGCAAAAGTTATGGTGGTTTTAGTGCACTGTCCAGAGAACCCGACGTGATAATTGTGGTTCTGTAGTTTGGCTTGGTAGAGGAGTATAAGGCCGAATGGGAAGGGCTCCCCAACTATGTTTATTTAGGTATTTAAGTTAGCTTTCAAGAGAGTCCAAGAACAACTTATTTGGACTCCTGATCAGAAAGATATGATTTTTAGAAGTTAACTGCCCGCAGTGGACGCCAAAACGATCGCTAGAAATTGGAAGTTTGGAAACGCTTGGGAGTTAAGCAAGTTCAATTGTGTTGTTATTTTTGCTTTGGGTCCAGTATGTTGGACTTAGTCCGGTTATCTTTATGTTCGGTAGGAGCGTGATTCGAGGGCAGCGCCCTCTTCGCGTCCTTCGTTCCCGCACGGTTGAGGCAAGTGCATCGTTTGATCCTTGTTTGTGATTGCTTGGACATGAATGCGGGTTTGATGCTTGTTAATGTCGTGTGGCTGTTGATAAGTTTGCATAATCAGAGTGGTGAATGTTCAAACTTTGGATATGCTTTATTCATGAATGTTGTTATTGCCTTTATTCATGAATGTTGTTACCGCCATTGGTGCTTGATGTTGAGAAGAGATGGTGCATATGCATTTTGATATCATGTTGAGGCCTGGTCTTGTGATGACCAAGTATGCACATCTTTGAGGTCCCCGTCATGAATGTGACGGGCTTGAGATCCCCACACTCGTGGAGTGTGGGCATGAGGTCCCAATACTTGCGGAGTATTGGGCAATTGGTCCCGTGCGTGCGCGCAGAGTGCATGGGTATGCGGCACGGTTGCATACTTTGCATTCGGTAGTAATGCACACGAAAGATAAGAGAAAGGATCCTTGAGCATTGCATTTGCATGTGAAATGTTTTGTTATTGATCTTCTACATATTGATGCTTGATGTTATAGCTTCTATTTCAGACTTACTGAGTCTGTGGACTCACTCTTGCTTTTAATGTCATTTTAGGTACCCGAGCCAAGAACGACATGCATGGGGGGAAGTAGACTACTAGTCACACACATGCCACATGAACTAAATAAAGTTGAATGATCTTCAGATCGTAATTGTTTTAGTATTTGGGCGAGATGCTCAAAAGTTTATTAAATCCTGTCTCTTGAAGTGGTTTAAGTGTAATAATGATGAGTAGTGGAACTTTATACTTCACTGGATTGCTGGATACTTAGCATATCTTTGATTATCTTTTGATGTCTCTGGATAGTAGTTTGGTTAATTTATGATTCATTTGAATGTTGGAACCTCCGTGTAATTAACTTTACAAGGGAGGTTCTGCCGAAATTTATTAGGTTTGCTTTGATTAGAATTATTAGGGTTTGTTTAGTAGCATTCCAGGCTCATGTTCGGCTGGGGTGTTACAAGATGAATAGGGAAAGCAAGAAGTGAAAGAACCCTAAGTCTACAAAGGGGTTTTTATAAGCCTCAGAATTTCTAACTGCAATCGGGAGTTGCCAAAAAGTCCAATGGACAGAAATCTTTTGTCCAACGGACACAAAAACTCTTCGATTCTCAAGGCAAGTTCTCAACTTTAAATTGAATACAAACCGCTTCAAATGTCATTGCATTTAATGAGCGTCAGCCAAATACGACTTCATCGGAAGAAAGGTGTTCACACGACTTATTCATTTAAAGTTCGGGGGCTAGCTGACGAGGATTAAAACACCTATGTATTATTTTTAATACATAACAGACCATATGTCTTCATGGTCGTAACCCCTGAGGTGCACGACCTCACTAGTCGTAGAGATTCCAGAGGTTACACAATGGGTACCCTGGTCGGACAAAGGCCTATGCCAAGCTCCCGACCAGGAGAACTGCTCGTAAAAGGTATGAACTGATACTTGGAACTGATTCCAGGTATATTCTCTACCGTGTGATAAATGGAACACGTGCATATTCCATACCATACGACGTCTCTTATCCAGAAGCACTGATTAAACAACTACCATGTGGTTGTACCTCTCAGACATACAACCGCCGAACGGTTGACTCTCTATCAACCGTCACTTAACTCCGACCAGTCGCAACGCTTCACATCAGACGTCTTCTTCAGAAGTAACTACCACCTCTTCATGGGCTATTTAAAGATGGAGCATGGACTGAACGAAAGAGAGGAAAGCAATCAGACTGGAGCACAGGCCTTGGATACGTGTTTTAAGTCTGGTGTTGTAAGATAGCGAGTAGTGTTCTCAGTGTAAACAGGAGTAGTTCATCATCTAGTCAGGAGGCATCCCCTGTAAAACCTAGTTCATACTAATAAAGAGCAGTCCCATTATTACCCTAGATTTCCCATGTCACTTTCTCCTTTTCTTTTCGTAAGATCGACGTTTTGATCGTCGACACAATGATAGTGCCATGAAGATTGCAAATAACTCGGTCCAGCACTCAAGAACTAAGCACATAGATATCTGACACCACTTCTTGAGAGATCATGTGAGCAAAGGAGATATCAAAATTAGCCACATAAGGACCGATGACCAATTAGCCGATATCTTCACCAAACCTTTAGATAAAAGCCACTTTTACAAATTGAGAAATGAGTTAAATGTCATATATCATTCTAATGTTGCTTGAAACTCATGCTTTATGATATTTGGTCTCTTTTGGATTTTATTGAGATATTTATGAAACTATTTCAAAAATCCTATAAAAATTTCTATTTTTGATAACAATTATGTTAATTGGAGTTATTGTTATTACATGTCTCATGCATAATGATCCTGAAAATTATTTGTTGAAGCAATTATCATAAAGGATCATTTGTATTCAAGTTCAACTCCTGTTTTTAGGCAAAAACGGTACTACCACGTTTTAACGCTGGTACTACCGTTGCCTGGTATTACCGCATTCTAATGGTGGTACTACCGCTTTTGGCTGACAGTTCCAAAATGGTTACAGCCGAAACCCTATTTCTTTGGCCTCCTTCACTGTGCGGTATAACCACTTCTTCTTTTCCAAAACCACCAACGCGTCTCTCTCTCTCCCGTGCTCCTCTCCTCCAAGAACTCTTCCTCGAATCTCTTGATTTTGTGCAGAAATTTTTGGATTTCCTTGTTGGGATTAACTCCAGTGATAAAATTGTAACACCCTAGGATCCACATTACCCTGGAATGCTACTAAACCACTCTACAGCTAGCCAATAATTTCAAGATAAATTATTTCGGCAACATCTCTAGACAAGAAGCATTAAGCGGAAGCATAAACAACTAAGGGAATAAAGATAACGGTAACAAGTTCAATAATTAAAAAACCTCTAGCTGATTAATCAAAGAATGGTTCACAAGTCCATCCTTATTAAATAACATAAACATCCACAAATAGTTAAGCATTTGGCTAGAATTTCATCGACTTTATTACAACATGAGTGGATGAACCAAGTGCATTATTGTGGTGCCGCTCTACCCATCCCATGAATGCTCAACAATCACCTGTAGGGGGGGAAACAAGGGTGAGATAAAAATCTCAGCAAGCACAACTGCTTAATGTGCTATTCGGACTACAAACAAAATTACAACATCATTAAAGTATCCATATGTCCACATCCATAATGTGAATCCACATTCATTTACAAGCTAATTTAACTACAAAGATATTAAGCATCAATATCCAATTCCCGTAATGATCATAATTATAGCCTCAACCATATTTACTACCAATGATAGTAAAATATTAACAATTGAATCTTGATCAACTGCTTTATATTATTCACCACTACCACTACCAATGACAATAAAGTATTAACATGTTTTACCTCATAACTTTACTATTTCTCGCATCCACAACTGCTATCAACAATTACCACAAGAGTGTAGAATCTCATACCACAATCACAACCACTACCATACCACAAGGGATGAACCCCAAACCACAACCATAGCCACTTTCCTCACACCACAAGTGACTCTCATGAGCCAATTCCACATTACAACTATAAAGTTGCAGTTGTTTGTAATATAACTTCACCACAATATCTTGCATAAGTATGCAAATGATCTTTCCACAATGTAATGCATATGTATGCTATGCTCCACTGCACCTTTACCCAACAAGGTAAAAGTATGCATCGTGCTACGACAATGCACGATGTTGTCTTTGTACTGATCATGGCTATAGCGGCGACATCCACAATGCAAATGTCATGATATGTCATGAATGATATGATAATCGTAAACCACAAGAATTTAACCACGAAGGTCAACAACATACTCATCATGAATATTTTCTCATAATCCACATGTGTCTCATTAAGCACAATACCATTGTGTCATAAGACCATTACCACATAACCCACACCCGATTCACCAAGATCAAAATCAATCGATCTAAAGGGAACTCTACCACATAGACCACAACATGATCATCATGAATATAACCACAAGGAATTATCAATATGTCCACCTTGAGTTTATTTTCATATTCCGCATTTGGCTCATTAAGCAAATTACCACATGACTACCAACAACTCTTCCAACGCATGGCAAAAATGAATATTAATTTGCTACCACGACCTCATCCATAAAACATGCAACCATGGCATATAACTTCAAGTTATGAAAAACATGTATATTGCAAGTAGTAAGAATAACAAGTTAAACCGTAGCACAACCGCTGCATTTACTTGCATGATCATATAAGCATTCATCCATCACAAGCATTAGGGTTAGCAATGTACTTGCCTTCCACGATGCGACGCGTTAGCCGGCAAAGGTGATACTCCTAAACCTGAGGCCTCACCTCCTAAACCAGTAAAATAATTTCAATAAGGACATAATATACCCAGCGCTACTAATCGGCATTCTACATCGCCACTTGACGACTCAAAACGAGTTTACAAAGCTGAAACTGAAAAACAACGTTTCCTGCCATATACCGTTTCTGGACAGCAGCACGGTAAATGACATAACTCATGAACTGGAAGTCAAAAAGAGGTAAACCCAATTTCTGTAGATTCTTAACTGACTAATCTACAATACTCTAGTTGACACGATAATCCAATTCGGCCAAAATATTAGGCTAACCATTGTTTGAACTTTCAGTACAGAAACTGCCTACACAATCGAACAGCAAAACTAAAATGACCATAACTTTTAATAGGTAACTCCGAATTGATCGTTCTTTATCAATCTGAAAAGGTTATCGAATTATCTACAATAACCTAGTTGTGTGAACTTTCAGATTCTACAAATTTCCCTTTCATATTTTAGGAAATAACCAGACAGATTATTCTCGTTAGATTTCTGGCAGCAGATACTAAAACGATCATAACTTTTGACTCAGACCTCGGAATTGAGTGATCTTCACGGGTACTGAAAGATAACGACAGATCCCACATAACTCTAGGAGATGGAATCTTAAAATTCAGCCTCTAAATACACGAAAATACCCACGCAAGGTACTGGACAGAATCGAATCTTCTGCAGCCCAACATTTAACCAACAATTCTAATCGGTTTCGCATCTACTATGGATCAAACAGCGGGGAAGGCATCTCGTTACCCTTGTAGAACCGCTAGAACTTGTTGAACCAATCCCCACACAAGATCTTCTTCTCCTTCTTCTCCTTCTTCTCTTCCTCTCTTTCTCCTTCTTGCGCAAAGGGCAACAGCCTGGACAGAGGGGAGGCGCGAGGGAACAGCACCCTGGGCAGAGGGGAGGCGCAAGGGAAAGGGGAGGGGTTAGCCAAGGGAAGGGGAGGAGGCGGCTGCAAGTGGGAGGAGGGAAAAGGGGGCGGCGGCTAGGGTTTGGGGAGGGTGGCACCTCCCCCCTTTGGCCGGCCACTACAAGGCTAGATGGGCCAAGGCCGTGCCCAAGTGGATGAGAACAAGCGAAAAGCCCTCTCTAATCTTGATTTGACGAACTGAAAATAAATTCTTCCCGATTAAATAATTCTCTACCGATTAAATTTAATTAACCCGATTCTTGACTTCTCACACTTCCGGAGTATTACATTCTTCCCACCTTAAAAGGATTCGCCCTCGAATCCAACTCTACAGACCACAAAGAAAAGAACAACAAGCAAAAAGCAACCCAAACTAGGGGTACTCACGAGCCTCAAAGAGCTCGGGGTACTTCTTTCGCAAATAGAACCCAGCAACAGAAGAGTAAAGAACTCTCAAGCATCACACTAGCAACCATCTTTCCTTCAAAGGACCACGATCCAAATCAAAGGATTCACCACAAAAAAAATTTCTACTCGGTAAGTAGACAATTGGAGAACCACACCACATAAGCTAAGAGTGGAAATCACTCGACAGACCAAAACAATCAATTTCTTTTCCTAACTGGAAAAGACTACGCCTCAACATAAGTCAACTCAATTTGCAAATGGTCTCTGCCATAAACACAAAGCATAAACAAGAATCAAGAGAGCATCTCACTACTTGACATAACAATAATTTCCCAATTCATTTCTTTTAATAATTCAACTTCCTTGAACCAAGGATTTTCAAATTATTGCCCAACACACCAACTCATTTATCTCAAGTTGGCCACCTCAACAACTAGCTCAATTGAGTACATCATCTACACCATTGTAGATAGACTCTACTGACCCCACAAATCATACTCTAGCCAAAACCATGACCAACAGAATTATTTTGACAAATAATTCCTAATGCACTGCAGTCCCTTAAGGATAACAACTCGGGATTCAAATCACACCCACACAAATTCAATTACTGCACCTCAAGGATGCTACCCCGATCATCACACTATTTGGATTCCACTCTGATCCACTATTCCAACACAGAGACAATGGGCCTCTAAAAAAAAATTCTAGCATAACAGAAGGTGAAGCCCAAACTCAGCTTCCAAGTTCTTACAATCAACTTCCCATATAAGATAGGGAAAACCTCAGGTGAACGCCCTACTATACCACAATTAACAAACACTCATTCCTTAACATCAATAAATCGCTTGGCTCCAAGATAAACATTCTATTTAAAACATACCCTTCCCAAGGATTATTCTAAGAAAATAATATATCATCCATTATATCTTAAATATTGTGATATTTAAGGCTCCCACAAAAACATCACTACACTACCACTATTAAGTTGTCACCACGCAACAAAAGTCTTCGCAACCCACAACAATTACCATGTTCTTAGAAGAAGAGGTAAGAAGAAATAAATTCCAGCATACAGAAAATTGCTATCATTCACAGTGAGCCAAAAGACCAAGGGGAAAAAATAGCATTGAGGTTGGAAAACACAGGATAGATCATCTGTACCTCAAATACTTATAGTACAACTTTTCTTTCAATAAGAAACATTTTTCTTTTATAACAAACATCCCGCCAATTCCAACAAAGGATGCTTGAAGACCACAACACGAGATTCAGATAAAAACCAATAAGATCATTCAACATGTCGCTTTACTCAAAGCAACCTCGGCTATCACACAAGTCATAAGGTCCAAAAAGATTCCAACCGTAAATCTCACACCTTTCAATTCAATTAGTATTATGGAATTAACAAATTCCTTTATTTTTAAAATATTCAACATCATAATCACAACTACAGGCTATGGATTGTATTCACAACAAGATAAAACAATCTTTGCAAAAAAATCATCATATCATCTCACTCCTTCATATTTTTTCCAAAAGGAACACCATAAATCACTTCATCATGTTCTTATTATCCAAATAAGATTCCAACTACTTAATCTAGTTAAACCTAGTGCATAAGCCATCATATTAAAACAAACTCTTTAACAAGATGATATTAGAACATAACAACCTCACAAAACATGCTAGTATGAATCTCTTATTAGGTTTCATACATTTATCTCAAATCTTGATGCTCAACTCTAGTTTAGCAAAAGGTAATTACACTCTAGCCATTCTTTGTCAATAATTGATTATTAATTTTTCATCAAACATAGCATTAATGATCCTATCTCTAATTTGCAATCACAAAGACAATAAAGAGCACATGATTCAATACTCCACCTTATGTTAAGATATTAAAATAAAATAACTTTAAACATCAATAATACCACTTTATAAGACAAGATTCCACAAGTCAATACATCAACCTTCATCCATTTTTGTATACATGTTTCAACAATTTAGCATGGTAAAAGTTACATAAATTTAACAGTTGTACATGCTCATCAAGTATGTAAAGAGAGAACATATTAAAGGTTGATCTTATTAAGGCAATATTCCAACACCTCCTTACTTGACCATCCTGAATGATCAGATTAATTACTTAAGATCGATCAATCCAATCTATCCAACAAGTTGGGAAAATTAAACAACTACAATAGTCAAAACAATTGTTTTTCATATTCCTTAATAAATGCATGAGTTCTACACATGTATCGCTAAATTCTTAGCCACAAAGCTTCAAGAAACTACAACAGGACAACATCATATTAATCAACTTCACTTCTAAGGATGTTAGTAGAAATTAATGATGTACCACACTAACTTTTCAACTTGATAATTCACAATCTATCGATTATTTACATAATTGTCACCTACTACTTAAACACAACAAAACATCATAAAGGGATTTTAACACTCCCTTCTAGGGAGAAATCAAACTTCAAAAGTCGAAATAACTCAGAAGAATTGCATAGAGCCAAGGCTTCCACCAGATAACGAACTTCCAACATAAAGCTTTGATTTTTTTTTTCTTCAAAATATCAAACGAATAAAAGGGTCATGTTTTCCAGTGAGAAAGATACAAATACCGGTCTCTCTAAAAGCACTTGCTCACGAGCAATAAAACAACCCATCAATCGAGAAAGAAACAATACTTGGTCTCAAGAACAATTGGAGGCCTATTGACACCCAACAACTGCAATAAACAAATAACCGAGAGAAAATCATTAATCGCAATAGGCCAAGAATCGCCAACATCAATTCAAGGAGGATAACACTTTTTTAAGAAACTTACCCATGACATCCGCAACTAAGTTACCCGAGGTAATCGCATCAAAATCCCCTGCACTCACTAACGGGTATAACCGCAATGCCCAAGGCAACAAGCGCAATCCCTACCTCTTATCATTGACTATCCTCACTCAAAGCGATCATATAAACAAATCATAAACATACAAGATTATCTCAAAGCATGAATCATCAATATAACATGTCAAAGCATGAATGCAATGCTTGTCCCATCCCATCCTATCGTGCACCAAAGGTGTCAATTTAATATTTTTAATTACCACGGACCTAAAGCCCGCTCGATACCAATCAGTAACACCCCCAGATCCACATTACCTGGAATGCTACTAAACCACTCTACTGCTAGCCAATAATTTCAAGATAAATTATTTCGCAACATCTCTAGACAAGAAGCATTAGCGGAAGCATAAACAACTAAGGGAATAAAGATAATAGTAACAAGTTCAATAATTAAACAACCTCTAGCAGATTAATCAAAGAATGGTTCACAAGTCCATCCTTATTAAATAACATAAACATCCACAAATAGTTAAGCATTTGGCTAGAATTTCATCGACTTTATTACAACATGAGTTGATGAACCAAGTGCATTATTGTGGTGCCGCTCTACCCATCCCATGAATGCTCAACAATCACTGTAGGGGAAACAAGGGTGAGGTAAAAATCTCAAGCAAGCACTGCTGTTTAATGTGCTATTCGGACTACAAACAAAATTACAACATCATTAAAGTATCCATATGTCCACATCCATAATGTGAATCCACATTCATTTACAAGCTAATTTAACTACAAAGATATTAAGCATCAATATCCAATTCTCATAATGATCACAATTATAGCCTCAACCATATTTACTACCAATGATAGTAAAATATTAACAATTGAATCTTGATCAACTGCTTTATATTATTCACCACTACCACTACCAATGACAATAAAGTATTAACATGTTTTACCTCATAACTTTACTATTTCTCGCATCCACAACTGCTATCAACAATTACCACAAGAGTGTAGAATCTCATACCACAATCACAACCACTACCATACCACAAGGGATGAACCCCAAACCACGACCATAGCCACTTTCCTCACACCACAAGTGACTCTCATGAGCCAATTTGAATTGGAATTCCAAAATTTGAAAGAAATTTTATTCCTAAAAGAGAAACCGAGAAATTGATGCTTCCTCCAGTAGAGACACGTCTTCTTGATTCTTGTTTGAGCTATGTGTTTTGACGGATGTCTTTCGAAAGTTGAGCTCAGCATTTATGTTGGCATGTGTGATTCTTTCCATTCGAGACGGAATAAATGAAAATTTTGATTTGAGCATTCAAGTGTTTTTCCCTTTGGCTTTCGTGACGTTTATTCGCAAATTGTCACTTGGAAGGTGGAAAGGTTTTTCGTGATGAAATTCCGATTTCTAAATTTGACTCTTTAATACCGAGCAGGTAACGATAGTTGTGATGTGAAACTTTCATTTTCGATGGGTTTTGTCGATAAAAGAGTTTGCTTAAAGAGAGTTACATTGTGTGTCTCGTTAGAGAGGTGATCCTTGTTCGTGAAGAGTTCAATTGAGAGGTGGAACAAGAGTCTCGTGTTCTATGCGCTTGTTGTGTGGTTCGGTATCAACGGAAGGTTAGCACAAGGTACATTGGGTTGTTTTAGCTAGTTGTTGTGTCGCTAAGACCGTCTCGGGTTCCTTATGCGTGTACACAACTTTGGTTTGTTCGGTGTTGAGGAGTACCGAGATCCGAGTTCGTTTCTTCGTTAATAACATTGATCATCGAGTAAGATCTTACCTTCAAGTCTTGTTCGATGAGGGTACCTGAAAGTACCGGGTGGAGTGTTAATTCAGATGTCGTTGTACGTAGTTGTGTTGTGGTATCTTTAGTCCGAGGGAGAGGCTACTTGGGAAGTTGGAGTTTCGCAGGCGTGAGCCTTAGCCGGTGTTGTTCACAACGGGTATGTGGTTACCGTTGTTAGTTCTCAGTCACGGTTGTTCTTTCGCGTAGAGCCGTGTGAGGATTCGAGGTCGAATCCTGTTTAAGGGGGTAGAATGTAACACTCGTTTTCATTTAGAAAGAATTTTGTTCAATTCAAAAGAGTCAAAAATTAGGTTTTCGATTTGTTCTTCTAGTTTTTGGGCCTAGGCCTTTGGCGAGATGCCCAGAGGCGAGCCGAAGGCCCATGGGTGGGGCACCACTTTGGCCTTGGGGAGGCGGCTCAACCTAGCCCCCGCCACTTCCTCATCTCCTCCCTTCCGGCAGCAGCTCCGCCCCATCTTTTCCCTGCGCGCCTCCTCTTCAACCCCTGCGCTCCTCCTCTTGACCCCGCGCCTCCATTGAACCTTGGGCAGCCACCTCCCTCCCTCCTCGATTGGTGCTGTCAGCCACAAGCTAGGAGGAAGAGCGGGTTGCCTTCGTTCTTTGGTGTTCCTCGCGAGGTCCAGCGGGTCACGTGTCTTCAGGGGTTTGTTTTTTTTGTTTCCCCCATTGTTGATTTAACTTGTTCTTGATTAGAAGGCGTTTTGGCAATTCGTTGTTAGAACTGCGATTAGGGGCAGAATTCTGCTCTAGTTTGTGCGCCAGTTTTCCTCCAGTTCAAGGCCGAATTAGGTTTTGTGATCTTCTAGAGAGTTGTAGAGTTTTTCGTTAGGTTTCATTGGCCACTGAGTTCACACGAATCCGAATTTTGGTTTGGAAGTTATGGCTAATTCTTTACCGCTGTCTGGAATTCTAGCTGTTTTGCAGCAGTCTGTTTATTTAGTAGATTGAGTATTGTTATGGTCCGAATCAAGACTTCTCCCCATTATGAAATTTGTAGGCCTTTGACTTATCTTTCTAGATTGTTTAAGAACATCCAATTTAGAGCTGTGGAACAAAAGTTATGGTTGTTTCGCTTCAGCTGTTTGTTGTCTGTCATTTTTACAATGATTTGAACCTCGGGCCAAATGTTGTTAAATGCAAAATCTGGGATTTTGCCCAACTAGACTCGAAGGTTTGGTTCTTAGCTGTTCAGATTGTTAAAGAACTCTAAATGTGGTTTAGCCATTTAAAATTATGTCTGTTTCCTTGTGGCTGTCCAGATTTGTTGGACTGATCAGACAGATGAGGATTTCTATCTGTTAGAGCCTTTTTCATCGAATTCGAGTTGTCCACCAACTAGGTTATTTTAGATATTTCCGTTATCTTTCCAGCCCATTTGAGTTTGCTATTTGTCGATCTTCGAGTAAAAGTTATGTCGTTTTATTGTTCCTGTCCGCATTCGCTTTGTGTTTGTGTTGTCGGTTTTGGTTTAGATAAAGCAGTTTATTTCTTGGGTTGTTGGGAAGGTGTTGTAGATCGATGCAGTGGCGTTCTATACCACGTGTCCTTATTTTGAGTACGTTTTTGTGTAGGCGAAGAGGCTTCGGGTTTAGGGGCATCTTCATTGCCTTCTAGCGCGCTGCGACACGGAAGGCAAGTACATTGGAATTCTTTGTTGTTGAATGCTGAACAATTGAATTTTCAGAATGTTATGTTTATGATCCATGAATATTCAAAGTTTCATGTTCCATCATATTTAGCAACCCATGGTTAAATAGATGATGCCTGTTATTATCCCTAATTCATTCCATTCATAATATGTCCATGTTTATTCCACAGGAGTGGAGTTAAGACCCATCAATTCCAGTATGGGCACGTAAGACCCACCAATCCAACGTGGGCAGAGTTGGATCCCCGTATGAAACGTTCTTCATACGGGCCTTGGATCCCCACATTTTGTTAAATGTGGGCCTAAGTGAGCACCGACGGGTGTTTCACAAAGCTATCTGTATAAGCGTAGCGTAGTCCATTCATTCATTCCATACATTTCATTCATTCATATGTTCTTTCAATTCCATGTTAGTATTCTTAAATGACGATGCCTTGTTCATATTCATAGAAGTTCATATTTGTCCTTGTACTTGTTGAGTCTTGGACTCACCCTTGTTTGTAATTGTTTATTTCTAGGTGATCGCTGATGAGAGCATTCATGGGGGGGAAAGTAGACACACATAATACCTTCACTTCACCATATTCAAGTTACAATTAGATGATATTTTATCCATGTCCTTCCTTCGTTGAGTATTGGACTGTAATAAATAGAGTTGGTGTTGGATGTCATCCTTCTCTACGATATTGGTTGATTAAATATCTGCTTGTATTCCTGGATTGGTCTTTTGAATTAATTACCCTAGTGGTTGCAGTTGACTTGGGAAATTGATATTCTAGAACCGTTGTTGTATTTCTTCCGCTTTGTTGGTGTATGATAGTTCTTTAGGTAACATTCTGGCTTCCGAATAGCCAGGGTGTTACAGGTACGGTCGCGGCTATAAGCGGCGACATCCACAATGCAAATGTCCTGATATGTCATGAATGATATGATAATCGTAAACCACAAGAATTTAACCACGAAGGTCAACAACATACTCATCATGAATATTTTCTCATAATCCACATGTGTCTCATTAAGCACAATACCATTGTGTCATAAGACCATTACCACATAACCCACACCCGATTCACCAAGATCAAAATCAATCGATCTAAAGGGAACTCTACCACATAGACCACAACATGATCATCATGAATATAACCACAAGGAATTATCAATATGTCCACCTTGAGTTTATTTTCATATTCCGCATTTGGCTCATTAAGCAAATTACCACATGACTACCAACAACTCTTCCAACGCATGGCAAAAATGAATATTAATTTGCTACCACGACTCATCCATAAAACATGCAACCATGGCATATAACTTCAAGTTATGAAAAAAACATGTATATTGCAAGTAGTAAGAATAACAAGTTAAACCGTAGCACAACCGCTGCATTTACTTGCATGATCATATAAGCATTCATCCATCACAAGCATTAGGGTTAGCAATGTACTTGCCTTCCACGATGCGACGCGTTAGCCGGCAAAGGTGATACTCCTAAACCTGAGGCCTCACCTCCTAAACCAGTAAAATAATTTCAATAAGGACATAATATACCCAGCGCTACTAATCGGCATTCTACATCGCTTACTTGACGACTCAAAACGAGTTTACAAAGCTGAAACTGAAAACAACGCTTCCTGCCATATACCGTTTCTGGACAGCAGCACGGTAAATGACATAACTCATGAACTGGAAGTCAAAAAGAGGTAAACCCAATTTCTGTAGATTCTTAACTGACTAATCTACAATACTCTAGTTGACACGATAATCCAATTCGGCCAAAATATTAGGCTAACCATTGTTTGAACTTTCAGTACAGAAACTGCCTACACAATCGAACAGCAAAACTAAAATGACCATAACTTTTAATAGGTAACTCCGAATTGATCGTTCTTTATCAATCTGAAAAGGTTATCTAATTATCTACAATAACCTAGTTGTGTGAACTTTCAGATTCTACAAATTTCCTTTCATATTTTAGAAATAACCAGACAGATTATTCTCGTCAGATTTCTGGCAGCAGATACTAAAACGATCATAACTTTTGACTCAGACCTCGGAATTGAGTGATCTTCACGGCTACTGAAAGATAACGACAGATCCCACATAACTCTAGGAGATGGAATCTTAAAATTCAGCCTCTAAATACACGAAAATACCCACGCAAGGTACTGGACAGAATCGAATCTTTTGCAGCCCAACATTTAACCAACAATTCTAATCGGTTTCGCATCTACTATGGATCAAACAGCGGGGAAGGCATCTCGTTACCCTTGTAGAACCGCTAGAACTTGTTGAACCAATCCCCACACAAGATCTTCTTCTCCTTCTTCTCCTTCTTCTCTTCCTCTCTTTCTCCTTCTTGCGCAAAGGGCAACAGCTGGACAGAGGGAGGGGCGAGGAACAGCACCCCGGCGAGGGGAGGCGCAAGGGAAAGGGGAGGGTCGGCCAAGGGAAGGGAGGGGCTGCAAGTGGGAGGAGGGAAAGGGGGCGGCGGCTAGGGTTTGGGGAGGGTGGCACCTCCCCCCCTTTGGCCGGCCACTACAAGGCTAGATGGGCCAAGGCCCAGGCCCAAGTGGATGAGAACAAGCGGAAAAGCCCCTCTCTAATCTTGATTTGACGAATTCTGAAAATAAATTCTTCCCCGATTAAATAATTCTCTACGATTAAATTTAATTAACCCGATTCTTGACTTCTCACACTTCCGGAGTATTACACAAATCTCATCCATGTCCTGAGGTATTTGCATTGTTTCACACGTTTCTCATCTTTTTTTGGCATCTATCCTATTTTGGTCATTTTGGTACAACTATTGTATAATGACTTATTATGTATATTCCATGAATTCATTCATGTCAAACACTAGTTAGAATCAAGAATCGAAAGATTGCCCTAAAATCTGGAACTACGGTACTACCGCTCCGTAGTAGCTGGTACTACCGATTTCCGGTAATACTGGATATTTACAACGGTACTACCGTTCCAGAAAAGAAAGATTGATCAATTCATACTCTTTTGCATGAAACCTATCCTAATTGCTTCTCTTATCTTAGAAATTATGGCAAGGACAAAGCAAGCAGCTCTTCGAAAAGGGGCCACTCCCGATGGAGATCCTGAAGTACGTTATGATCCTCCAGCCACTAGCACTGGACCATCTTGCCGAAAGGCACCTTCCAAAAAGGCTGCATCAAGAAGACCTCAGAGGGATGATAGTGATTCAAAGACTACATCTTTTCTTCTTGCTATGAGAAAGAAAGATAAAGCAACATCCTCCGAGAAGAGAGCTGCAGAACCTAAAAGTGAAGAGGAGGGTGATGAGAATTCTTATCAAGCTAAAACTGAAAGTGATGAAGCAAGCGATGAGGAGATGACTGAGGCCGGAGAGCCTACAGCGGACCTCATGCAAATTCCCAATGATAATTATACCTTGCTTCATCATGTTAATCAATATGAGAAGACAAATAGTTCAATGGATGCAATGTTTCACACCAGATTCCAACAGGAAGTCTTTGCATAGCTCTACAGTCATCATCGACAGTTTGCTGATCATAAGTATATTGACTGGACTCATCTGAACTCTCTTGACAAATATAATGGAGCCTGCAGGTTATTTGAGGCAATTGGTCTTCATGACCTAGTGGCATTAAAATGTGATTATAATGAAGATACAATCAGACAATTTTATGCCACAGTCCATGTGTCCGCAACTTTTGATAATTTGATTTGGATGAATCGAACTCAAAGATTTCAAGCCTCCAGGGCTGACTTTGAACGTGCTCTAAGAACCCACATGGGGTCACAAGAAAAGCTTTATGACAGAGATGTCCTCAAATTCCATCATGGAGTCAGTTCTATGACCAAACTCTGAACTTTGTACCTGGAAAGATTGGAAGGCCTTCTCCCTTTGCCAAGTTTAATCTATAGAATCATTAACCATACCTTCTTTCCCAAGAGTGGGAACTTTGATGCTATTCGAGGGCATGTATGGAATATTATTGACAAGATTATGCATGGCAGGAAGTTTGATGTAGTTGATGTAATAATAAGAGAGATTAGCTCATCCAAAAATGATAGAGTCAAAAGGATCTACTTTGTTCCATACATCATGGCTCTAATATTGAGATTCACTAAGTTCAGAGGAGGGTGGCTAGGAGTGCACAAGGCTTTCAAGCCCAAGGAAAAGACCCCAGTCATACCACCTCCTACTTCAAAAGTACCCCCTCAGGCTCCAGCAGCAACTCCAGCAGATCAAGCCTCCCTCTCTCATATGCTCTCAATTATCATGGAGATTAGGGAATCTCAGCAGAGGTTGGAACAAAATCAACAGAGATTGGAGGAGGCTTAGACAGAAACCAATAATAGGATTGCTGCCTTGATTGAACAGATTCACTCTCTTGAGCAAGCATGTTATGGACGTTGTCCTCACCTCAACTCTCCTCAAAATCCTCCTGCACAAGATTGATTCCTTTTGGTCCTTGATGCCAAAGGGGGAGATATATGAAGATGAGAGATATGAAGATCAAGAGATATGAAGATCAAGGATTGAAAGATTTAGGAGGAGCTTAGCTTTTAGCTTTTGGGATCCTATCTATCTATTATCTTATCAGCTATTATATATGTTGGAACAATGTTTTATGTCTATGTTTGGTTGTAAGACCTTGTTGGGTTTTTATATGTTGAACTTGTTTGGTGAATGCTTATGATTAATGCTATGTTTTGTCTAGTCAGGTTCAACATCTTGTCATTTCAAGCATCCTTTATTAGTTATCATCTATTATTCCTTAAATGATCTTGTATTCACATTGTTTCACACATGTCCAATAAATAAAGGAAACTCTGTCAAAATTTTCAATTTCTACAAATGTGCATGAAAATCACTTCAACCTTGATGCACATGTTTAGGGGCTTTTCTATTTATTAATTGACTTTGAAAGCAACAAATTCTTCATCTCTTTGAACTCAAATAAAAATTTCTTGCTTAATCAAATGTCAAAACCAGAATATACAACCTTGTGTATATTCAAAATCTTTCATATCCTTTATATTGTGTGGGTTGTCATCAATTACGAAAAAGGGGGAGATTGAAAGTATCTAGGCCCTCAGATTTGATTTTGGTAATTAATGTCAACATTATGTTAAGAGACTAATATGTGTGCTAAGATGTGTTAAAGGTTAAGTCCCAATGATTGAATGATGCCAAGGCTATTGACAATGCAGATGTGATGAAAGATCATCTTAGTTCAAGACATAGGTATTGTATAAACCTACGGACTCTTTTATAGTTTTACTATTCTCGGTGTTTTGGAGAAAAGACTGGGTTTATAGGATAAACGCCATACTATAAAGAGGGATCATGGTTAGTAGCTTGAGAAACTATTTTTATGCCATAATGATCAATTAGGATTCATGCATTGTTTTGATTTGAGCTTCTGCAAATTGGTTTTGAAAATCGGTACGATCGCAAGTGAACTGCGGTACTACTGCAGGTCGGTAGTATTGATACTTAAGGTGGTACGTTTTTCCTTAACCAAATGCTCTGATCGGATGGACCGAACGGGTGGACCGAACGGATGGTCAGATCTGTGGTCCGAACATACAAGTCCTATCAGTGGGACCGAACGAATAGTCAGATCTGGTGATTCGAACATTTAGTTCGAACAGGTGGTCCGAACGTGTAGTCCGATCGAGTAAACTAGTCGGGTCGGACCAAGGGCTTTTGATTCTCTCTTAAAATCGAAACGACCGCATTTGAACTATGGTATTACCGTAAGTCGGTAGTACCGATATTTATATAGCAGTACGTGAATCACAGAGAGTGTGTTTTTGGGATTTTTGATCTCCTTTTGAGAATCGGTATGATCACATGATCTGAGCGGTACTACCGGAGATCGGTAGTACCGATTTTATAATAGCGGTACGTTTTTTCCAGAGAAGGTGTTTTTGTGAGATTTCTTGAACTCTGGAAAAACGGTTGTTTCGTTCTAGCCGAGTAGTACTTCCGCATTGCAGTAGTACCGATTTGTATTTGGCGGTAGTACCGCAATTACTTTTGTAACAACTAGTTCAGTGCATTAAATGCAACTGTTCTGACTGTTATACTGAAAATCGGTAGTACTGGGTTTCAACGGCTATACTACCGCAAATCCCATTTTTGAGGAAAATGGTTGTAACAGATAGATTTGTTGGTGAAGGGTATAAATACCCCCCACCTGCCTTCTAGTAGTAACTCTTGAGATCCTTGAGCATTGTACACTTACATTGAACTCTCTTGAGCTCATATACACTCTTCAACTACTCATTGGCATTGATTTCTCATTCTTGAGGTAGTTGGGAGCATTGAAGTGCATTGAATCATTAGTTGATCATTTAGGCACTTGTAGTTCCTCAAGGAAAACTTGTGGTTTATTACTCTTGGTGCTTGCCGGCACCTAGACGCTTGGAGGAAGAAATTGCGCGGTGAGCTCTTCAAGAAGATTGTGAAGAGTCCTAGCAAGTTTGTGATAGGTGTTGTGCTCACCAACTCCGGAGCGGAGGAAGAGCAACTCTAATGATCGAGGATTGAGGCTTAATTCGTGGAGCCGGCTTGATTCGTTCAAGTTTCCTCAACGTGGACTAGTGAAGACCGACAAGTCTTCAATACCATGGGAAAAACATCATTGTCTCCATTGTGGTTTACTCTTGTCTTTACTAGTTCCGCATGTACATTTCTAGTTGTTTAATTGTGTAGGATTACTTAGCTAGAATTGTATCTAGTTTAGACATAGTTCTTTTCTGTCTTAAAATTATTAATCAGTCAAAAAGTTTTAAAACCTCCTATTCACCCCCCCTCTAGTTAGTTATCCTTGATCCTACAATGAAAGAGATATCTCTGAGCCCCTCAATGTGGTTGGATTAAGGAAGTGCATGACCATGCCAAATGTGGTTGAGGAGTCAATCGCAACTGAGTAATCCACTACATGTTCGAGTGAACGATCAAGCTATCAAAGGATGGCACGCTTCTCACCTCGAGTTCGATCTGGTATTGTGAGGCAAAGGGATCGGTACATAAGTATTATATATGTTCGTCCGATATGATCTTTATGCATATTTGAGAGTCGTTATGTCCTTCTAGGGACCGCTACCGACTTATGGATTGGAAAAGAGTTTTCAGCCCATGGCCGAATATACATGAACCTACAGGGTCACACACTTAACGGGTTGGAACGATAATGGTCCGGATGATAGTCTCCGAGTGAGATACGATCTCTACTCGTATTGGATAAGGATCCGATTGGAGGCTATATAAAGAGAGACGGGGGGGCTAAGGAGGTATCCGGAGACACACCCATCGAAACCCTAGCCGCCACCTCTTAAAATCCCTATCGTGCGTCGCTGGTGCTAGCATACCAACACACGGCGCTCCATCCCTAGACATGTGGACATCGGTAGAGGCACTGCTGCGATTGTGTCGCTGATCGGGTTGATCGTAAGGAGGATACGGTTGGCCAAAGAACGATCGACTACTTCCACTACACTGACGCATGCTACGTTGAACCGACCACTTCAACTCTACTTCCGCTGCACTACACGTCTAGTGGTAATGATCTATGATCTCTTACTCGCATGTCTTCCTGGTTTACGTGGTAGAAATTTTTAATCTGCGCTAATGTAGCCTACCCGTAATACTTCAGGAGGCCCACGTTGAGCGGCCATGGGTGGTTGATGAGGACGAGTTCTTGGACGCCCTTGACAGCGAGGAGATAGAGCCAGTGGTTGGGCAGCCCCCGGAACTCCTCCATGTAGCTGCTGGTGAGGTGGACGCAGCGGAAGGCCCCCGGATGCGCGGCGAGCACGCGGGAGACGGTGGCGGTGACTCGCCGTGTGTCGGCGCCACTGGCTGGGAGCTCAGCGTCGACGAGGACGAGCGGGGCAAAGCGCCAGACCAGGTGCCAGCGGCGAGAGAGCGCAGAGGTGCGCACGGCGTCGTTGATGGGGAGACGGGAGACAATGTTGCGGAGAAGCACATCAGGGAGGTGGCTGACGTAGTCGACGCCGTCGTGGGTGGTGGCTACGGAGAGGCGTGCGTCGGCGGAGACTAGCAGATTGGGGATTGCATAGTGGACGTACGAGAGGATGTGGCCCATGAGTGCTTCCACGTCCTGCGGGTTGTGACCAGGAGCGTGAGCAAAATCTCAAGGGGGCCAAAGGTGGAAGTTACGGATCATTGTTCAATTTCATCGAAATTCAGTGGCATTCGGTTACTCAAATTAACTTTTGATCCTACAAAGTCAGAAACATTGGAAGAAAAGGATTTATGCATTGCTAAAACAATTCTAGAAACGCATGGAAGTACAAACTAATTCAACACTTCAATACTATTTTAATCCTACCATCTGATCTGCTCTTAATAAATGATAACATCACCAATCTACTTGAATGCTACTAATGGCACAAAAACGTTGTGTATGCCCAGTATTCCCTTCAAATACATCACACGCAAAGTTTAATTAAGTTCTTCAGCATCCAAGACAGCTAATGTATCAAATCTGGAGGTTGTACATCGCACGCGACGATCACTGGGGAGCCACGGCCCAGGATGGCCCCAACAATCCTCCATCTCTGGTCGTGACCACGGAGCTAGAAGTCGGCCACTGTCGCGCGGTCCATGGGGAGGGGCAGCACACGGGTGTCCATGGTTGCTGCCGCCACCAGAGGGGGAGGGGATGAGCCGAAGAGGGTTTCGGGTGGGGAGGGAGAGCTGCGGAGGTTGGGGGAATTTGCGTTGTCTGGCGAGGCGATTGCGAGTGTGTGCTTTTGTTTTTTTTGTAGCGGTGGTGGATGGGAGACGCATGTGACTTAGGGTTTGGTGGTTTGGTTGGGCGAAATGTCCGAACATAGTTGCTCGAGGGCCCATGTATCAGCCACTCGGTTGTTTCGTTTTGTTTTTTTCGCTTTGCTTCTGTTATTTGTCACAAACTTCGATACTAACTCGGCGAGTCGACCACTATTCTTGTTACATTTCCTACAAAAACCAGTTGAATGTTCAGAGGAGTTTCACATGAATCCTTTTAGCTCATTGCTTATTTGCTTTGCTTCAAAAGGCTGCATTGGAAATTTTCCTATTGCATTCAATTCTTTCAAAACTCCTCTAAATTATCGTCACAAATGCACGTTTACATCTAACAGTTAGGCTGCTCTCAGTGCTCCACCTTGACCAGTATCTTAAGGGTGCCATGTAGGCAAAGTGCTGAAATGCAATAGATTAAATGAGGTGAGAGATTGTTGCAGTATCTAAATAAGAGATTGTTCTGGCTCGATGTCATAGACAAGAAAATTAACTCATTTCCATCTTGTACACACCATCTCCTTGAGATTCTATATCTAATTAATTAAAAGGACCTAAGATGCTACACCATAAGAAATCATGCATTGAGAAAATAGTATCCTAACACTCCTCACGCACTAAGAAACTACACTAAGATACTGCCCATTAGGACTCTGTGCGAGGTTTCAGGCGTCTCCGAGGACTTCCCATCGCCAAGCCGTTAAGCGCATCTTCAGGTATTTAAACTCTACCCTCCAGTATGGCATTTGGTATTCCTGCTCTTCGTCCTTGTCCATTCGGGGTTTTCGATTCGATTTTGCGGTGTCATTTGGCTAGATAGGAAGAGTACCTCGAGCACTTGTCACTTCTAGGCACTTCTCTTGTCTCTTGGTCTTCTAGGAAGCAATCTTACATTGCACAATCCATCGCTAAGCTGAATATGTAGTCTTGCTAGTTGTCAGTAGTCGATTTTGTGGATGGTGTCCACTCTTAAGGATTTTGGGTTGGCATTTGATAGTGTTCCTCTTTTACGCAATAACTTCGCGATTAACATTGCTAAAACCTCGTGCAACACTCTAGGACCAAGCACATAGACATTCGCTATCACTTTCTTAGAGATCATGTCGAGAAGGGTGATATTGTGTCTTTGCATTTCGTGGAGTACGAGGCTTAGTTGGTGATATCCTCACCAAGCCTTTAGATCCAACTAGGTTTGCCACCTTGAGAAGTGAGTTAGGGTAATTTATCCCTACGGTTTGGTTTGAGGGAGTTTGATCTTTTCGATCTTACCTTATTCATTTGATCTTTCTTGATCTTCTTTTGATCTTTTGATCTTTTTAGGCTTTTTAAGTTTGTGTGCATCTCATTGTTTCTTCTGCATTCATATGAAAACCAAAAGATGCATTGTTATATGCTTTTTGCTTGTCTTTTAAAATTGATGAAGCTTTGCTTATTACCCTTTTGAGCTTTAGTATTTCAATTCTGCTCAATGTCATGTCTAGTTCTTTGACTTGCTAGAATTATCATGCTTTCACATGTGTAGCTAAGTCTTTGCTGAATGAGCCAGAACTTTAAGACAACTTGAACTAAAAATTGCAATTTGTGGATGTTTTAGCTAGTTGCGCAATTAGTGCTCCTTTTGTGACATTGGCCTCACAAAATTGCGGTGTTAGCTCTTGAATCTAGTATTGATCATTACTTGAGCTTCTTGTTCTTTTAAGAATCTAAATCTGCTCTTGTGAACAAAAAAAAGGGAGGTCTCTTTTGTGCGAAAAAACTGATCCCACCAATTCTTTCTCATGAGACGGCTTGCCATTGCACTAGGCATGAACTCAGGGAGAGTTTTGGATGATCTAGACCATTCTTTTAAGCTTTTTGTGCTTAAGATGGTCGCGGCAAGGCTTGAGATCTAGCACGTGGATAAGAAAATGAATTATCAAATGGGTAGAAGCTTAGGAAGTGTTTGTGGATGGCTCCTAGTCCAGGATCTTCTTCACTAAGATATACCTTTCATCAACTTCAATATTCCTTTGCAAATGAAAATCTGTTGAAAATGGGCGTTTGAGACAATTTGAGCAAAATGATTCAATTTAGGACTTGTTTGTCTCTTAATGTGGTCTTTGTTAGCTTCTTGGTCTCACATTGACATTTTGACATGGCCATTTCATTTTAGGATCTCGTTGATGGACTTGCTAGATTTGAAGCGTTGCTTAAAATGCTAAAATTTATTGCTTTACTTTGAGCCTTCTCGCTTTAGCTTTGTTATATATGTCTTATCATGATCTTGCTAGCGCATTCAGGCTGATATGGTGTTTATGCAAAATTTGAGATGCTAGCTTGTTCTTTTGGGTAATCTCCAAAGCTTCTTGTAATCCAAAATTGAAAAATACAAAAATATGAAGCCACTTCATTACATTTCATGCATGCTCCTTCTTATACTTTTTCCTCGTTCTGCATTTGTTATCTCTGGATGAGAGGAAGGCGTGATTCCTTGATGACTCCATTGTCAAAGGGGGAGAAGATATTTCAAGATGTGTAAAAGGGAAAAGTATTAAAAAGAGGGAGAAAATTGGAGAATTTGAAATTTTCTAAAATTTGAGGATCATAGTGAGGGAGTTTTTATTTGCATTCTTTTGGTCTTATTGCTCTTTCGAACTTGAATTGCAATTCTTGATCCTCACCATGATCAAAGGTCATTTCGAACAATTGTTCTTTCATATGGACCTTAAGTGAGATTTTTGACTCCTCTTTGAAAATTGAAGCTTTCTTGTTTTCTTTTGCCTTATCTCACTTGCCGATGCTATTCAAGCCACTTGGTCATTTCCATTGTTTTCTCTTGCATTTGGACCAAGTTGTGCCTTTGCGCGTAACGTTGAGTTTTTACTTTTCAAACCACAAAACTTGCATTTGTTGGGAATTGACAATGTGATCATCAAGGGGGAGATTGTGGATATCATGGGGATATGCTCATGATCTTTGGATGATGTGTCAATTGGCAATGACGTTGAAGGTTTCTGAAACACGAAGTTTTGGCAAAGTTCGATTCTGTCAGTCTCAGCGGTCAAACCGCCACTGGTGGCGGTCGAACCGCCCATGCCTCGTGTTCTGTGATGGCGGATCCGACCGCCGGTCGTGATCCGACCGATTGGTAGCGATCCGACCGCGCTCGTTGAGCGTCGGACCGCAAGTTGAGTGACTTTGGAGTTTGGTGGGCCAAAAATAGAGGGTGTAGGCAAGTGAGGAGATTCTCGCACTTGGTCCCATAACTTTGGAGCTTCGGTCAAAAGTTCTATTCGTTTTAAATTTCGAGAGGTTGCGGATTTCAGCGTTGAAATTTCGGCTAAGTCCTTTGTGGCGGTCCGACCGCCTTCGATGGGGCCGATCGGTGGCGGTCGACCGCCAAGGCCGGGCGGTCGACCGGTTTTCACTTAAGTCGCCGCCGTGTGGCGGCGATGGTTGCTTGTTAGGTCAAGTTCGTGGATTTCATGGCATATGTGTTGCATGATGCATGTTTTGACTAACGTGGGTCAAGTTGTGAAGAACTTGTTCCCGATTCGATTTGCTTGTCTATTGTTGTGCAGGTTGCTTGGTGGTCAGCGACGGTCAACGGCGAGGATGATCGGGACTAGGCTTGAGAGCCGAGGTTCAAACGATCGACGATGCCGTGAAGTCGTGGACTCAAGCATGGTGCAAGATGGACAAAGGTAACCGAACAGGCGATTCAGTGCGGATCGTTGAATCAAGCGGCGCGGGGGTCTGTGCAAGTGCCATGGTGGTTTCGGTGGGAGCCGGATGGGAGAGACTTGCCGACATAATGAGAGCCGTTGGATCAACCTACACGTGGCGGAGCAAGCAAGTGCCGCACAATATGAACACGCGCTTTAAAATGCGTGCGTGTGTCACCCGCTTGTTTTGGGCCTTAACGGGAGCCCATTAGGAGACTCTATTAGAAACCCTAAGCCTCCACTATAAATAGAGGAGAGGTGGCTGCACCTTCGCCGACCTTTCGACGTTTCATTGTTTAGAAACCCTAATTTGCTTAGGGAGAGGAGGAGAGGAGGTTAGGGTTCTAGAGAGTTGGATTGGATTTCGTGCTCATGTATTGAGTCTTTGTCATCCATTGATGGAGTGGCTGTAAACCAGATCAAATCAATCCAAAGAAAGTTTCTTCAAAAGTGAGTTCATGTGCTTTCTTTCTCTCTTTTGATGAATTGAGTCTTTGTTTGATCCGCGAGTTATTGCTTAGTTTCTTGACGTGATTTAGCTTGCTGTGACGTGTGAGAATACATCTAGGATCATCAAGATCATCAATCACTCACGAGCAAGTCTCAAGATCATATTTTCGTTTTGACTCGGTTTTTGACCTAACTTCGCTCAAACTGTAGAAGGTCAGAATCTTGGCAAGAATTATCACGATCGTTGCTTGGAATAGGTTCCTGACATACTTAGGTAGGTGTGTGTCAAATTTCACGAAGTTTGGACGCACGAATCAAAAGTTTGATCAATTTGCGTTTCGGTTTGTCGGGCTGTTTTCTCTGTTCATCGAACCAGAGGTCTGACCTCCCGTGAAATCGGTCTGACCGCCCGAGAAGTGGTCGACCGCTGGATCGGATCGACCACCCCGTGAGAGGTCAGACCGCCCGGCCTTTTGTGTTTTGGTTTTGTGTTGATTTTACTTTGGGGTTTTGAGTTGGTTCAATACAAGTCTTCCGCTGTGCATGATTGATTGATCTTCATAACTTTCATAGCTATTGGAGTGAGATTCGTATTGAATTGATTTTGGGAGAAAAGAGATCGTGCTCCTATTCACCCCCTCTAGTCGCCTTTTCGGTCCAACAAGTGGTATCGAGCCGGTTAGTTCATTCTTGATCTTAACCGGTCACCAACTTGGCGATGGATAAGTACTCTTCCAAACCGCATATCTTCGATGGGCACGACTATGCCTTTTGGAAGAACCGCATGCGTGTCTTTCTTGAGAGCGAACCACGAGGTATTTGGGAGGCTGTTCGAGGTCCGCTAATCTTGCGTGAGGTTGCTACGCCGGCTTCTTAAGCCCTTTTGGCTAATGACCGTAAGGCAAAGAATTTTCTGTATGGTGGGCTTGGTAGACAGGAATATGACAGGATTTGCAATCTCGAGACTGCACATGAAATTTGGAAGACCCTCGAAACCTATCATGAGGGTTCTTCCCAAATCAAACAAGTGCGTCAGCAGGTCTATAAGAGAGAATATAACAAATTCGAGATGCGTCCTGGTGAGAGCATCGATGACATTTTCAATCGCTTCAACACAGTGATAAATCAGATGAAGTCTGTTGGTATTGAATTTACTCAGTCTGAAAATGCCATCCATCTCCTGGCTGCAATCAACACCAAGGAGTGGGAGATAAAGGCTACCGCTATTCAGGAAAATGTCAACTTTTCTGATCTGACTTTGGAGCTGCTCTATAGCAAGCTCAAGACTCATGAGATCCGGAAAGCTGACCATTCAAAGAAAGGTAATATGGCTTTGGTAGCAGACCCACTCAAGAGAGCCTCTGATGGGTCATTTGAGTCTTCTTTTGGATTTTCTCTTGCTTCTTTATCTGCAATCCAAGAAGAGGATCTTGAGAGTATTCCTGAGCCTGAGATGGCGCTTTTGATTAAGAAGTTCACACGGGCCTACAACAATATGAGAAACAAAAAGAGAGGCGCCCGTGACTTGTTATGAGTGTGGAGAGCTTAATCACATTCGGTAAATTGCCCCTGCTGAAAGGTAAGAGCAATCACAAGGATGAAAAGCCACTTGGAAGAAGCCTCGAGGCGCAAGTCGAGTTTGATGATGCCAAGCTCGGGAAGGTGCTCACACGGGTTCTTGCCGCTCTTGGAGATCGATCCTTGAGTGATGTGGACTCCGGAGCGAGGAGGACAAGGAGGAGGAGCTCCTCAAGACAAGAAGGGAAGGCCAAGGACTTCACCGGCATGTGCTTCATGGTCGACTCACGACATCAATGACAACAATGAGGTATCTCCTTCTTATGATGTTCTCTTTGCTAGATGTGAAACTGTCTATGAGCAAATGCTAGGTCAGGATAAAGCTTTAAAGTTCATCATGACTAAGAATGAGGAGTTAGAGTCACAAGTAAAGAAACTCACATTAGAACTTGTGAATGCTAAGAGTCTTGAATCTGATGAATGTTCATCCTGCTATGCTTTACATTCTGAATTTGCTAAACGCAATCTGCTCATGATATTGCTTTGCAACAACTTGAAAATGCTAGAACTGAGCTAATTGAAGTTAAATCTGCTCCTTGAAAAATGCTTAAAGTCTAGCATGTTGGTTGTTTCTGATGTGGTTAAATCTAGCTCTTGCTCTGTCTGCTTAGAACGTGAACGTGAATTACATGATGTTGTAGAAGCAGCTAGAGCTAAATATGCCAAGCTTAAGGACAGTATTAATTCTGCTACTTGTGCTTCATGTGAAGCTCTTAAGCTTGAAGTTGCTCTTTATAAGGAGAGGTTTAACGCTAAAACTTGTGATTCATGTGTTAACCTTAGAAAAGAAATTGCTTACCTTAATGACACATTAGAAAGATTTTCTAAAGGTGAGAAATAGTTAAACATGATTCTTGACAAGTCAAAAACTCCTTATAAGAAGCAAGGGTTAGGATACAACTTTGCCCAGGATAAATCTAATGACATTGAAATTTTGAGAAATGGCTTAGTTGAATTTGATACCCAACCTGCAAAGATCACTTTCAAATCTGCAGGTTTTGCCCAACCATCTGTTCAGTCAAAAGGTGCTTCTCCCAGTGGTACCAAGTACCATTGCACCTATTGCAAGAAGGATGGGCATTTGGTTGAGTTCTGTTAGGCGTGAGGTTGAAAAATGCTAAGAAAAATCTTACTAGAATGTCATCTAATCAACCTAGAGCTTTGTGAGACATGGTAATTTAGAAAGGAAGAAACTGGTCTAGGATTTATTTCACATGCCGATCATGCTCATGCTCCTAGACAGGATAACTCTCATATTAGAGTAACCATTGCTCACAATAATTTCAAATAGAATCAAGGATAGCACTACGCTTTGCATACTACTCGCAGACATGTGTCTCAAGATCTCGGGTTCCCAAGTCATGTTTAACTAACTTGATGATTGAGACACATCGCTCTTTTGTGCCTTGATTTTCGGGATCACCGGAAGGAAGGACACGTGGTTCGTGGACTCCACTGCTCACGCCACATGACCGGAGACTCAAAATGGTTCACCTCCTTCACGCGGTCGATAGGTGATGTCCTCGTCACCTTTGGAGACAATACACAAGGGCGGATTGAAGGAACGGATCAATCGGGGTGAATGACAATTTCATCCTAAAGGACGCCGCTCTTGTGGACAAGCTTAGGTTTAACTTACTCTCTCTCACCACTTCTTGATGATGGTTATGAGACTATATTTAAGAAAAATGCTTGTCGGTGCTTGATCTCTGCTGGTGAGCTCGTTTTGGAATTTATAGAGTTGCTAGGATCTTTGAGCTGATTTTTGAATCTCTCTTGGTTCTCTTAAATGTTTGTTTACACCTTCTTCGAGTTCGCTTTGGCACCGACGCTTGGGGCACATTGGTTTTGATCATCGACGCGAGTTAGCAACCTTGATCTCATGAGAGGTTTGCCCAAACTCAAAGCCGTCAAGGATCTTGTATGTGCGCCAGAGGCATGGCAAGCAAGTTGCCGCCTCACCCTTCGGTGACTTTGGTCATGACCGACGACCGGAGCGGTTGCTTCATATGGATATTGTTGGTCCTGCTAGGGTTCGGTCAATTGGTGGTAAGTGGTACATTCTTGTCATAGTTGATGATTTTTCGAGATACACTTGGGTGTTCTTTCTTGCTTCGAAGGATGAAGCTTTTGGTTTTTATCGTGATCTTGTTCTTCGTTTGGCTTCTGAACTTTCTGGTGCCTTGAGAGCGATCCGCAGTGACAATGGCACGGAGTTCAAGAATGCCTCGTTTGCCTCTTTTTGTGCTGAGCGTGGAATTGAGCATCAGTTCTCTTCTCCACACGTCCCTCAACAGAATGGCGTTGTGGAAAGGAAGAACAGAACCTTAGTCGAGATGGCTAGGACAATGCTAGATGAGTATAGCACACCGAGGAGGTTTTGGGCAAGCTATTCTCACTGACTTGCCATATTGCAAATCGTGTCTACTTGAGACCGTCTTTGGGCAAGACTTCACATGAGCTTCGATTTGGTAGAAAACCCTCTGTTTCTCATTTTCGAGTTTTTGGAGCTAAGTGTTTCATTCTTAAGACAGGAAATCTAGATAAATTTGAATCAAGAACTTTTGATGGTTTATTTCTGGGTTATCCTGCACATTCGAGGGGTTTTCGGGTTTTTAATGTTGAAACTAACATTGTCCAGGAGACATGCATTGTCACTTTTGATGAGACTAGCCCTGTAGCTAGATCCGACATTTCAGGTAATACACAGGTGACAGAAAGCATTTTTGTGGAGGAAGATGATGACGAAGCTGATACTTGTCCTCCACCTGCTGCTGTTGAGGCTCCTGTCCAAGCTCAGAACTGCCACGATCGCTTCACCTCCAATTGAGGCTCCTGCTGCATCTTCTTCATCAGTAGTACCTGCGGAGGTTGGGGAGATATTGTCTCCCCCGGGCGCTCCACTTCACATTCAGAGGCGTCATCCTCCGGATCAGATGATTGGTAATCTTAATGAGCGAGTCACTCGCTCCTGTATCACGATCCAAGTCTCTCTCTCATTCGCATTTGTTGCTTCTTTGAACCCGCGATATATCACATGCTTTATCCGATTCTAGTGAGTCAATGCCATGCATGAGGAGTTAGAGAATTTTGAGAGGAATAAGGTCCGGAATCTAGTAGAACCTCCTAGTGGTCATAATGTGATAGGAACCCGTTGGGTGTTCAAAATAAACAAAATGAGGATGGTTCTCGTGGTTAGAAACAAGGCTAGATTGGTAGCTCTGGGGTTTTAGCCAAGTTGAGGGGTTAGACTTTGATGAGACATTTGCTCCTGTTGCTAGATTGGAAGCCATTCGCATTCTGCTTGCATTTGCTGCTTCTAAGGGCTTTAGACTATATCAGATGGATGTTAAGAGTGCCTTTTTGAATGGTTTTATAGAGGAGGAAGTGTATGTTAGACAACCCCCAGGCTTTGAGAATCCCAAGCATCCACATCATGTTTTCAAGCTATCCAAAGCCTTGTATGGTCTTAAGCAAGCCCCTAGAGCCTGGTATGATAGACTTAAGACCTTCCTGCTTAAGAATGATTTTAAGATGGGTAAGGTAGACAAGACCCTGTTCATCCTTAGGCGTGGCAATGACTTCCGCTTGCTCGATTTATGTAGATGATATTATCTTTGGTGGTTCTTCTCATGCTCTTGTTTCCAGCTTTTTCGAGACCATGTCCGAGGAATTTGAGATGAGCATGATGGGAGAACTCAACTACTGGGCTTCAAATCAAGCAATGCAAGGAAGGGATCTTCATCCATCGACAAGTACACCAAGGATCCGCTTAGCGCTTCGAGATGAGTGATCGCAAGCGATCGCCACTCCCATGGCGACGGATCGCTTTGGATCCGATGAGGAAGGAGAAGCCATGGATCAACGCGAGTACCGCAGCATGATTGGCTCCTTCGCATTTGACGGCCTCAAGACCGGACATCCACTTCATTGTTTGCTCTCATGCGAGGTTTCGAGCGTCTCCGAGGACTTCCATCGCCAAGCCGTTAAGCGCATCTTGGTATTTACACTCTACCTCCAAGATGGCATTTGGTATTCTCGCTCTTCGTCCTTGTCCATTCGGGGTTTTTCGATTCTGATTTTGGGTCAGTCATTAGATAGGAAGAGTACCTCGTGCACTTGTCACTTCCTAGGCACTTGTCTTGTCTCTTGGTCTTCTAGGAAGCAATCTTACATTTGCACAATCCTTCTTTGAAGTGAATATGTAGTCTGCTGCTAGTCTTTGTAGTCGATTTTGTGAATGGTGTCCACTCTTAAGGATTTTGGGTTGACATTTGATAGTGTTCCTCTTTCTGCGATAACACTTCAGTGATTAACATTGCTAAAAACCTGTGCAACACTCTAGGACCAAGCACATAGACATTCGCTATCACTTTCTTAGAGATCATGTCGAGAAGGGTGATATTGTCTTGCATTTCGTGGAGTACGAGGCTCGATTGGTGATATCCTCACCAAGCCTTTAGATCCAACTAGGTTTGCCACCTTGAGAAGTGAGTTAGGGGTAATTTATCCCTACGGTTTGGTTTGAGGGGGAGTTTGATCTTTTCTGATCTTACCTTGTTCATTTGATCTTTTCTTGATCTTCTTTTGATCTTTTTGATCTTTTTAGGCTTTTTAAGTTTGTGTGCATCTCATTGTTTCTTACTGCATTCATATGAAAAACCAAAAAGATGCATTGTTATATAAGCTTTTTGCTTGTCTTTTAAAATTGATGAAGCTTTGCTTATTACCCTTTTGAGCTTTAGTATTTCAATTCTGCTCAATGTCATGTCTAGTTCTTTGACTTGCTAGAATTATCATGCTTTCACATGTGTAGCTAAGTCTTTCTTTGAATGAGCGTAACTTTAAGACAACTTGAACTAAAAGCGCAATTTGTGGATGTTTTAGCTAGTTGCGCAATTAGTGCTCCTTTTGTGACATTGGCCTGTCTCAAAATGCGGTGTTAGCTCTTGAATCTAGTATTGATCATTACTTGAGCTTCTTGTTCTTTTAAGAATCTAAATCTGCTCTTGTGAACAAAAAAAAGGGAGGTCTCTTTTGTGCGAAAAAACTGATCCCACCAATTCTTTCTCATGATACGGCTTGCCATTGCACTAGGCATGAACTCAGGGAGAGTTTTGGATGATCTAGACCATTCTTTTAAGCTTTTTGTGCTTAAGATGGTCGCGGCAAGGCTTGAGATCTAGCACGTGGATAAGAAAATGAATTATCAAATGGGTAGAAGCTTAGGAAGAGTTTGTGGATGGCTCCTAGTCCAGGATCTTCTTCACTAAGATATACCTTTCATCAACTTCAATATTCCTTTGCAAATGAAAATGTTGAAAAATGGACGTTTGAGACAATTTGAGCAAACTGATTCAATTTAGGACTTGTTTGTCTCTTAATGTGGTCTTTGTTAGCTTCTTGGTCTCACATTGACATTTTGACATGGCCAGTTTCATTTTAGGATCTCTGTTGATGGACTTGCTAGATTTGAAGCGTTGCTTAAAATGCTAAAATTTATTGCTTTACTTTGAGCCTTCCTGCTTTAGCTTTGTTATATATGTCTTATCATGATCTTGCTAGCGCATTCAGGCTGATATGGTGTTTATGCAAAATTTGAGATGCTAGCTTGTTCTTTTGGGTAATCTCCAAAGCTTCTTGTAATCCAAAATTGAAAAATACAAAAATATGATGCCACTTCATTACATTTCATGCATGCTCCTTCTTATGTTTTTTCCTCGTTCTGCATTTGTTATCTCTGGATGAGAGGAAGGCGTGATTCCTTGATGACTCCATTGTCAAAGGGGGAGAAGATATTTCAAGATGTGTAAAAGGAAAAGTATTAAAAGAGGGAGAAAATTGGAGAATTTGAAATTTTCTGAAATTTGAGGATCATAGTGAGGGGGAGTTTCTTATTTGCATTCTTTTGGTCTTATTGCTCTTTCTGAACTTGAATTGCAATTCTTGATCCTCACCATGATCAAAGGTCATTTCGAACAATTGTTCTTTCATATGGACCTTAAGTGAGATTTTTGACTCCTCTTTGAAAATTGAAGCTTTCTTGTTTTCTTTTGCCTTATCTCACTTGCCGATGCTATTCTGAAGCCAGCTTGGTCATTTCCATTGCTTTCTCTTGCATTTGGACCAAGTTGTGCCTTTGCGCGAAAACGTTGAGTTTTTACTTTTCAAACCACAAAACTTGCATTTGTTGGGAATTGCCAATGTGATCATCAAGGGGGAGATTGTGGATATCATGGGGATATGCTCATGATCTTTGGATGATGTGTCAATTGGCAATGACGTTGAAGGTTTGCGGAAACACGACTTTTCGCAAAGTTCTGGCCGTCAGTCTCAAAGCGGTCAAACCGCCTCGTGGCGGCCGACCACCATGCCTCGTGTGTTGTGATGGCGGTCCGACCGCCGGTCGGGCGGTCCGACCGATTTGTAGCGGTCCGACCGGCGCCCGTTGAGCGGTCGGACCGGCAAGTTGAGTGACTTTGGAGTTTGAGGTGGGCCAAAATAGAGGGTGTAGGCAAGTGAGGAGATTCTATCGCACTTGGTCCCATAACTTTGGAGCTTCGGTCAAAAGTTCTATTCGTTTTAAATTTCCGAGAGGTTGCGGATTTTAGCGTTGAAATTTCGCTAAGTCCTTTTGTGGCGGTCCGACCGCCTTCAGCATACGTCGACCGCCAAGGCCGGCGGCCTCGACCGTTTTCACTTAAGTCGCCGCCGTGTGGCGCGATGGTTGCTTGTTAGGTCAAGTTCGTGGATTTCATGGCATATGTGTTGCATGATGCATGTTTTGACTAACGTGGGTCAAGTTGTGAAGAACTTGTTCTCGAATTCGATTTGCTTGTCTATTGTTGTGCAGGTTGCTTGGTGGTCAACGACGGTCAACGGCGAGGATGATCGGACTAGGCTTGAGAGCCGAGGTTCAAAACGATCGACGATGCGCCGGTGAAGTCATTGACTCAAGCATGGTGCAAGATGGACAAAGGTAACCGAACCGGCTTTCGCATGATCGTTGAATCAAGCGCGGGGTCGTGCAAGTGCCATGGTGGTTTCGTGGGAGCGGATGGAGAGACTTGCCGACATAATGAGAGCCGTTGGATCAACCTACACGTGGCGAAGTGCGAGTGCAAGCCGCACAATATGAACACGACGCTTTAAAATACGCGTGGGTCACCCGCTTGTTTTGGGCCTTAACGGAGCCCATTAGGAGACTCTATTAGAAACCCTAAGCCTCCACTATAAATAGAGGAGGAGGTGGCTGCACCTTCCCGACCTTCGACGCTTCATTGTTTAGAAACCCTAATTTGCTTAGGAGAGGAGGAGAGGAGGTTAGGGTTCTAGAGAGTTGGATTGGATTTCGTGCTCATGTATTGAGTCTTTGTCATCCATTGATGGAGTGGCTGTAAACTGCATCAAATCAATCCAAAGAAAGTTTCTTCAAAAGTGAGTTCATGTGCTTTCTTTCTCTTTTGATGAATTGAGTCTTTGTTTGATCCGCGAGTTATTGCTTAGTTTCTTGACGTGATTTAGCTTGTCGTGACGTGTGAGAATACATCTAGGATCATCAAGATCATCAATCACTCACGAGTAAGTCTCAAGATCATATTTTCGCTTTGACTCGGTTTTGACCTAACTTCGCCAAAGCAGAAGGTCAGAATCTTGGCAAGAATTATCACGATCGTTGCTTGGAATAGGTTCCTGACATACTTAGGTAGGTGTGTGTCAAATTTCACGAAGTTTGGACGCACGAATCAAAAGTTTGATCAATTTGCGTTTCGGTTTGTCGGGATGTTTTCTCTGTTCATCGAACCAGAGGTCTGACCTCCCGTGAAATCGGTCTGACCGCCCGAGGTAGCGGTCTAACCGCCTGGATTGGTCTGACCGCCCCCGTGAGAGGTCAGACCGCCCGAGCCTCTGTGTTTTGGTTTTGTGTTGATTTTACTTTGGGGTTTTGAGTTGGTTCAATACAAGTCTTCCGCTATGCATGATTGATTGATCTTCATAGCTTTCATAGCTATTGGAGTGAGATTCGTATTGAATTGATTTTGGGAGAAAAAGAGATTGTGCTCCTATTCACCCCCCCTCTAGTCGCCTTTTCGGTCCAACAATGATAATTAAAAATCCAATATTGGGGCATTCTCAAATTTAGTGGAGAATATCACCAATTTTATTAAACACACATGAGCAGCAAGACAGGTGGAGACTTTCAGCACAAAACCTGACGCTGAGAAGAACATAGAACTTTATACCAAAATTTCTACTGATCAACTCAAACTCAGAGTAATACAATGTCATCCAATCAAGAATAGATTGGCATACTCAAACATTACTGTATAAATATCTAACTCAAACCTTTATTGATATTGGAAACAAAACTATGAACTTATTGCTCCCTTTCTCCTGTGAGCTTCTAAATTCTAATCAAAAAGCCGCAAAGCTACAACAACACTGGGGCATACTCAAAACATTGTCAATTTATTTCTTAACAAATTCCACCATATATACACTCAAACAAGTCAACCTATCAAACGACTCTCATTTATTTCTAATAATTTGCAGATCACGGAGGATTTAGAGGACCTCGGTTTATTTGGCTTGTAATGCTTAACCATCCATTGGTCCTAGCATCACAAATCGATAAACTAAGCCTCGAGATATGTATACTTCCTGCACTGCGATATACACACCTCGTTACAAAATCATGCATCAATTCCATTCATTCACATAGAACCGAACAAGCAACGAAATAAAGACATACTTAATATAAAGAGTTATTACAAAAGAGAGGCCGACCGCCAAAAGACATACAACTAGATAAGTACACAAATGAAGCAAAAGTGCCATAAGATGGCGATAAACAAAAGCCAATCAAGGTGCCTTTACCCACAAGGCAACCAACCGACCGCCAAGCTAGTCGTCCCGAACCCGCACATCTCGCAAAGTAGGGCCCTTGGGGCTCACCTTCTTCCTCCTGCAACAAAACATTTAAGATAGCATCCGAGTACAAAAATTGTTTTTGTACTCGCAAGACTGACGTGTGAGATATGTAACTATAATTAGCTACATGCAAGCTTTATTTAAGTGGATGAGGCTCGACTTATTTTCAAGATAAAGCAAGTTTTATTTGCAATAATGGTAGTACATTTAAAAGCAAGTTCGCAATTAATTCTTATTGTTCAAATAAGAGAGAAACAAATATAACGATAGGTAGATGACAACATCCTGGAAGTGACTAACCCAATAGCCACCACAACAATAGCATGAAGTACCCCTTCATACCACCCATGTCAAGTTTTAAGTTTTTAAAAGGTTGTAGTCTAGTTCTTGTGGGAAATAACCAAGCGTGTCCATAACCTAAGAAGAGGCTATTCGAATAGTTTTAACCCTGTAGGGGTGTACCAATGTACCCACACGATAGACCACCTTTCGACCAGCCACTGTTAGCATACTTCCTTTGGTATGTAGGCACGGCTAAGTCTAACAAGACACTTTTCAATGGACGATGCTAATTAAGAGCCGCAACCCACGGGAGAAGGACACATTAGACAGCCTAACCGGTCTGCTAATGCTCCCCTCCAACACCACACACACACACACACAGTTTCAACACACCCACCGACCAGCTCATAATTAACACCTCCCAAAGTACTTAGTCAAGAGAGGTTCCATATCCCCCTCAGATGGTTAGAACGCAACAATTGCTTGGATCAATGGCACAAGTAACTCGGTCCTTAGGGACTTAGGTACCATTCCATTCACACCCAATGATCACACCAACATACCATTGTGCCCAAGTCAAGATATAGTTTTGTTTTTAGTTTTGATTTGTAAATCAATAAAACACAAGGATTGGACATAAATGAATAATATAAGTATTTGTGTGATCAAGATCATCGACTAAGTCGATGATCGCCCAATACTACCGATAACTAGGCATGGCTAAGCAATACTTATTCGAAATCTACTAAGTGACAAGAGCTCATCCAACGAACTCTAATCACAGCAAATAACCTAGGCTCATGTGGTAAAGGATAATTATTTACCTACAGATTATGCAACTAGAGGATTAACTAATCAATTTAACCACAAAATAGCAATGCATACATAGAAGTTAAACAAAATATTAGACTTTAAAAGTAATAGGATCAAATGGGAAATGATCAAACCGCTTGTTCTCGTCTGTTGCTCACTATGCTGCAGAGGATCACTCTCAAGGACGGCACAATCGTCGGAACCTACCGAAAGAGCGAAAAAGAACCGATAAGAATAAAGAAAATGAAAAAGACTCTAAAACCAAAATGCTCAAAATGCTCTGAAAATTTTATAGCAACAAGAGCAAGATTTATAACAAATTTAGAAACAAGAACCAACTGATTTGGACTTTCTATGCAAAAGATATGGACAAAACATCGCAGTTTGGACTTAGTTATGATTTTTAAGTTATAAATCTAAGGCATGTTTAATTTCTGGATTAAAGACTCATCAGAAACCTATACTATGCTAAAGTACTTTAACAAATGCAATTATAGAACTTTAGTTTGTTAAATTTGGAACTACAGAGAAAAAGATATGCATTTTTGAAGTTTAAAATAATTAATAAGTGCAAATAAAAGCTCTCGGGAACTAAATCTGAAAAACCAACGAAAACTGGGGAGGTCGTGGGCCATTGATCAAAGATCGCACAGCTCACGAGCTCAGATGCCAAAACCCACACGAGCACCTGGGCGCAAAGACCTCATCGCGCCTAGGGGAGGTCTTAGCTGTTAGATCTAGACTTGACGGTCTGGATCTAACGAGGAGGTCCTAGACAGCAAGATCTAGCGAGGAGGTCTAAGAGAGGAGGTCTGGACGGCTAGATCTGAAGGAGGGAGGTCTTTGACGGCTAAGATCTACTGAGGAGGTCTTAACTGCCAACGACTCCACCGATGGATTTAGATCCGATGGCCCACGATCAAGATCGCATCCGGAGTGGTCCGAATGTTCTCTGATCCGAGCCGAGATCTAGAGATGAACGACAAGAGAGAAACTAAGCGATAGCGTTGTAAATAGATCGAGGAGGCCCAGCCCGTTAGATCAAGATCTAACGGTCCGAGTCGACGGGAGGTCCTAGACGGTCACGATATCCAAGGGAGGTCGTGAATGGCTAAGATAAAAGCGAGGAGGTCGGACGGCTAGGATCTCACCGAGGAGGTCATGGATGACCATGATCTTCGCGGGAGGTCCTATGAGACAGTGTTTAACGAGAGAGGTCCGACGGTTCTGATCTCGCGAGGAGGTCCCGAACGGTCCAGATCCGAGCGGAGGAGGTCTTCGCGCCTTCTTCACAAAGGACCGAGGTGGTCTTTTGTAAAGATGACCCCAAAGGAAGTTTTGAAGGTTCTCTTTATAAAAGACCAGGGACGATCTTTGCAAAGAGGACCTCGGGAAGGTCCTTGCGGAAACACGAGGTGGTCTTATACGGCTAAGATTTAACAGGTGGTCCCGGACGGCTAGGATCACCACCAAGGGAGGTCCGAGACTTAGGATTTTTCGAAAAGATCCTAAGGCCCGATCTAATCTTGGAGAGGTCGTGAACGGCTAAGATTAGCCCGAGGAGGTCCTATAGTGGTTTTAATGGCGCAGACCTCCTGGGACAATGACAAAAAGGTGGCGGCTAAGACAAATTAAAAGCATCTAATGATTGACAATAAATGAATCCAACAGAGCACTTAAAGACTTCCTGACTTTAATTCTAAACCCATGGCTCACACGCCGGTGACTCCATCAAGATGATTAAGACACCATTAACGCACCAAATGATAACGAATGATTTGAGCATTAAAGTTGTCCAAGAACATGACGAAACGGGAGGTTTTGATTGACAACACCGAAGCGTGTTCCACGACTTGCACGGCGACGTGGACCTCGTCGCGAAACCAAGAACACGGATGAGTCCCAAATAGGAGGAGAACCGAAGGTGCCAATAGCCTAGGCTAGCGCAAGACTCACCCGGCAAGCAGCGGAGATAACCGCCGAGACCAAATGCGCCCAAAACAAAACCAAGAGGTCTAAGAGGATCGGGTTTTGGAACCAAGTACTCACCAGGATTGAAGGAGAATCGGGAGTGGTGCAGAGCTCCGGTGACGTGAGAGGTCGCCGAGGTGAAGAAGACGGCTCCCGCCACGCAACAAAGAGCTCCCACTTTGTCAACCTTGTGAAGGTTTAAACAAAGCAAATTAGGAGATTTGAGGTGACCAAGAGAACAAATGACAGCCAACAATCGCAATATTGAACCACTGGAGCTCGGAGGTCGCGGAGAGCTCCAAAGTTCAAAGAATGGAGGCAAAGAGCTTTCGGTGTTTTGAGCACAAGAGGAGGAAGAACTAGAAGTGCAAGAGAGATTCAAAAGAAGCTTTTGGGAGAAGCTAGGATTCCTCTTATAGCCATTTGCAAAAAGGAACCGGGCCACTCATGTGCACCGATCTAGGCACCTCGAAATGATGGGAGTAGGTTGTCGGAGAGACTTTTGAGCAAAAGGGGCTGCCAAACATTTAATGTTGGCAAAGACATAGCCGCTTGTCACCCTAGAGTTGACAAGGCACCGCTCTCTTGTCATGCACAAAAATTGATAATGACAAGCCCCACACCAATGCTGAGAGAACTAGGGAGGACTCGATCAAAGAATTCAACGGCTAAATCAGCGCACGAGCTCTACTAGGAGGTCGTGAGTCGTTGGATTGAAATCTAAGGGCTCGGATTTAGAACTATGTGTTAGAGGTCCTAACACTTAGGGAGGTCCAGCCACAGATCTCAAGATGGACGCCCACGATCACCCAAGTGCTAGGGGTGGTCGTGGAGGGTCGAGGAGGTCGCCTGTGGTCTTTGCAAAGGTGAAAAGGAGGTCCTAGGGAGGTCCTCGAGGGTCGTCTTTGCAAATAGAACTCTGAGGAGGTCGTGTGGGTGGGAGGTCTTTGATCGTCGGATTGAAATCCAACGGCCCGCACCACACGTGGCCATTGCCCGAGCCCGACACGGCTAAGCGGCTCGGCATGCACGAGACCGGAAGTCTGAGTCTAAGTCCGACTTGACGAGGGCTTAAGGTTTACTTTGAACCGAGATCTTGAAGGGACTTTTAGAGATAGCAAACTAGCTCCAAGTTTACGAAATTTTGAAGAGCTTGCTAACCTAGAGATGGAACTTGTGCACGCTTTCAGAGGTTTTTATGCCGAGCATTTTCTCCAAAAATCATACAAATGTGCTAGGCTAGGGTTTGACTACAAGTCAAACAAGTTTGACTTGCCCTTAAAACTATTCAAACAATTTCCAAAAAAAAATTGTAAAATGTTTCAGAGGGGCCACAAACCATCCCAATAACTAAGGAAAAATATTTCCAGGAGATGATCAAAACATTCGACAAGATTGTTTTTGAAGGATCAAGATTTGGATCAAAAGACTTGTGACTTTGTATTTCCATACTCTTGTACAATAATTGTTTAGTACACACAGGAAATACATGATGTAAGAAAAAGTTTTAAATTCTACTCATTTTCTTACATTTGAAACACAAGTACAGAATTTGGGATGTTACAGGATTCATACATAACTAGTTCAAAAGACATACAACATAGTTCCAAGTTTACAACTAATACAAGTGGCCGACCGGCCAAATTTAAAAGAGAGTATTAAGTAGCAGCGGAAACACATAAATAGACCAAAATACCAGCAATGGTATGCCCATAACCCATCGGCAACCAACCGGGAGTTAGATGATAGCAAACTACTCATCCTGTCGCCTAAATCGACATCGACAAGCTCGTCGGTTTCAATATCCTCCTCACCGTAAAAGCCAAGAACACCGGCTGAGTACAAAGAGTACTCAAGTCTTACACAAATAAAAATAGTTATGCATAAGGTCATTCAAAGGAAGGGCTCATATTGGCTTAATTTTTGCAAAGAGACGCACATCAACAACCTACACATACTAGTTTTTCAAGTGCCATTTCAAAATCAGATTTGAAGTAGAAGTAGAGCATGTGAATAAGTAATGAATTCAATAACAAATGAATTATACCAACAACAAAGTGGCGGTCCACTTGATACAACAACAAGCATGAACATCCCATTCATGTCGATACCAAGTTATAACCACAATTTTAATTCCAAGTCTAACAATAGTAACTCGAACTCAAGCGGTTGTCCATAACCATGACACGGCTATTCGAATAGATTTATACCTGCAGGTGTACTACTTTACCCACACGACTTGATTAGCCCGTAAGTCTCCGGATGCCTCCGAATATAGCATACTTCCTATGGTATGCCTACTGTAAATCAAGATACGGCTGCTTTTAGCAAGAAGATTCCATTGAGCCAAGTCCTCCACCCATGGCTCCTAGGAAACACAAGACGTTAACGCCTCCATCCTATATATCCTAGGAAACACAAGACGTTAACGCCCCCATCCTATCGGTCCAAAGGAACACGGGATTTCACGGTCCCATGCCTTTACAATTTCACCACCGTGGGACTCAACACAATAAAACCTTCCCCCTACTTAACCATACGGCTCCCAACCCGCGTGTGATAGCACGAATGTACTTGAATCAACGACGTTACCAAAGTTCGGTCCTTAATTGTCCAGACAAGCCAAACCACATACCCAATTCTCGTGCACGAAGGCACCATCACTAACCAACACTTGTCCAGACCAAAAGCTCATTTAAAATGACAAAAATTTAACTTATAAAACAGATACGAATATCTGAAATAAAAGTATATAATGAGAGTGGTGTTTATCCCATAATTGTCGGGTTATTCCCAACAAACAAACTACCGGTTCTAGACTTGCATGGCTAAGCTTAAACTCGAACAATATAATTTCACACATCCTAACATAAGCATTTCAGTATTGAGTAATTCATGGATAGCCACATGGACAAGATAATAGGATGTGTCTAACTACTCATCACAAAAATAGCGACATTATAGAACTATCATGCAAGCAATTATCATTGCATCTACCCTAACAAAATTGGGATCAAATATGATGCAAAAATAAAGTTCAAAGGATGCTTGCCTTGCTGGTAGGCTAATTGCTCTCCTCGTAGTGTAAGAGTCAATATCAATGAGCTCTTAATCTATATAAATACAATATTGAATAAACATCGAGAAATACTCCAAAAATCAAAATGCTAAAAAATACATGATTTTTCTACAGTAGCTAAGTCATAATTTTAAATGACTTTTGGTGAAAGAATTATTTCATTTTGATTTAGTATATGAAAGTCATAATGGTTTGAATTTGATTTCAATATGCCTTCATTTATGTAATTTAATTATGAAGTGAAATTTTGTAGAACAGTGGTGAGGACATGAATTACATGGATAAATATGTAATATTATTACAAGTTCAAAACAGTTGAGTTTGCTCCAATTAGAGTTCTCATGATTTAGTTATTGATTTCTAAAGTTATCAAGATTAATAATGTAAAAATAATGCCCTTTAGGATCATTTTCCTCAAATTATAGTTTCTGTGATATAGGTAAGTTTGAAACCATTTTTATAATTAAGTTCATTTGAAATAGAAATTATCAAAATTGATTTCTCTGTTTTTGGAGTTTCCAAGAATTACTTATGAATTTTGAAGTGATCACCCTTTTCTATTGTAACAATAATAGTGTTAAAGGCTCATTTTCCAAAATAATGCTCTCTGTTATAGAGACATGTTTGAAACCAATTTTATTATTAAGTTCATTAAATATGAAAATTATCAGAAGTGGTTTCACTCATTTTGGAGTTGAGATTAATTAGTTATGTATTTTCAAAGTTATACATGTTTTACAAAGGCACGATAATTCATTTTGGATTTTATAAAGTATTTACTCCTTTTCTCACCGAGTGCAGCGCTAGCCAAAGTGGTCGACATACGGCCCCGAGGTCGGAGTTGACTCGGCCACCAGACCCAATTTCTACCGAGCACAAGTCAAAGCGTATTTTTAAAAACGCCTTCTAGTTAGGAAAACATATTTTCGATCTTTCACCGAAACTACGCTTTCTCCGAACCAAAGTGTAAACTTTAACTTACGCAACCAACTAACATGGCATAAGGGCCCACGTGTAAGTGACTCCTTTATTCGCTAATTCAATACTTAACATCTAATCATGTCATTAGATCTAAACTAAACGCCACGCTGATTACGCATGACGAACCCGATAACAAGAGGGCCAACGCGCCGGCCGCCGATGGCTCACGACGATTCTCGCCACGGAGGCGCCGACCAAGGCTCAGAACAGAATCACAACAGCCTTGCGCACCTTAAGGTGGTGGCGGCGATGGCTGAGCTGGCCTAGAACGGCGGCGAGCCGGCGTGAGTGGTGGTGCATCCGCGTGTAATGCGGCATGTGCAAGTTAAGCTCCGCAGTATGCAAGCGCGCGCCAAGGTCCTAGGGACTATGAGTAAACTACCGAGCGAAGAAAGATGTTCGGAAGACTTGAGAAGATCGGAGCTTGACCGACGCCGAAGGAGATGACGGCGACGGCATGGTTTCACGTGGAGAAGACGACACCGAGCCGAGACGGCGACAATGTCCATGGACGATCAAAAGGGGAACTTCAAAATCTGCAACCTCCGTAAGTGAAGAGTGACAAGGTGGCGCCACGAGCGTGCTCTAGAGCTCTAGAGAGCACGATGATGGATAGGAGCCTGTGAAGAGAGCAAGAACAAGCCCTCTTTCCTCGCACCAGAGGAAAGATGAGGAAGAAGGAGGCGTCGGGCGACTTAAGTAAGGAAAAGGGATGGAGTAGGCGGCGTGAAGTGGGAACGCCCGGAGTGGAGGATGGAGGCGGTGGATTGACGGCGCCACCGGCATGCGTGAAGAGATTCGCGTCGCGGAGCTCGCTCTCGCGCCGCCGCTCGAGGAAGAAGACAACTCATCATGTGGGCCCGACGCGCCACCACAGGAGATGTGGCTTGGTGCGTAGGGCTTCAATCGGGACCGTTAGATGGAGAATGGACTGACGAGATTAGAGGGGGTTCTCGGACAGTCGATTGACGACGAGATCTCGACCGTTGATCCTTGATCCACGATCGCATGCGAAGTGCATCTAGGTGGTCGGGCCTGAGTCGGCTCGCCGAGTCGGACTCGAGCCCGAGGAACGCGAGTCTGTCTGGTCCGAGTTTGATCGAGAATTAAAATAGTTTCTCCACTTTGACCAAGGGCTTAAAAATAGAAATAAATTTCCTAAAATCATGAAATAATTTGTGGAGGTTCCTGGGATAACCTAATGTCCATAAAAATTATTGAACCCTACTGTTCATGATGAATTTTGTGATATATAAATTCAAACTTAGACTAGGTATTTTAATAGTGTTTGAATTTTCTTAAGGTTCAAACCAGTCCCAAAATTTGGGAAAATTATATTAATTCGTGATAATTAATATAGTATTTGAATAAATTATTTCCACAGATACTTTAGTACCATTTATTTCAGTTTTAAGATTGAGTTCAATTTAAAGTGGATGTTTCATGAGTATTTTGAGATTTTCAAGTACAATATGTAATTAAAAGTTTCAAAACATGATGCATGCTAATGAGATGCATAATAAACCTCTTTATTAATTTGGGGATGTGACATACGGGAATACCTTTTTCTCTTTTTGCTCAAACGAACTCTCATGCGGAGCTAATCGAGAAACAGAACGCTCTAGATGATGAACGCAATGTGATAACATGTGATGAGCATATAAGCATTTTTCGAATTACTTTAATCCAAAAATAAGCTAGATAAAACATGGAAAATACTCTAGCTATTTTCACAAATACAAAACAGGTATGAATGAACACTATAGGCATACTAATTTCTAGAAAGACAGAAAATAGCATATCTATCTCAGTGTTCATGACAACAACAAATAGTAAAGCAACCCAAGTAACATACCGCATTCAGAGAAGAAGAAGTAGCACCAGATTCTTGATAATGTCGTTGTTCGTCATGATGTAGTGGACGCCGTAGTCGTGCATTTGATGTAGAACGAGGTAGAGTCGTAGTAGTCGATGTAGAACGAGCGCAGAGTTGTAGTCGACACTTGATGTAGATGTAGCAGCGAGCAATGCATCAACGCCCCAAAACCTTATTCATCCTCGCCGCTCAAGCCTTCATCCTCGCCGTGCAAGCCTTCAGGACGAGGTTCCAAGGCTCGCTCTCCGGTGCGATCGTGATACGCGCCGCCGGATGGAGATCGCCAAAGACAAAGAATAAGTATCGTGGAAATGTAAACGTGGAAGTCGAAAACTCTAACTGCAGCCGCCCCGCTATTCTCCTTAAATAGCCAAAAGACAAGTGAGTCCAAAGGTCGCGTAAGTTCAAAGGCCAACAAATACCATCAAGGATAGTTGCAAGAGGTCCAAATGCCAACAATACCATCAAGGATACCATCAAGACCAAAGGCCAATAAATACAATCAAGGACCAGCACTGCTTTTTAATGGCCAAAAACAAAGAGACCAGAGACCAACAATACCCTCAAAGCCTAAGGCGCTTCGATTTCGAATAGATAAAGAAAATTGCGTCGCACCGACACGCTCAGCAGACGCGTGCACACGCACACGCACCGCGACCGCACCGCACCACGCACCGCACGGCTCGGCTCGCACGGCTCGGCGAGGCGAGCGAGCGCCGCAAGTGTGTAGTCTCTTTCCAATTCCACAAGAGGCTACCATGTTCCACCTTTAAACCGGTGTTACTCCCTTAATCCTCCATGTGGGACTAAACATTTTTAGCACTTGCACATGGGCCTTTGAGATTTACTAGGAATTAATTAGAATATAATATTTGGGCCTAGCCCATATTAATTCCAACAATCCCACTGCATCTCAAGGGCACAAGTCAAATACCTTGATCCACAGATGTTTTAATATACCAGTGTTTTGATGGAGACCGGTTAAGGTTGAACATCCACCTAGAATGAAGCTATACTTATCCATAATCGCACAATGGACTAAGCCTTGAATTGATAAGCTTGTGTGAATAAGTTTCACTTAAGTCCTTAATCGATACTAGGTCCGCTGTGCATCCCCGCTGGTTGGAGCATATAAGTCATACTCCGGCCTATTCATGAGCTTCCTAGAAATTACCCTATTTCATAGACTGTGACTAGCAATGGCTCATATAGTGTGTTCTTTCAAGATCGCTCAGTAGGACAAAGATCTTTGCCTTAACAAGCCACGAACACATTAAGATAAGAATCAACTCGCCATACTGATTTAGGAGAGAATTGCATCTCCAATGGAGTGGGTCTATAAAGGTGCTCTCCTCCCGCTAACCAATAGCTTGTTTCGCTAATCCTACTTCACGGATCTCCGATCATATAGAATGGGTTACCACTATGGTGTAACTCACGCGGGTCTCAAACCCATCTCCTCGATGCATTGTCTGTCACATTTCGTGATAAACCCTTTGTGAAGGGATCGCAGATTTTAGCTGCTTGGATATAATCCAAAGCTATTATCTCAAGTTTCTCATTTTTCGATGCATTTCACTTCTCTTCACATGTCTTGATGCTTTCATATTATCCTTAGAATCGTTTCACCTTGACAATCACAGCTTGATTGTCACAATTCATCGTAATAGCCGCATCGGTTTTTCAACCACAGCAAATCCATCAAGAGCTCACGAAGCCATTCACCAACAGCAGGCGTATCTAATGCCGTGAGTTCTCGCTTCCATTGTTGACCTAGTTAAGATGGTCTGCTTGCAAGACTTCCATGGAACAAACACACCTCCTAGTGTGAAGACATATCCACTTGTGGCCTTAATCTCATCAAAGATCGATATCTCGTTTGAATCGCTATAACCCTCCAAGCACTTAGGTACCCGATAGTGAATGCCATAACTCACAGCATTCTTTAGATAGCGACATTACTCTCAAGAGCATGCCAATGATCATCTCCTGATTGGAAACAAAACGGCTTAGTTTTCACAAAGAAACGAGATGTCGTGCCCGGTGCCGCTTAGCTAAATACATGAGTGAACCAATTATCTCGAGAATATCTCAATTGGTCTCTCGCTATTCTCCGATTCTTCCTAAGCAATACGCTAGGATCATAAGGTGTTGGAGAGGGTTTGAAGTCGCTATAACCAAAACGACTCAGAACCTTTTCCACATAATGGGATTGCAACAATGTAATCCCACCATCATCACCTCTCAATAGCTTAATGTTCAAGATAACATCAGCTACTCCCAGATCTTTCATCTCAAAATTCTGAGACAAGAAATCCTTAACCTCCTTAATCACATTAAGGTTGGTCCCAAAGATCAGTATGTCATCAACATATAGACATAAAATGACTCCCTCGCCCCCACCATGGCGATAATACACACATATGTCAGCTTCATTCACAATAAAGCCTACAGATATTAAAGTTTTGTCAAACTTTTCATGCCACTGTTTAGGTGCTTGTTTAAGACCATACAGAGATTTCAACAAGTTGCACACCTTTCCTTCTTAACCATCTACTACAAATCCATCTGGCTGATCCATGTAAATTTCCTCGTCCAACTCTCCATTTAGGAAAGCCGCCTTAACGCCCATCCGATGAACGAAGACCGTGTGAGGCAGCCAGAGATAGTAGTACTCAATAGTGGTCAATCTAGCCACAGTGAATAAGTATCAAAGAAATCTTCGCCTTCCTTTTGGGTATAACCCTTGGCCACAAGTCGTGCCTTGTACTTCTCGATAATACCATTAGGTCTAATCTTCTTTTTGAACACCCACTTACATCCTACAGTTTTACAACCATGAGGACGCTCAGTGATCTCCCAAGTTCCATTAGATATAATGGAATCCATTTCATTACGAACTGCTTCCTTCCAGTATTCTGCATCTAGAGAAGCATACGCTCTGTAAATAGTACTTGGAGTATCATCCACAAGGTACACAATGAAATCAGGACCAAAAGACTTTGTAGTCCTTTGTCTTTTACTCTTCCTCAGAGTTTCATTGTCTTCCTCCTCAAAAATTTGCTTAGGAGTTTGTTCAAAATATTCCAATGGAATGACAGTTCAGAATTGCATCGATTCTCGACTTGATGAACTAGGCATATCTTTCATCTAAAAATATCCTCAAAGAATGTAGCATCTTTGGACTCCATAATTGTACCAACAAGCATGTCAGGTACTCCAGATTTCACCACTAGAAATCTATATCTAACACTATGTTGAGCATAGCCTAGAAAGATGCAATCCACGGTTTTTGGTCCAAGCTTACGCTTTTTAGGAATTGGCACATTGACTTTCGCCAAACAACCCCAAGTGCGTAAGTATGAAAGTGATAGTCTTTTCTTCTCCCATTGTTCATATGGGGTTATCTCTTTATTCTTTGTAGGAATCCTGTTTAGGACATGACTTGAAGTCAATATAGCCTCCCCTCGCCATGCTTTGGAAAGACCCACTGTGTTCAACATGGCATTAACCAAATCGCTTAGAGTGCGGTTCTTTCTTTCAAGAACCCCGCTTGATGGGGTGAATAGGAGGCGCCCTCTCATGAATTATACCATGTTCCTCACAGTAATAAATTGAACTCATTAGAAAAGTACTCTCCACCACGATCGCACCTAATCCTTTTGATTTTCCTTTCAAGTTGGTTCTCACTTCCCCTCGCCTTATAGATTTTAAAGTAGTGAAGAGCTTCATCTTTAGTTTTCAAAAGATACACATAATGTAACCTAGTGGAGTCATCAATCAAAGTCATAAAATATCTCTTACCACCTTTTGTCAACACACCATTCATCTCACACAGATCTGAATGTATGAGTTCTAATGGTGCCAAGTTTTTACCTCTCATGCCTTATGCGGCTTACGAGGTGGTTTGATTGCACACAAACTTGACATTTAGAACCTTGGCAATGGTGAATTTCGGATTAACTCTAAATCAAGCAACTGCACATACAACCAAAATTTATGTGACAAAGTCGTGAATTCCAAATAGTAGTCTCATTACCATCAGAAACATGGTTCACAACATTATTACACAAATCTGAAAGAGATAGGCGGAACAAGCCTCCGCACACATGGCCTTTACCAACAAATTGTCCACACTTGGGCACTACAATTTATTGGACTCAAATACCGCCTAAAGCCATCTCTATACGTAAGAGATCCAATGACGAGATTCTTATTGATGGATGGCACATGATGCACGTTCTAAGTTGCACAATCTTTCCAAGTAAACTTCAGATCGACTGCCAACACCATGAACAAAGGGCATGTGACCCGCTCCCCATTAGAACCGCTGAATCCGAGTGATCCGTAAGAAGAAAATAATGAAATATCAACACACACATGTATATTAGCACCAGTGTCTATCCACCAATCGGTAGATTGACATACGGAAAGAACAGTAGGTAAATTACCATACCCTGAAGTTCCCGTCTCAGTAGTACCAACAACAACATTGGCAGACTTGGAATTCTGCCCTTGCTGATTCTTCCCACCCTTGCATTGACTGCAATCCTTGGCCCAATGACCAGGTTCGCCACACACAAAGCAAAGGCCATCCTTTGTGTTCTTCTTCTTTTTAAAGCTTGTTGTTTGTGCACTCTTGTTCTTGCCTTTGAACTTTGAGTTTGGCCATTCTTCTTCGCACCACATTGGCACTAGAATGTCCTCATTACCTCTAGTGTGTGTATCTTTGCTCCTCGCTTTTCTTCAACATCAAGAGACCCAATAAGATTTTCAACTAAAACTCTTGTCTCTTGTGTTTCAGAGAAGTAGCAAAATTCCTCCAAGAAGGAGGAAGCTTGGCAATAATGCCTCTCGCGACAAACTTGTCCCAGAATACACATTTGAAGTGCTCAAGTTCTTTGGCCATGGATTGTATCTCATGAGCTCGCTCTACTACGTAACGATTATCAACCATTCTATAATCATGATATTGCTCCATGAGATACAATTCATCGTCTGCATCCAAACTCCAAATTTGACTTCGAGTGCATCCCACATCTCCTTCCCGCTTGTAATCACCATGTATGCATCGACTAACTTCTCACCAAGAACACTAACCACAGCACTTTAAAAGGTTATCGCAGCTCGAACGCTTGCTCCTGCTCAAGAGTAAGTGTTCTTCAGCTTGCCGCTTGCCACATGGAAAACGCTCATGGCAGCTTAGCCAAAGCACCATCTTGGTGCGCCACCTCTTATAATTCGCACCATCGAACACAGAGGGTTTGAGCGCAGCAAGAAAGAAACCGCTGACTAAAAAGCCTATGCCTAGAATAAGGTTTTTGGATTGATGAGCATATAAGCATTTTTCGAATTACTTTAATCCGTAAATAAGCTAGATAAAATATAAAAATACTCTAGCTATTTTCACAAATACAAAGGTGTATGAATGAACACTATAGGCATACTAATTTCTAGAAAGACGAAAATAGCATATCTATCTCGTTGTTCATGACAACAACAAATAGTAAAGCAATCCAAGTAACATACCCGATTCAGCAGAAGAAGAAGTAGCACCCAGATTCTTGATAATGTCGTTGTTCGTCATGATGTAGTGGACGTCGGTAGTCGGCATTGATGTAGAACGAGTGAGAGTTGTGTAGTCGATGTAGAACGTAGCGTAGAGTTGTAGTCGTACACTTGATGTAGATGTAGCAAGAAAGCAGTGCATTTAACGCCTCCTAAAACCTTATTCGCTCCTCGCCGTGCAAGCCTTCAAGGACGAGGTTCCGAGGCTCGCTCTCCCGCATGCGACCGTGATACGCGCCGCCGGATGGAGATCGCCAAAGACAAAGAATAAGTACGTGGAAATGTAAACCGTGGAAGTCGAAAAATCTAACAGAGCGCCCTCCTCTCCTTAAATAGCCAAAAGACAGAGTCCAAAGGTCGCCAGAAGTCCAAAGGCCAACAATACCATCAAGGGCGCATTGCGCGAAGTCCAAAGGCCAACAATACCATCAGGGCGACATCGCCGAAGACCAAAGGCCACCATCGGGACGGACGTCAAGACCAAAGGCCAACAGCCACCTCAAAGCCGCGCTCGATTTTCGAATAGATAAAGAAAATCGCGTCGCACCGACACGCTTGCGCACATCGCCAAGACACGCACACGCACCGCACGGCAGGCGAGGCGAGCGAGCTGCCAGTGTAGTCTCTTTCCAATTCCACAAGAGGGCTACCATGTTCCACCTTTTAAACCGTGTTACTCCTTAATCCTCCATGTGGGACTAAATATTTTTAGCACTTGCACATGGGCCTTTGAGATTTAGTAGGAATTAATTAGAATATAATATTTGGGCCTAGCCCATATTAATTCCAACAACATGTACTGGGGATTTTGGTTTTGATTGGGATTGGGAGGAGAGAAGTGATGAACTTACTTGAGAAGTAGAAAGAAATGGGAGGTGTTTTGTTGGAGGAAGAAGAAATGACAAATGAAGTGGGGTTGAATTGGTTGTGGTGGCTTTGGTGGTTGGGAGAAGAAATAAATAGAAGTGAGGAGTGAGGGTGGTCTCTACCGGGTGATGGGGAGGTATGGGTTCTGGTCAATGGGTTGTTGGGGAACGAAATGAAATGGTAGTGGGGTGAACAGAGGAAAATGGCAAGTGAGTGTTCGGTTGGGAAGGTGATGGCATGGGGATGGGTAGGAGAAATGGTAGGAAAAGTATAGACATGCAAAGTGCTTCATCTCCATAGTCGAATCGAAAAGAGAGTGGCGATACTAATGCACGATCATGATGACATGATTTTTGAAATGCATGTGAAAACAAGAAATCAAAATACTTTAATTTAAAAGGCTTCTTCAAATTATTCAATTTAATATTATTTATTATTATTATATATATTATTGCAACCTTTTAATTAATTTGGTTTGATTTTAAAAGTGATCTTTTAAGCATGGGAAAATTTTAAACATGATCAAATATTTATTAGATCGCCAAATTAAATATTAACATCCCAACTCAAAATTAGGTGTTAAGTGGGACCAAATGGCAATGGCTCTGGTTGGCGCGAACACTGGCCGATAAGTGCTGGCTAAGGAGGCCAAGGGAGAACAGTGCCAGCTGGCCTAGAGCGGATTAGGGCAAAAGGAAAAAGGAGAATGGGCCAACAACTAGAGAGAGAGAGAAAGGAAACAGACCATACCAAAGATTTAGCTCAATGGAATTTTCTCAAAAGAACTAATTTAAGATTTTTCTAAAGGATTTAATTGAAATTAAGCTCAAATAAATAGCAAATAAACTCCAAAATTCCAAGAAAATTCCAGAAAATACTTTGGAACTCAAGGAACCCAAATAAAATATTTTTGAATTTAATTGATGTTTAAATTACTCACATTAAATAGTTTTAATTTCTAAAATTCAAATTAAGCTTTAACTTAAGCAAGAAAATTCAAATTGTTAGTTTTATTTTTAAAGGCTTCAAAGAACTCAAATTTTGGGATGCTACACCTGCTGGCACCAGCCTTCCTTGGCCTCACGCCTCCTCCTCACTCACACCAGTGGGCCTCATCTCGGCCGTGCTTCTAGTGCTCTACATCCTCGATCGCTCCACGTGCACCACTAGGTGGCTCATGCATCCCGCAAAGCTTTCTTGGCTGCCATGGCCAAAGCTCGCCTGGACATGTGGAGATTGAAGAAATCGGGGTTGGTATGAGAGAGATGAGAGTACAAGAAAGAAGAGCTTATGGGAGAATGCAGCAAATGTAATAGAGTGTGAGAGTAACGAGCGACAAAATTAGCTCGGTTGATATCTTTAATGATGTGGGCCATACAGAGTGGAGCGTGCTCATGTGTTGGCTCACTTGGACATATGTTCGTGAGCATTATCTTTATTACTTAAAAGACTCTAGTGGTAGTGAGTGGTGTGTTCTTCTTCTCCTCTCCCTCACAAAAAAGTTACGTGCCTACTCATGGTCCCATGACTCGATTCCTTTCATTCACCGCGCCGCGCGCTTCTCCTTAACACCGTGACCGCAAAACCTTCCCCCTTCCTCTTCTCCTCCAAGTGCCCTCGCTTCTCCACGCCATCTTCCTCATCGCCGCTTCTCCCGAGTCGCCTTCCCCGCCTCGCCTTCCCGCCTCCCGCCACCTCCTCTCCCCGCTGCGCCAACCCCTTGCCACCTCCCTCCCGCGTCGCCTCCCTCGCCTTACCTTCCTCCGCCACCTTCCTTCTCATCCGCACCTCCTCGCTCTCCTCACCAAGCAACTACACTCCTCGCCATGCCGCCTCCCCGCTCGCCTCGCAAGGTCGCATGTGTAACATCCCAATTTTTCGAGCTTTAAAAATCTTTAAATAGTTAGTAGGAGAAAAGTCACCATTTAGTTTTTATTTGAATTTAATTCAAAAGCTTAATATGGACTTTCAATATCAAAATCATTTAATATGAATAATCCCAATTGTAACACCTCGCTATTCTAAGCCAAAATGCTACCTAAAGACCTAACATAATATTGTACAATGGAATAACTTCGACAATAGTTCATCAACTATAAATAAATCCCACATCGATGGGACATAAACATGAATGTAATAATGGATTCACTAAGGTAATCGATCAACGATGATCAATGAACATAAACGATTGTTTAACCAAATTCAATGAAAGGAAGTTACCATCCAAGTCTAAGTTATTTATTACAATCCAACAATTAACGATCAAAGACATTAACAATTCTTTTATCAGATCTAATGTAAAGTGAAATATTTGAGTAGTGCGTGTCTACTCCCTCCCAAGAGAAACTTCATCAACGATCACCTAAAAACAAATAAACAAAAACAAGGGTGAGTCCATGACTCAGCAAGTACATTGAATAGATTAACATACAAACAGTATGGACAAAACAACCTCTTCACAATGTCTGAACATGCCACGAATGAATGTTTAGAAATGCATGAAATGAATGAATGTAATCAAAGGATGGATCGCACACATGCTTATACCAGATAGCTAGTGACACACCCGCCGGCATTCATTTAAGCCCGCACCTTAATAAAAGTGCGGGATCCAAGTCCCGATGAAGAACGTTTCATACAGTGTCCAAACTCCCACATTGGAATAGTGGGACTTCACTTGCCCATACTAGAATTGATGGGACTTTAGACTCCACTCCCGTGGAGCTCCACTCGTGGACCAAACATGAACATGGATGCATGAATAAACTTATGAATAATGACTAATATCATCTCAACACATATGAAAGAGCATACGCAAAGAACATAATCATCGAAACCTCTTGACTACTATAATCTCCACTCGTGGATATTCCACTCCCGTGGACGGAACATGAACATTGAAGCTTCACACATCAACAAAACACAATACTAATCAACGAGCATCCAGGTGTTTACAAATCACACAAAAGTCATTGTACTTGCCTTTATGCTATGACGCAATAGGAGGTAACGACGATGCCGCTTAAACTCGAGCCTCACCTCCTACACCATTAGTTTACTCAATAAGAACCACGGTCAAGACACTACTTGCTACACTTACCCCAACACCCCAACGCTTAACTACACAATTTACTCCAATTGAACTACGCTCCATCGTAAAACCATAATGGGCAGCAATACTAAAATTGACATAACTGTTGCTTTGAAATTTGTAAAATGTAAACTCAAGCTTGTTTGAAAGGTAACGGAATTATCTACAACAACTTAGTTGGTGGAAATCAACTCGCACGTACCTAACTCCAAAAGACCGATGAACAACTTCTCGTAACTACCGACAATATCTGGGCAGCAGCACGATAAATGCAATAACTTCTAATTGGCTAAACCAAACTTAGAGTTCTTTATCAATATCAAAACTAAGACCCAGGCCTACAATAACCTAGTTGGGTGAAAGCCCTGAATTTGCCATTAACTTGATCATATATTAAAAGGAAATTCGACAATTCATTCTCGCTGTGGTTCCGAGAGTCAACTTAAAATGTGCATAACTTTTGTTCTACAAATCCAAATGGGGTGTTCTTTATCAATCCGAAATATAATGAGATCACGATAAAAGTCATTATGGCAAGACTTCTGAATCATTCTCTAACTAAGTCAAATTTTAACAATTACGTTGTTCGCTAACTCGCTGCACTGACAAATGTAAACTAAAACGATTATAACGCTTGACTCAAATGTCGGAATCAGTGTTCTTGGCGCCACCGAAAGCTAAAAACATTATATAAATAACTCTAGGAGATCAAAATCCCTAATCTCGCTCTAAGCACCGGAATCGATCACGCAATATTCTCGACAGAATTGAATGTTGAAATGCACTAATCCGATCCAATCAATCTAATAGCAATCGCATCTAATGACTTTCAAACATCACATGAAACCCGCCGTTACCCTTGATGACGCAAGTGTGACGACGAATGAACAAGCCTCAAGAAAATCCTCTCCTTGTCCCTTCCTCCTCTTCTTCTTGAACAAAGAGCTCGCAAGAGCTCGCCTTCCTCCACTAACAAGCAGAGCAAGTAGGCAGAAGGTGGAGACGACTTGGGAGGATTGGGCGCAATGGGAGAGAGGGCAGCAGGTTGAGGTGGCACCGGGAGGAGGGGCGCTGGGAGGAGGAGGGGGAGGGAAAGTGGTGGCTAGGGTTAGGAGGGGAGGTGGCGCTCCCCAAACCCCATGGCCGGCCACCCCTTGGGCTAAACCGTCGCGCCCATGGCCCAGTTGGCTAAAAAGTTCACCAAACCCTTATTAGAAACATTATTCATCGGTTGAAAACTTCGCTGGCTGGAGAAACTTGAAATTGAATTAAGTTCTCCCTATAATACTTTCTGATATCACACCAATATGAACTATTGTCAAAACTATTTTATTTGGATTCTATGTGCTCATATATAGTTTTTAGATTTTTCTAAGTTTATTTGCTATTTGCTATTGCTTATTTGAATTTTTAGTATTTTCTAAATTAGAAAACTAATTTAATATCTCGAGAAAGCTCTTGGGCCAAATCTCCTGCTCGCCCACTTCTTTTCTTTCACCACTTCTACGCCCACCGCCCACGCGGCGCTCGCCATCCGATGGTGGTCCCCACTGTAGAGAATCGCCTGGATCTTGAGGTGGTGTTTCGCCGAGACGAAAGACGACTCATTCGGCCGCTCCTATGATTCAAACACCGAATTGAGTGAGGGGAACGGATTAAGGGGTTCTGGAACGCAAATGATGCAAGAGACGCTACACCAAACCCTTCACGCACCAAGACGGCGGTGGTGCACGACCGATCTAGGTTTTGCGCTCTGAGCTCTAGAGCTTGATTGAGAGGGAGAAGAAATGACGAGGAGCGCATCGGGTTGGAAAGGAGTATGCTAAGCTCGGGATAGCTATTTATAGCCAAAGGTGGCGAAGATCAACGAGGAAGCTAGGCATGGCGACACCCGACGGAGCCGACGTCAGACGGCAGGATGGGGCTCACGCGCGTGGATGGGCACGAGATTGATGGCGGCGGCTGTGGAGTAGGTGAAACTGGGGCGGCAAGGAAACCACTAGTGTGGCGAGCTCACGTGCGCGTGGCGCTGGCTTGGTCAAGTTGAGGTGGAAGACGATCCTCGCGACGGCCCACCAATGCTGAGGTGAGAGAGGGGGTTAGGTTTAGGATTTTCATTTTTCTCGTTGATTTATTTGCCTATTTAATTCATGAGTCAAAAGACTTGAAATTTAATGAAAATTTTTGTGTGAGCTTCTAACCTTATGTAGTTGTTCTGTAAAATATTTAGAGGTTTAAATCCTTCCGTGAACTTCTACAAAATTCGTAGAAGTTTCTTTGTGCTTTTGTAAATATTTTCTAACAAGACTTCATATAAAATCTTGGGTGGATTATATCTGGGATAATATGCTCAAATAATTCTATCATTTGAATTTATTTACTTTTTTTATCTATTTTTTAGCACCTAATTGTTTGTAGTTCAAGTTTTGCTTTTAATTCAAAAATCCAAATGCAACATAGCATATTTCATATGCAGATGATCAAGGAAATTTTCTCTAATGCATTTATTTTACATAATCCCAGAATTAGGATTTTGGGATGTTACAATATTAGTATAGATGAAGGTTTCTTTGGCTTCTAACTTTTCCACTTAATGCATTCCTAAAATTTCCACAGCAAAGCTCTGGCTCAATCCTAATATTATAGGATAACTGCTACACAAAATAGATAGTTAATTCTGATAAATCAACGCACTGCAACATTTTTTACATGCATATACGAGATATACACGATTAGTAATTTTGATTCAGCTATTAATTTCTAGAAAGCCACTTCAATGAAAAATATCATATTTAGATGCATGCAAGTAGGTTTTATTTGACGACAAAACAAACTTTATTATTGTAGATACAGTACAAATATGTAAGATATATTCGGCGAATACAAGCATCAATCAAACTAGTTAAAATTTTACATCGTTCACACCGAGTATTCCATGCACTCATTAGTCACGATGATTGACTTTCTGAATCCATGCCATGATTGCATCCCGTAAGCCATTTGACGAACGTGCAACCCATAACTTCAGGAAGTCTTGGCCCAACCGGATGAGCTTCATTTCATAGTCTTGTAGTTGAAATGCCTTTTTATCCCTATCCCCTTCGGATGTTTTTACCTGCACTTGGCGTCACTGTTCTTGTCTTTTCCAGGTAAATGTGTGCAGTACCGTGTTTAGACTTCAGAAACATCTGATACGTGGTTGCTTCAGCCCTGCGGTGAAGATAATCTATTGCTTGGTAACAACACCTCACCCAGTTTAGCCATGCCAACATTAACATGTATGCCTTCTTGTTTCTCCCCCATCGATTACTCTTCAGTTGCACAACTCTCATATGTAGGCACTAGGTCCATGGGAGAGTCATGGGGCATAATGTAAGTTCGCAGTTTCAAATCGTTTGGGTTTCTTCTGTTGCATTCAGCAGCGGACCTCTGCCCATTGTGCTGTCAAATAGTGAGACGTGCAGCTGCAAAGGATTTCAATAACAGGCTCTGGAAATAGCTTTGATAAACTCAGTGTATCTGTCTTGGTAATCCAAGGCATGCTCGTGTTCCTTGCAACAGAATGGGTCAGGGCGAAACCGTTGAACGAGAGCTTTAGAGACAGCACCTTTCTGATCAAAAGGCAGTGTGTTGAAACCAGTAGAAATCTTGTGTAGGTAGTTGAGTGAGCTCTTGGTAACGACATCAATGGTAGACTTGTAGAGGATGCTGCCGACTGTAAGCTCTAATTGCAGTCCTGATTATGTCTACACTTTCTGAAAACGTAGAATCAACGATAGAAAAAGCTCTTGGGCGCCATGTAATCTGCATAAACTAGGCTTACACTAGCTTCTAACCCTCGATCTGGGAAATATATGGTTTGAACAACCAAGTAACGGTATTGGCTTCCATGCAACATTTCATAGCACAAAAATTCTATCTAGTAGTTGCCTGACAAGAGGGTTGAAAACAGGTATTGCCGTGGTGTTCCACAAAATGCATGAACTTCAAGAATTCATCGGCACCATCTGCGAACCTTTCAAACCTTCTGACAGTAGCGCTACTTGGCTCATCATTACTACGACCGATGAAAGAGGACATAAGTGATCTAGTTGCATGAGCCATTCTTCTAGCAAACGAGGACTGTCTTACTTCTTGTTTTATCCCTTCAGCTTCCGCAGCTTGTTTTACAGCTGCGCAGCGTGTCATCGCACTCTTTGAGCAGCGCTTCAGCTTCTTCCATCGTAGCAAAGGCACATCAGTGATCTGCCATTTGTTTGACGTCTCCAGTGCAGCATCCATCTTGATGTGCGCCATCTCCAGCCTCCACGTGGTCCCTTCGCTCCAATCTTTCTTTGTTGCAAGCAGACCAGTTATTGCCCGGTTAACTGCCCACCAATAACCGCAGAACTAACAATTTCGGCCATTAGGCAATAGGGCTGAGCAATTATGAGAATTCTGCTACACAAAGAAAATGAAGTATTGACAAATTAATTAAACACTTACACTGCTACTGTATTATGTACAGTATATTCTACCTACAGAATCAATGCAGTAGAATAGAATGTTGCTACTTTGAGCAAGGATTTACTTACTGAATTGGGTGTCCGAAATCCGAATGTAATTCTTCTTGAGGTGTAAGGTGTGGTTCTGCCTGTAAACATGTTTCAAGAACATCAGCTGAAGAGTGGAGTCTAGGATATAAAAATATTCGACATGTTGACATCAAAGAATATGGCGAGAATAAACAAGGCCAAAAAGTGACATCGACCAGATAACACCTAACTACCTGACTGAGCAAGAAAGAAAAATTAATAGCAACTTTAACTCTTCGAGGCCTCAAACTTCGTCAGGACGATAGAATATGGAAATGACATATCAATCTTAAGTAGACAACTTAGCATGGAACACTTATAAAGTGGAAAGACATTTGTAAAAAGAATACAAGCATGGAACAGTTCTGCGAGGCATCAGCGGATCATCCTCAGTTATACGAATATACACATGCCACGGAATTAGTAATTTTCTAATCATAACAAAAATCTGACTAGACTTCACGTAAGTATATTATTTCTTTTTGAGGTGTGTGTGCTCATTTGAAACATAAAGTTGCTTCTACCAGTGTGTTTTCTTTAGATTTAATTAAAATTAAATAAAGATGTGACAGAAGCTTCTTTCATTCCTTTGGGCCCTTCGGGTTGACTAATCCTGCAAAACCAAATGCTTTTCATCCTTAAATTAGAGTCAGTCCTGCCAGTGTAGCGAATTAATTACTGTCAGTCCTGACCATTAATTCTGGCGATTCCTTCCAAAAATCGTATATTTTCCGTAGCAGTTGAGTATCAATCTGGCCGTTGAGCCTTAATTTGCCGAACATCACATTTACTTCCAGTCAGAAAGATAAGAGCGAGCAATTGCCCATTACCTCCCTCCAGCCAGTCAAATCTCCTCTTCTTCTGCTAGCTTTGGTCGCCTCCTCCTTCACATTGTTGGAAACTAATCTAGATCCTCCTTCACATTGTAGGAAACAAATCTAAACTTGCTAAGTAA